>CM077467.1:16718547-17041047 GCA_039654755.1 Calcarius lapponicus | reverse complement strand
CCAGCATCCCATGGGGAGATGCTGCGCCCAGGGCAGGAGCCAAGCATTCCTACCTGGATCCAATCTGAGCCTGGCACAGCACAGCAGCCTTTGCCCCCTGCATTGCCAGAGGAGCAGCTTTCTGCTGCCCTGCATTGCCAGAGGGAGCCCAGGCCCATCTGCAGCAGCCCTGGAGCTGCAGAGGAAAACTCCCCCCTTGTGCAGGATCCCTGCTGCAGCAGAGCCACAGCTGGCACTGCAGGAGGGCTGAGCCCCCATGGGATGGGGCTGTGCCACCCCCTGACACACAGGGGACAGGGCTGCTCTCACTCTGGCAGTGTTGTTTTGTATTATTGCATTATTTTTTTTTTTTTCATTTTCTTCCCTAATAAGGAATTGTTATTCCTATTCCCATATCTTTCCCTGAGAGCCCCTTAATTTCAAAATCATAATAATTCGGAGGGAGGGGATTTACATTTTTCAGGTCAGGGGAGGCTCCTGCCTTCCTTAGCAGACACCTGGTTTTCAAATACTCCTGCAGCAGCCCCTCATGTGTCCCAGCCCTTGGAACTCCAACCCAAACCCTAAAACACAGCTTGACTCAACCTGAACAGGGAGAAGATAATTTTGTGTTCTTGGACTGACACAAAACACAGGCAGGAGTTTTGAATAAATGATTTGCTGTGAATTATTTACTCAGCGCTGCTCAGAACCTCAGAGGACAGGGAGGGCAGCTTAACATTTGCACCATGAAATATTGAGTGGACTCCAATGCTGTTTGCAGGGGAAGAAGAGTTAGTCCCAGTGTTGTGACAGATTTAGGTGGTGCCTCCCTGACAGGGCTGCTGGTGGGTGCTGGAACTTTGAGCCATTGTCTGTGTCATGTTTTTGTGCCCCATTAAAGCTGTGGTTGCATTTCTCCTCCTAGGTGGCTGCATCTCTGTCACACACAAAGTGGTCCCTGTGTAGCAAGGAAACTCTTTCCTCAATGGAAGCATGAGTGAGGTACAGCAAACTCAGAGTGTGAGTATGCATTATTATTCTTTTAACAATATCACAGCAAAATTTAGGGGAGTTTGGCAATGATTTTGATCATTAAAAGGGCAGGACATGGGTTTGATGTGTCTAAAAGGCCAATTACAGGCTCTTCTTGAGCATCAAGACTCAGAGCATGAAGTGCAGGAAAGGCTCATTGTGACAGTTATGGTGCTTACAAAGGAAAAGGAATTTAATGCTGTGATATTGTGCCCATGACAGAACCACATTTGCACCATAAAATACTGAGGACAGGGGACCAGGGGACAGAACTCCCACATGGGTGTGGTGCTGCCCATATGGATGTGGCTGTGGGAGTGTCCCAGTGTGACAGGATCAGTGGGACCTCTCTCCTGGCTGGCTCCTTTCAGAGGACAGTTCCTCTCTCCTGGCCCAAGGAAAATCCTGCATTCAGCTCCAGGGGCAGAAAGGGGAGAAGGGAACCCCAGTGCAACCTGGTGGGGTCCGTGAGAAAGGGAAGGAGGAAAAGTTCCTTTGTCCGGCCATAGCAAGCTATCCTGGCCAGGAAAGAGGTGAAAGCTGGAATTCACTGGGTTCATTCTGTCTTTAAAGGAGACTTGGACATCCATGAAACAAAGTGGCTGGGAAATGAGGAGGAGATGTGGGCTCAGAGCCCAGAGATGGCTGCAGAGCTCAGGTCCAGAGCTGGTCCTTGGACAGGGTGTCACCCAGTGCTCTGCTGGTGGCTCTGGGACACTCATGGTTCACCCTCCCTGTGGCAGGACCAGGCTGCTGGGGCTCTGAGGGGTGTGAGGGAACCAGAGTGGGTGGGTGGATGCGTGTGGGTGTTGGAATTTAAGCCCAGCCAACAACAAAGTACAATGCAGACCATTCACTCATACACACTCCACAAATGGGGTGGGGTGGAAGATTGAAAAGAAGGCAAACCCTGTGGGCTGAAATAAAAACAGCTTAATAACTGAAATAAAATACTATAATCATCATCATCATCATCCAACTGCAATGAAAAGGGAGGTGACAAAAGAGGGAGAGGAATAAGCTCTAAGAAGGTCAGTGCTGCACACACAATCAGATATGGGCCACTGCTGACTGATGTCCAGCCTGTCCCCCAGCAGTGACAGTGACCTGGCCAGCTCTCCCAGTTCCCATACTGGGCACGACACTCTGGTGTCCCCTTGGGCAGTCCAGGCTGGCTGTCCTGGCTCCCTGTGCACCTGCCCACTGCACAGCCTTGGCTTGGGGTGAGCCCTGCTCAGCAACACTGGGCTGTGAGCATCACCATCCTCACACTGAACCCAGCCCGGGGCCCTGCACCACATCCTGGGGGGAGAATTCACTCTGTCCCCAGCCCAAATGGACAGAATGGGTGTGTGTGAATGGGTGTGTGTGTGTGAAAGGGGCGGCTGTACCCATGGAGGGTGTGAATGGAGTGGCTGAATGTGCGAGGTGCGGCTGTGCCCGTGCTTGAGTAGGGTGTGTGTTAGAGGGTGGTGTGTGTGCGCGGGGGTATCTTGGGGTGTGTGTGTGTCTGCGGTGTGTGTGTGTCTGTGTGCGGGGTGTGTGTGTGCAGGGTGTGTGTGTCTGTGTGTGGGGTGTGTATCTATGCGGGGTGTGTGTGGTGTGTGTCTCTGTGTTCGGGGTGCGTGTGTCGCTATGTGCGGGGTGCGTGTGTCTGTGGGGTGTGTGCATCGCTGTGTAGGGTGTGCGGGGTGTGTGTGTCGCTGTGTGCGTGTGCGGGGCGGGTGTCGCTGTGTGCGGGGTGCGTGTGTTTCGGTGTGCGGGGTGTGTGCATCGCTGTGTAGGGTGTGCGGAGTGTGTGTGTCGCTGTGTGCGTGTGCGGGGCGGGTGTCGCTGTGTGCGGGGTGCGTGTGTTTCGGTGTGCGGGGTGTGTGCATCGCTGTGTAGGGTGTGTGTGGTGTGTGTCTCTGTGTGCGGGGTGTGTGTGTCGCTGTGTGCGTGTGCGGGGCGGGTGTCTCCCGGCGAGGGGCGGCGTGTGCCCGTGAGCGGGTGCGGGGGGCGCGGCGTGTGCCCGGCCGCTGGGCTCGGCTCGGCTCGGCTCGGCTCGGCTCGGCTCGGCTGCGCTCGGCTCGCCCGGGGCCCGGTGCCGCCAAGGGACGGGCGGAGGCGGCGGGGGCAGCGCGGGGAGCTCCCGGCGGGGTTTTCGGGAGGCGGCTCGCAGCGCTGCCCGCCGGGCTCGGAGCGATGCGGCGGCCGCCCTGCCCTGCCCGCCGGCGGCGCGGAGCCGCGGGGCCGCGGGCGGCGGCGTAGGGAGCGGGGCAGCGGGCAGCGGAATGGGGGCGCCCGGCGGATCGCGGAGCAGCCCCGGGCCCGCGGGCACCCCGGCGGGTACCGCCTGACGGAGCGGCGCGGAGGTGAGCGGGGACGGGGCAGCGCCGGGCGCAACCGGGCCGAGAGCTCCGCGGTCTCTCTCGGAACTTGGAGCCCCGAGCCCTCGAGTGCCGGGCGCGGGGGGTCGGGGCCGCTCCGTGCGCGCATCCCCCGGAGCCACCGGCACCCGCCTGCCCCGGCGCGGAGCGCTGCTCCTGCTGAACTTACCGGCGGCGGGGCCGGGAGGGATGCGGGACCGGGAGGGATGCGAAGCCGAGAGGGATGCAGGACTGGACGGGATGCGGGACTGGATGGGATGCGTGGCCGCGCTCCCCCACGGTAGTTGCCGGCAGCACCGGGATTCGCATCCCGAAGGACGGTGCTGGATTTTGTCTGCTTTTGCCCCAAATGACAGCACGCACCGAGCACCTGCACCCTGGCAGAGAGGGTTAAATGCCGGTTTAAATTGTTATTCCTTCGGGCAGCCCTTGACCTGGCTGTGAGTCATCTGGGTGACCCACGTGCCCTCAGCATGGGAAAGGTGACAGTGGTACCGGAGGGGGGTGTTCTTTGCTTGCAGAAGAAAAATGCTTTTTTTATCGACCCCTCTTTGAACTACCAGGCATCTCGCAGTTCATAGTGTATCAAATTCTGCAGGGGGGGGGGGGGGGGGGGAAGAAAAAAGGGCTGATTTTCAAGACTCTTCATAAGTTCATTTGTTTACTATGGAGCAGTGACTTCAGTGGTCTCTTTGGTATAAAAACATTCTGCTTGTGTGATATTTTTGGTGGCATTGACAACAGATTTGTTAGTCATGGTTATGAATATGGTAATGTGCGAGTCTCCCATTAAATTCTCCATGCTCTAAGGTAACATGGTTGAACAGTCACCTACCAAGTCTTGCATCCTCGGGCAGCATCACTTTGAATTCCCAGTCTGTTTGACCACTTCTTCTTAACTTTTCCACTGTATTGTAAAAAATATTTGGTCCTCCTGCGGGTCAGATGTGAACCCTAAGTTTTTGTGCATCTCCGTGCAGGCGAGCTTATGTAATGCAGTGCCCTGTGCGGAATGCAGGAGGGGATCAAGGAGCACAGAATCTCCCGGGTGTGAAGGGACCCACCGGGATCAAAGCTGGGAGGAAGGATTTTTGGGAAGAGCATTGGCTTTGTGGTCACGGTGCCTCTGTGTGTGTGCCTGTCCCCACGGAGAGCTGAGCAGGGTTTTTCTGTGCTGAGGACGTTCTCCCCGATCCTGGGCAAGGCTCTCAGGCTTCTTCGTCGTTGATTGCCTTCTCCTTAATGATGCCGTGTGTCACTGCTTCCCAGGGCTCCGTGGAGCTGCTCAGAAGCCCTTGAGAACACTTTTCAGCCAGGCAGGTACTCTGTAAATGCAAATTACTGTATTGCTGCTTTAAAAATGCTTTTCAGAAGTTAAAGCGGTATCTTTAGGCAGCTCATTGGAACTTGTAGCCAAATGCCTGCTCAGGGAGCTCCAAAGCAGAGTAAAGGAACTGGCATTTTGACTAATGATCCCTCCTAAAGAAATCTAGCGTTGTTTCTGGAGAAAAGGATCCCCCATTTGGGTCTTATCAGATGTGTCACTCTTTGTTCTGGCCATGAGTATTCGCTCCCAGTTTCCCTGCAAGTAACTTGGCAGTAATTATCAGCTGAAGAAATGCTTCAGCCCCAGACCCTTTAGTGGATGGAGACATGAAGGTGCTCCCTGACCACGACACCCCTGGCCCTCTGTGAGCCCACTGCTCTCTGTGGTGGGGCACTGCTGTTCCTCTGGTTGTACTTTTATTCTCAGGTACAGCAGGGATCAATACCCTGTCAGCTAGGTGCAAGACTTCCTTGCAAGAACTATGCCTCAGATACTGCTACAGAGCACATTTCTAGAACTAAAAGTAAAGAAAAAGGTTGAGGTGCTGGTTTTTGGTTTAGTTGTTTTTTATTCTTGTAAAGTGGTGAAGAGAAACTAGATGGAAAAGGACTTGAGCTTGAGAGTAACCTCTGATCAGTCTTAATATATCTTGCAAGGGCATAGAACATTAATAGAATTCCTTATTTTTATTACTGGGCTTCTGAGAGAATGATTTCTGTTTTATTGTGCATTGCTTTCACTGTAGTATTGAAATCTCACTGGTTTTGTAATGTGTTTTTTAAAAGGTGCTGTTACTTTTCATAAACCCCTTTCTGCTTTGGTAGAATCTCTGAATAGCTTCTAGGATTGTGTTAAAGGTAATACAAAGCTCAAAATTCTTTGATCAGCTTCCTTTCTGCAAAGATTTATTTCAGGCAACCTTAAAAAAATCCTTAGAATGTCAATTCTGAGGTCTTTTCATGTTGTGGATTTAATAGAAAAGGTACTGTCAGCTGAGCTATGAGTCTTACTAAGAATATGATTACGTTGTTTTTTTGAGAGATCTTGAAAACATACCTTGGAGAAGAAAATTCACAATAGCTATGTGCAAATAATTTTTTTTTTCTACAACAGATGGAAGAGCAGTCAAGGGTGGCTAAAATTAGTTTGAAACAGAATAGATTATTCCTACAAGTACAGTAGTATAATCTGTACAAAATGAGCCAAATCCTACTAATTGTTACACTGCAACTGGTGTAAATATAGAGTAATTTATTTGCCTGGATTTTCTCCTTCTTTAGGAAGAAATGCAGAACACAGGGGGCTGTGAGGCTGTTGGATTTTGACATGCTTGCAAAAGTCAGTTTTTCCTGAAACCCAGTGGCAGAATATGGCCCCCCACTCTCATCTTGACAGCAGCATAATATTCACTCCCTGAGACTCCAGTTCCAAATTTGCTGTAATGTGATTGTGGGTAGAGGGTTGCTGAATGACTCAGATGAATGTAGCTCAGAGTAAACAAACATGTAAATCATTTCTGGCTAGAGACAGAGAAAGGAAAACATGAGAAGAAAAAAGCCAACCTGCAGGATGAGACATTTATAAAGTCATGTTTAGCAAGGATCACCAAGTTCAGCACAGGGTGCAACCATCAAAAAATCTGGGGTCTGGAGTTGCCTCGGTGTTTCATCTCTGGAAATGAGAGGCACCTGTGTGGAGTGAGTGCCTAAATGCAGGTTTTGCACAGAGCAGAGTTCTGCAGTTGCTCAGGCTTGACAGCCTGGTACAAAGGTGGGCAGGTTCATCTCAGCACCTGCATCTGGCACTTTTCAGAGGCTGAGAGCTGGGAACCCGGTGTGCTGCCTGTCCCAGAGAGACAGGGTGCTGCCAGGGATGGCTGTGTCATCTCTACAACGTCCAATTTGGGGGAAAAAATTGTGCTGTACAAGCTAGCAAATGATTCCTGAAAGTTTCTGAGCAGGAAATCCTGGTGAGCAATGTGGAATTGGTATGAATAACTGCAGACCCAGTGTGTGGTTCAGATTAAGTACCAGAGCAGGTCAGTGGCTTTTAAACAACTGTGGGTTTCTTAGCTGGACAAACACTTAATCAGAGCAAGGCAAAGGCTGCTCTCAGTTGATTTTCCTGCCAAGGGAGATGGCCAGTAAGCACAAATCACTGCAACAGAGCATCCTGCCAGCCAGCTCCTCTTGGATGGCCAGGCCCAGTGCAGTTAGGGCTCAAGGGAGGATGGAGCTGTCCCTGTGAGAGGGAGCTGCAGTGGCTGCAAAGCTGGGGCAGGGTTGTTGTTCCTTTCAGCTCTCTGAGCCATTCCGCTTCAGTGTGTTTTCAGGCTAAGTTAGGTTAAGTTCCCTCTTGGGAAGCCAGAAATGTGCTGGCATCCAGAGTTGAAATGAGGAGAGCTGGGGCTGGTCCCCTCCTGCTACTGCATGAGGATCAGTTCCCTGCAGCTCTGCCTCCCTGCTGGATAACCTGCCTCATGTTCTGGCTGCTTTTATCATCATGGTAGAGAGGCTGCTGTGTTGTTGTGTAGAGCTCTTCAACATTAAAGTTGTGCTCTTCCTGAGATTTGCTGCCTTGCAAAGCAGTGAGTAGTCCCTGAGTGAAGTGTGGCATGGCATCCTTGCAGTGTTTCCTGGGAGGTGGTGGCTGGAAAGGGATGGAACTGGACAGACAAGGAGTATCTCTCTCTGCCTATGAGTAGCAGATAGACTTGGGTCCTCATGCTCTCCATTTTTTATGTTCTTTAGAACACATCAGATTTTATATGGTGTTGGTCACAGTGGCCATGATAGGGGATTTGACCTAGACAGCAGGATGGTTTGTGCTGATGGGAATGATGGGTGTTTCTGTTAGCTCATTAGACACATATTATTATTTATTCTCAGCTCAGTCTCTGGATTCAAGCCAGGAGGCTGCTTTGTCCTTATTCCCTTCTCCCTTCTCTCCCTCTCTCCCCCTCTTCACATGCAGTGAACATGTTCCAGTGAGAAGTGAAGCAATTTCCTGGCCCCTCTCACGTGTCCTGCATACCTTTTTTCATCCTTAGAGAGCAATCTGATTCACTCTTTGGGAAAGACTGGCTTAAGCACCTGAATAGAGTCAGATAGGTTCCCTATCATTTCTGCTAATTAAATTGTAATGCTCATTACCACAGGATGCTGTGGAGGCCAAAAGCACAAGCAGGTTGAAAAACATGAGGTGAGTTCACAGTGCACAGAGAGGACAGAAGGATGAAGGTCTGGCTGTAACCTCTGGCTCCCTGGAATTTCCAGATGCAGGGATAGTGCAGAAGGGCACCCAGACTGCTGCCCATCACCAGGGATGGCATCCTGGGATAGAATGAGAGGGGATTTAATCCATTCCTGTGTTCTCCCAGCTCTGACATGCACAGCTTGCTAAAACAGCAGTTCACTTTCTGCTCAGTAAAATAGGGAGGGAAGGATAGAGCCTATGGAATGGTGTTTATTGGGCATTTTGGTTCCAGAATGATAACCAGGGTAGAGATTTCAACATGCTCTCACAGGTATTAATGGATTAACAGAGGAAGCTGCAAGAATTTCATTGTGTGAAGCCTTACTGACAAAAGCAGTGAGAGGATGAAGCCATTTGGGGCTCAGGGCTCTTGCTGGGACCACAAGATGAAATAATTCCTGTCTCTCATTCGCTCTTTGTGTCCTGTTCATTCTGGTTTGTGCTGCATTACGAAATGGAGGTGCTGATCTCTTACTTAGCCTGGAGCTGCAGTTAATGGAAATCTCTGTATTATGTGTATTAGGGTATTTGAAAGTTTCCAGGAGGAAAGACCTCCAGGTTTATAAAATTGTCCTAACGCCCTAAAGTTGTTCGTTACAGGAACAAGAGGAGTAAGGATTGCTAGGATGGCAGTGCCTTGTCACAACCCACTTCTCCTGTGAGGTCGAGTTGGAGGCAGGGATGTGGTCAGTGACTGAAGGGACAGGGGGCTGTGAGGGGGTTCCCTGAGGAGCTGCTGGGAAGGCTGATTCAAAGAGAAGCATCTGCTGCAAGACAGGGATTTTCTATCTGAAAAGAAGAGGTTATGTGGAGAAAGGAAGTAAGATGTGATCTATGGAAGAGGGCAGGAGAGCACAGAGAATGTTTGAACAAAAAGATGCAAAGTCCCTGCAGGGGCTATAGTGAAAAGCCTTTTCCCAGATCTTTCTGTCCTGCATAATACCATCAGGGGATCCTCATCTGGGAAGAGCAGACTGAGCCTCTGAAGAATCTTAAAAGTTTGCTTCTGCTGCAGTATCTCATTTCTTCAGAGAGAAAACAAAGATGAACTTTCCTTTCAGGGGAGTCCATGGTGGACTTTCCTCTCAGGGGAGTCCATGAGGGCCACGCTGGAGCTGGCTGGACCCAGTGGCTCCCCAGAGGCTGCTGAAGGGTCCAGGGCTGCCCAGACACAGCCCTGTGCTCCAGCAGCCTCCTGCTTCCTCGGCAGGAAGAGCAGCTCCTCTGAGGTCCTGCTGGACCCCCTTGGCCAGGTTGGATGCACAGAAGGAAAGAGATGCCACATCCCTGTTCCAGAGGTGCCACATCCCTGTTCCAGACAGACCCCAAGTCCCTCCTCTGTGCCATGGATTTAAGGGGCACAAGCTGAACCCAGACCAGGACAGCGAGATGCTGGGAAAAGGCTCCAGGCTTCTCAGATTCAAGGTCTTAACCAAGGTCTAAACTTCTGCCTTAAATTGCACATCCTTGTTTAAGCGCGGAGCTCCGTGTTTCTGGGCTGTTAGGGCAAATGTTCTGACATTTGTGGCTTTCTGTGGATCTTGAGCTGATGCCAAGTTTGGAGTGGTGCCCTCCCAGCTCTCCTGACTTTTTCCCCAGCTGCAGGGTGCCCAGGAGCTCAGTGCTGGATCAGCCTGGGAGCTGGCAGAGGTTTGCTGTGGTCCTGCACAGCCGCGCCTGCGCACCCGGAGCAGCTCCGCTTGCACATTATCTCCTGCAGCTTTCCCTGCACCCTGTCTGTAACCTAATCAAACAGACTGAGCAGCTGGTGAGTGGGAGCCTTGCCTGTCAAAGACAGGAGTAGGAATATCAGCAGTCAACAAGCCATCACTTCAGCTACTGGCACAAAATGGAATGGGGAAGGGTAGGCACCCCTCCCAAAATAAACCCATTGCTGTCCACAGGAGCCACATGAACCCTGGGCTGACTGAAATAGTTTGGGAAAAGACAGGATGAAGAGTGGCTTGGCTGAAAAGAAATGCAGGATGCTGCAGTGGATGAAAGGGAGGTGTTTTAGAAGTGTTTTATATACAAGGGTCTCTGGATGATCTCTAATCAAAAATAGTTCATCTGCACTGGCCATGCAGCTGTGGAGTGGGTCAGGGAACACAAAGATGAGCAGATCTTTCTGAGTTGTCCTCTGATTTTGACAAAGATTTGAATGTACTCATGAATGGAGCAAAACTTAAAATAGGTGGTTTCGTCCTACAAAAATCTTACAGATTCCGGGTATGTCGCTCCAATCTTCAAGCATAACAGCCAGCAAGCTCCCAAAGTTTTTAATTATTTATGCAAAGAGGAGCATCTAGAGAATCCAAGAGCCTGGTAGTTAAATCTCTCAGCAGGGAGCTGGGGAAAGACAACGAAAGGCTGGGATTCAGGCCGCCAACACTGGTCTTTCTGTAGGGAATAAAGATCAGATTTGTAAGAGCTATTAGCTCTGCCTGGTCCCTGCTCAGGGACATTCCCAGTCCAAGGCTGAGTTAAATTCTCAGAATTTCCAGCTCTTGCCAGGCTGAAGGGAACTGTGGCTCTAATCAGCCTCTTCTCTCTCACCAGTCCTGGGGCTGGCTATGGTTGAATTGTTGGTGAAAACTAGAAGGGCCCTTCTGTGAGCACAAGGAGCAGCAATGGGAAATGAAAAAATTCTACTGACTGGAGCAAGATTTAGATCTGGGCATGAAGAACAATGCTTATTTCAGATGTTCTCACTGTCCTCTGCAGGGTTTGTTTTCATTCTTTCTTAGGGCACACTGTGTGAGAGCACCAGAATTCTGGGTGAAGCATTTGGGGTGTAATGAAAGAGTGATGCTGCTGCCATGACCTTCCTGTACGTTTTGGGATTAATCTTTCTCTCCTGCAAAAAACAGCTGGAAACAAAGCTTCCCCTCCTGTGTCACTGACCTGTGCAGAGCAGGCCATTTCAGGACTGTTCTGTGAGTTTACTTTTTTAGCTGTTTTTGCTGCTTCTGCATACAGACCAGAGGTGTGTGTGGAGCAGGGACATCTCACTTGTGCCAGTGACCTCTTCAGAAGCATCCTTCTGTCCCTCCCAGAATGAGGGCTGGCTCAGCCCAGAAGTTTGGGCAGGAGATCAGGCTCTGCCCTCTGGAGTTACAGATGGGGTAAAAGCTGTGTGCTGTTTTGTGCTGTGATAGGCTGAGGTGAAGGGAGCTGAGGAACTGCTGAGAGTCACAGAGGAGTGATTCCTGCAGTCCTGCTGCAGGGCCCCTCTCAGAGTCCCTTAATCTGGTTATTCTGCTTGGCTGAAGTCCTTTAACTGCCAAACTTGGAGCACTGAGGCTGTGAGAGGATGCTGTGCCTGACTGTTCCAACATTTAAACCAGGATATAACCGCAAACACCTGTCCAATCTCTGTGGTCAGGTTATTCACAGCAACAACACTGTTACATGGGGTTTTTTTCTTGCTAATGGCATTTCAGACCCTGATCCAGGTTCTACAAATGGCTCTGGTGTTCCTGAATGTTTGGCCAAACATGCTTTTGCCAGCTCATAGATTGGACTTTCATTTTCCGTGATGCCTCTAGGAGATTTTGGGCAGCCACAGGATGTGGTTCTCTTTATCCAGACACTGATGCTTGAGCCTGAGAGCCTTTTCAAATGCCCTCTGGTCATACTGGCAAGGTGAGAGCTGTTACACACATGAAGGGTGGGTTTTCCTCCCTTTCCAAGGATCACCAGGCTTGAGTGGGAGCAGCTGGGGATTGCAGGGAGAGCATCCACACAGCACTGAGTCCTGGCCCAGAGCATATTCCTGGGCTTAAATACTGAAGCATTGTGAAGAGAATGCAGAGTTGAAAAAAAGAAATAAAATTAGGCTTTCAGTTCTTGTTCACCTCTGGAAAATCTGAAGTATGTTAATGGCATTATTACTGTGCCCATACTGCCGCTTAAATCGGCTTTATGGATTGAGCCTTTTAGCGTGGAGTTAGGATAGATTAGCAGCATTTCCACCCATTTTACAGGCAAGGAAAGAGAAACACAGCAGCAAGATTGAGAAGCCCAAGCCAGGTTTCTTCCTTCCTTGAGGCTGTGCCACACAAAGCTGTCACTGAGTTCAGTTTATTATCTCAGAAGCAGACGAGCAGTGTGCTGCTGAAAATGTGGATACACGAGGGGCACCATCCTGCTGTGTGGATTTTGTGATGGATGGATTCCCATTTTATTCATCTTTTATCTTCTCAGCACACAGAATATGCCTTTGTGAGTACTAAATGGGGAATCAAGTCATAAAGAACTGAGACTTCAGATGTGAAAAGTGAAGAGTATGGGCAGTTCTTCAGTGGCAGTGAAATTCTTTTATAGGAAAGATCATTTATAAGTATAATGGGTAACTGATGCTGCTCAGAAGTGCTGGTTTGTTTCCAAATTAACCAACACATAAGTAGACCTGCTCATGCTTCATTTAAATTCTTTATCTTGGTTTGGAACCAGAGGCCCAATCTAATGTTTTTCATCCAACACTCTTGTTTAATCCATGTGGATCAATTATCATTATCAAGAGCTGCTGCTGAAGAGAACGTCCTGCACCTGAAAAATGAACTCTGGAATCAGCCTCCTCAGACTGCAGGGTTTTCCTATCCCACATGGATCTCCTCAGTGCAGTGGAGATGCTGGAGGCACAAGGGGTGTTTGAATACCAGGATTTTTGGTTGGAGCATCTCTGTTTTTGTAGATGTTTGGTGCATGATTGCACTTTGCATGAGTGCTTGAATCCCTGAGCACTGATGGATGCTGCAAAGTGATGGGCTGTTCCTGGTGGAAACCCGGTCGTCTGCTGGCATTGGACCAGCCAGGATGTGTTTGTAGCACTGCTGACAGTGCCTTTCATGAGACCTTATGGGGCAGAAAAGCACAGCTTTGGTTCAGAGGAAATATTAAAAGCCAGCAAGTGTGTGATTGTGGCAAGAGTGAATCCTGTTTGTGTTTGTTACAGCCCAGGAATGTTCCACGACCTGAGCACCTTCACCCTCCAGGGTAATGTCAGAACAGTCTTTGCAGAGCCCCCTCCATGTTTCCTATTTTTTGGGTGCTGATGAGGGCAGATAGAGCCCAAAACTGACAGTCACAATAGACTTAACTCAAAGCTTAGCAGGCTTTGGGGCTAAGCAGTGGAGAAGTTCAGTGGCAGCATGTGACAGACCGCATTGGTGGGACATGAAATGGGCAGCAGTGCACAGAGACGCTTTGATGTGCTCCCAAAGCTTTGCAACACCTTCCCTGCTGAGCTGGAGGAGAGTTTTAGTTTGGAAAGTCTAGTCAATGGCGTCACAAGTGCAAAGAAGCAGGAAGGAGTCCAGGATAGTGACTTTTCAGTTTTAGCTGTGCATTTAGGAGTTATGTCACTGGAGTCTGCAAGACAAGTGGATCTGCATAGGCAGAGTGAAATTCAGAGTGCACAAAATGCATTTGAAACAATTTGGCTGTGCTCTGGCTGAAGCAAAGTGAAGGAAGAGCATAGTGAATTAATAACTAACACTAGGAAAGAAAAATAGGCAAGGAAGTTAAAAGTCTGGATTGGTCTGAGTGCTTTTGTGCTCCAAGATGACATATAAATATATACAGATTTAATTAGGAGAGGGTTATTTGAAATCTCAAAGCCAACTATCAGCCTCTCACTTTTTCACAATATTTTGTTACAGCCTACTATAAAAAAGGCAGTTAATTAAAACAGATTTATTCATCCAATCACGCAGGTGTTACAATGAGACAGTGTTTCCAGAACCTGGGTATTTTTGTTCAGTTTAATGGAAAGTAATAATATCATGTAGGAGGTGTCTCTAAGAGGCAATATTCATCCCTCCTGCCTTCGGTGTGTTCAGTGCCTCTGCCCTGAGCCCAGCAGGCTGCAAACGCTCCCTGAGATGTTGTCCTGACTCCAGGTGTGAGCAGGAAGCATTTCCCTGGGCTCGTGTCACTTGCAGGGCTGCAGTTGCTGATGTTGCTTGCTCAGGCTGTGCCCTGAGGATTTGCAGCTGATGCTAATGCAATCCATGAAGTGGAGTCACCTTGAGTTTGCATTTATCATCTTCTGCAAGTACAAGCCTGCTGCTGCACTGCAACAGAGGTGTCCCTGCTGCTGTGAACCAGGCAGGACAGACCTGGGAGCTGCACGGCTCCTGCTTGGTGCTGTGGCCAACGCTGCACAAACCAGGGTGGGCAATGGGGGTTTTACCCCAGGGAGGGCTGGGGTGTGTGTCTGTGTGTCTGTTGGAGTGGTGTGGGGGTCCCAGTTGTGGTTTCTCTGGGCCTGGATTGAAGGCACTTGAGGTGATGGTTCATGTTGGGATGCAGGTGTTTACTGTTTCTTATCAGTAAAACAGTCTCACAACCATGAGTTCAGCAGCAAGGCACAAAATGGCCAACAATCTCTTGTTCCAAGGTCTTTTAAGACTAAAACTATCCAATTAAGAACTGACACCTGGATCATTTTCCCTTTTAACCCAATAACTGATCCCACAGAGCTGCAATGGGGACTTTTCTGCCCAATTACAAAATGCCACCCAAACCCATGGAGAAGAAGGAAGAAGAAGCATGAAGAAGAAAACCCAGGACAACACCCTATGCCCTCCATCTTGCTGCCATCCACAACACACTAAAAATCCAAAACCTCAATTTCTCACCAGTGATACACCTACACTGCTCTCTATAATCTATTGCACACTTTTGTGGATTCCAGTCTATCTTGAAGTCTGGAAACTTTCTCCATGAATGAGGGTCAAAGTCAGGGCTGCCCTGGGGGTCAGGGCACCCCAGAGCAGAGAGAGAAATATTCCCTGTGCCCTGGGTTTGCACAAAGTGGTGTCACCTTTTCCAGGCTTTAAGGAGCACATTCTTGAGTTATGCTGAACTCTTTGTGGCAGTTTTCCCCTCACTCTTGTAGCAGTGTTGGTGTGTGTTTGTGAGCAGATGAGACTGTGGGGTCTTTGGCACAAGGGCAACTGTCACCGTGGTATTTTCTGAAAAATCCCTTCTCCAGGATTTCTTCTCCTGGGAAGTTGAGAAGCCTCAGAGAAAAATGTAAATAATAATTATCTTATTCCCTTCTCCTGTGTTTGGCTGCTTTGGAATGTGGTCTGGACATTGTTTACAAACAGGTGCGTGTTTGATTGGTTTCATGTGAATTGTTTTTACTTAATGACCAGTCACCACGAGCTGTGTCAGACTCTGAGGAGTCAGTCACGAGCTTTCATTATTCATTCTTGTTAAGCTTTCTGTCTGTATCCTTCTCTTTCTTTAGTATAGTTTCAGTATAGCAATATAATATAATATAATATAATATAATATAATATAATATAATATAATATAATATAATATAATATAATATAATATAAATCAGCCTTCTGAGAACATGGAGTCAACAGGCAGCATCCCTGGAGCTGTCGCTGCCCTTTGTTTTCTTCTGTAAAAAGTTGAAGTCCAGAAAGAAATTTGGGGAACATACGGGTAGCATTTGAATTTTTTCCCACCTGAAATGTCAGCCAAGTGACATTTGTTGTCAGACACAGTGTGACAGCCTGGACTATCCTGCTAAGGTTTTGCAAGGAGCCTCAGGAGCTCTCCTGAAATACAGGGAATTCTTGGAGGAGTCCAGCTTCCTTCACCCAGGCCCTTCACTCCTGTAGCTCCTCTGGAGGGTGATCCATGGTTTCCTGGATAGGTCAGCAGGGGTTTGGGACTGGAAGGATGATTTGCTGAGCAGGTTTTTTGGCTTCCATTTTGGAGTCCTTCTCCACGGCCTCAGGTCAATGCAGTGTTCTCTTGGGGGTCAGTGCCTGCCAGCACAGAAAGTCTGAAATTCTCAGCACCCAGGATTCCCACACATAGGGGACCCTTCCTAAGCTGGCATGGAAAGAGTTAATTGCAGGAGACTCTGAGGATGTCTTCCAGGAGAAATTCCTGATTGAACTGGGACATTTAAGGGCTGCACCAGTTCTCTCTCCAGCTGGAGCACCCCCTCTTGCTGACAAAAGATGAGTTCCTTGCCCTGTGGAATGAGCAGTGGCAGACGCATCCCTGGCTCACTGTGGGGAGAAGGAAAATACTTGTGGCTCACATAGATAGAGCCAAATAGGTGAAAAACTGCCTTAGCACTACCTCAGACCAGGGCATGGCTGGTGTCTGTAGTTTTCCATGCTTGCCTGTGTGAAAGCTGGGGAGGACGTGGCTGTTGGGCTTTGTTCTGCAGGGGCTGCCCAGGAGAGCAGTGTTTGTGCTCCCCTGAGGTGCTTGCAGCTGGTGAAATCCACTCCTCCGTGTTTTGATCAGAAATCAGGAAGGGTGGACCTGAGCTGCAGTTCTGGGAGTGTCTTGGTTTGAAAAGCCAGGTGTCTGCTGAGGCAGGCAGGAGCTTCCCCTGAAATGAAAAATGTAAACCTCTGAATTATTATGATTTTGAAATTAAAAGGCTCTCAGGCAAAGATATGGGAGCAGGAATAACAGTTTTTTATTAGGAAAACTAAAAATACAAGTGCAATACTACAAAGAAAAAAAACCCCAACAAGCCACTGCCAGAGTCAGAACCTGCCCTGTCCCCTGTGTGTCAGGGGTGGCACAGCCCCATCCCATGGGGGCTCAGCCCTCCTGCAGTGCCAGCTGTGGCTCTGCTGCAGCAGGGATCCTGCACAAGGGGGGAGTTTTCCTCTGCAGCTCCAGGGCTGCTGCAGATGGGCCTGGGCTCCCTCTGGCAATGCAGGGCAGCAGAAAGCTGCTCCTCTGGCAATGCAGGGGGCAAAGGCTGCTGTGCTGTGCCAGGCTCAGATTGGATCCAGGGAGGAATGCTTGGCTCCTGCCCTGGGCGCAGCATCTCCCCATGGGATGTTGGAATTGGATCAGCCCTGCAGGGACACTCAGTGGCCATGGACAGCAGAGATCTCCTGGAGGGAGGGTTGGCTGTGGGAGAGATAAAGAAAAAACTGCCCCATGGACAGAGAGAACTGCCCCACCTTTAATAGATGACAATAGAATACACACCCCCAGCTAAATCTTTCAGCCTAAGACAGGGAGGAAGGAGTCAGAGCTGGGCCAAAGGTAGCTGAAGAAAGCAAACAGAAAATTTGGCTAATGAATTTATGACAGAATTGAAAAGAGGTCATCACTGGCAGCAAGATCCAGCTAAGAAAACAATGCAAGGGCTCCTCAGAGTGCTGGAGAGGACAGGAAAGTTGGTGCTGGATCTGGCTTCCCACTGGAGAGCTGAGCTGGCAAAGGTAATTAATGAGCAGGGGATGGAAATCTCAGAGAAACAGGCTGAAGAAGCTGAGGAAATTTAGACAGGCTGCAAGTACTGTAACACTAAGCAAAAATCAGGTCCCTCATGGCACCTCAAAACAGAGGACCCAGGGAATATAACCTCAGTGCATTAAAAAGAATTCAGCCTTACTTCATCAGAAGAAAAAATTAGTTCTGGTTTGGTTTTTTTCATGCATCTAGAGGTACCTAGCTACTAAATGCAAACCCATTCCTTTAGTACAGTTACAGAAAAGAACCTGAAAAATTAGGTTTTGAGGAAATTGTGAACCTGAATACTTTTGGTGAATCCAAATTAAGTCCTGTATGTAATTAAGCTAGCAGGGATGCAAGGTAATCCTCAGAGTCAAAGAATTAAATTTAGATTTGTGACAGAAGCAAGATCAGACTCAGTATTTTAATCAATCATTCAATCTGTCTAGGAACAGCTCAGAATTTGAGGAACGTCCCAATTTTCTCTTGTGATGATGCATGTAACATGTCTTCCATGGATATTATTTCTGCAGTAATTTTTGCTGTTCTTCTATGAAAACTAGATTGTGGGTAATAAAATTTAATGGACAATGTTCAAGAATGCTAACAGCTAATTACATGAACAAGGAAATGTGTAAAACTAACCATGGAGCTTGAAATTATGGAGCTGTACATGCTCATTATGCCAATGTCCATTGAAAGAGTAAGGGAAAAAATCCCCAGGTCTTCATTCATTATCTCTGCCAGTTGCTTGTTATACAGGCTGGGTTTAGGCCTTTGTATCTATTTTTTAATCAGACACTTTATCTGCTTTTCTGTATCTGGAAAGAAGAGTGCTGACATTGAAGAGGAGAGCTGTGCAGTGAAATTTATTGGAAATAGGAAGATGCAAAAATTGAATTCTAGGAACAGAACAGGTTCCTGTCACAGCAACCAAGAGCAGATTGTGTTTGCTTGCAGGCACCAGTGGTGCCACACACCCTAAAACCAAATGAGAGGAGCGAACAGAAGCTCAGCTGTGAAAAGCTGCTTGCCCAGAAGGGCAGTGGAGCAATCCCCAGTCCCTGGGATGTGGGATGGATCAAATGCTGTTGCTGAGAGTCCCAGTGAGAGTCCTGATTATTTTTCAGCCCCAGAGAAGCTCTCAGGTATGACCGTGTTCACAGGGGTTCTTGGATTGGGGAAGAGACGAGGATCTAACTCAATTTTTCAGAAGGCTTGATTTATTATTTTATGACCTATATTACATTAAAACTATACTAAAAGAATAGAAGAAAAGGTTTCATCAGAAGGCTAGCTAAGAATAAAATAACAAAAAATGATAACAAAAGTTTGTGGCTCAGACTCTCTGTCCAAGCCAGCTGGGCTGTGATTGGCCATTAATTATAAACATCCAACATGGGCCAATCCCAGATGCACCTGTTGCATTCCACAGCAGCAGATAACCATTGTTTGCATTTTGTTCCTGAGGCCTCTCAGCTTCTCAAGAGGAAAAATCCTAAAGAAAGGATTTTTCATAAAAGTCGTCTGCGACACTCGGGCACCTCAGGGATGGCACCCACAGATTATTTTGCCACATGTGATGAGGTTTGTTTCCTGACAGACCCCATTGTGGTGGAACGCCAGGCCTTTCACATCACTGGTGTGAGAAACCAAAGTCAGGGCAAAGCTGGGTGCTAATCTCATTTTCTGCACGTTAATTCTGCTTGTTCTGCCCTGGACCTGATGATCTGTGGGGAGCTGGGCTGACGTGGTTCTGGCTGCTTTGCTGGGAGCTGTGGAGGAGTGCAGAAGGGCTCAGGTGGCTGTGAGGGGGATCTCAGCCTGCACTCTGCCCCCAGCCAGTGCTGAGAGCTGGAGGCAGCTCTGGAAGCAGCCCTGGGAAGGGAGGATTGCATTCTGAACACTGTGCTCACAGCAGGAGGAGGGTCAGAGTCCAGGAATGGGGTCAGCCTGAGCAAGCAAGAGCTGGAAAAGAAGCACATGCCAGGTGAAACCATGTCCAGGTGATGTCTGACACCTGCAGTGGTCCCTCCAGCAGTTTGCAGAGTTCCTTGAATTCTCTGTTTCCTGTGTTTCAGTGAGCACCTTAATCACAGCTCGCTTCTTGCACAGGTTTTATTTATGTAGCTCCATTTAGGTGGGGTAAAATAGGCGGAGGTGTCTTCAAACACCACCCAGGCATGGAGTAAAAAGGATAATAAGGGTGCTAAAAAGGAAAGTAATGCAAACTGGTAACTTTCCATCTCCTTTGCTGTATAAGGATTGGAATTGTGCCCCAGGATTAAACCACTCACTGAGATAGATGGGACTGTTCAAACCCTTTGTTCTTTCCAGGCTGTCTGCTATTGCTGTAGCTGCCTAAGCATCAGATACCTGAATTTTCAGACCCTTCAGAGCCATAGAGAACAGAAGATTTCAGACAAAGAAGCAAGAGGAAACCAAAAGAAAATGAGGATTTGAAAGAACAGTGCTTGTCAGAGGAGGCCAGCAGTGCCTCATCACTGCACCTCTGCTGCTCCAGTGCCCGGATTGAGGGAAAACATCAGCAGGGAGGTCTCACTCTGCACTGCAGAATTCCACAAGGGGTTCAGCTGTCAGTCAGTGCTTGAGTTGTGGAGTGGAATGAGGTTCTTTACTGCCTTGGATACTCTCTCAAAAGTTGGAAGTGTCTCCTGCCTTGCTTTCCTTGGAAAATGGGGGTGATGGTTCCTGTTGGTCAGGGCTCCCTGCCCAGGTGTGTCAGTGGAGAGGGGTTTGCAGGAGGGCCTGTCTGGTGATGTCCACTCTGCATTTCTGTCTGTAGCCACACTTCTGACTGGGCTTAAATAAAGATCTCCAGTGTGCAGCATGTTTTACAGCTGATTTTAAGCCCAGCATGGCAGGAACAGAGGTGTCCTGCAGCAGAGGAGCTTCAGCAGGCCTTGGCTGTTAAATAGGCCTGTACAGAAATGCATTTCTGCTCTGCCAAAAGTGGTGTTAAATTGGTGGCTGCTTTATTGGATTGAGTCAGAGGGATCCTCTGTCACTCCATGTGAGCAAGGTGGATGATATCTGGCTGGAATGATTGAATGGATTTACAAAACTGCCTCCATGGAGAACGCCAGTGATGCTTCTGCACTGTGCTGGCTGAGTGATAACACCCTTTTAGCTTTATAAATAGCAGAGCAGGCAATCCCTGCAGTGTGTGGGCTTGAGGCAGTGCACAAAGTGCTACTGTCACCCTGACCCGCTACCAGAGCACAGCACAGACACATCCCCTGCTGCAAGGATCATGTTGGGATCTTTCCAGCCAGGAAGGGACTTGAGAGGGGGTGCAGGGGCTGCAGAGAGGATCTGGCATCTCCAAATGAAGCAGCTCCCAGGAAATGGTCACAGCCCCAAGCCTGACAGAGCTCAAGGAGTGTTTGGACAACACTCTCAGGGGTGCACAGGGTGGGATTTTTGGGGTGTCTGTGCAGGGCCAGGAGTTGGACTGGTTGATCCTCATGGGTCCCTTCAGGCTCAGGATGTTCTGTGACTCTGTGTTTCTGTGATTCTTGTTCTGCCAAGTCCAGGGGCTCCAAGGCCCATTTCTCCCCTCTCTGGCCCACATCTCAAATCTGCAAACTTTGGCTTAAAGTTGGGAGATTTTTAAACCCAGAGAATTTGGGACACTTTCTGTCTGGTTTCTGCATCAATGAAGTTCACTCTGTGACTCACACTCTTTACTTCACACCCCAGAGGCTAGAAACTTTTTTTTTTCTTTTTTTTCCCCCCCAGAAGAACACATTCCCATATAATTATTGAACTCCCAAAGCTGAGGGCTGAAAATAAACCCCAGCAAGCGTGGCTAGACTCCCAGGGAAGTGACAAGCATGGCATGACTGTAATCCAGTCTAGTCGTGCAGCCTGTGAGCAGTTAGGGGAGCTCACAGCCCTGGGGAAAGCTGCTCTCCTGGGCTGAAACAGCTCCTTGATACCCTGCTGAGAGTGATGCTGCTCACAGACCTGCTCCTTGGGGTGCTTTATCCTCAATCTCAATCTCGATGCCAAAACAGTCGCTTTCAGAGTCACTTTAGAGGCACTTTGCAGACAGTGCAGTGCTGCTCCCTTGGCAGAGATCAGTATCTTGTGAGCCATCTGTCCTGTAAGAAACAATGCTGCCTTGTCAGGGAGATGGTGAGAACGATACCCTACACGTTGTAATCTGCGATTTAGCAGCTCCACGCAGACATTCAGGAAAGACTGGCAGCATGAAAAGCACAGCTTTTATCAGGAGAGCACAGATAGGAAGGAACCCCAAGCAACCAGGGACGTTCTGCAGGTAGTCCTTGTCTGGGGAAATGAAGCAATTAGTCAGCTTTCCTCTCTGCAGGTTCAGTGCTCACCATCCCTGGTATGTGCAGTAAATCACAGTTTTGGTGCATGGCTGCCATGGATCTGACCTTTGGTTCAGGTAGAAGCCAGGAAAGCATAAACCAGGTGTGCAAAGCAGTGTTCAGGGAGAGCAAAGGAGAATTTGGTGGAATTGTGGGTGCATGGATGTGGGAAATGGATCTGTAGAGAGTTCTCAGGGTCTGACAGAAGGCTCACATAGTGTGTGCATCTGTATGCAAACCTTGAGATAAGACATGCTGGCTTAGAAATGCCATGGAGAGAGGAATGGAGCTAGAAAAAAGTTTCAAATAAGACTAGATACTTTGGAGAAGTAGGACTATGGAAGGTGCATTGTATTAGTACCCACGAGGGGTAATTTTAGATTTTTGGTTTTAAGGCATTTACAGCATGGTGTGGCTAAAGCTGATAGGCCAAGAAACACTTAGAGTGATTGTACTTAGGAAATAGTTGGCTTCTGATTGTGATGGAGTGAATTATAACATCTGTATTGTCTCACCCTTCTCACGACACTGAAAATGGAATAAAACTTTTTGAAAATGCCTCTCAGTTGCCCCATCTCTGGGTCAGAAAAGGGCATTGTCTGACACATGAGGAGAGAGGAGAGCTCAGCTCCTGCCTTGCAGGGAGCACACCTTGTCTCCTGCCTCGTTCCCTGCCAGAGCTGCAACTCTACTGCCTTGCAGGGGTACCTGAGGGGTGCACCAGAGCTCTGTGGCACCCCAGGAACCCCAGCAGGGAGAATTCCTGACAGGGAGCAGGGCAAGGAGCCTTTACAGAGCCTTGGAGGGGAGAGATCAACACCAAGAGAGAAAAAGAAATCTGGTGCAGACATCTGAGGTAATGACCACCTTGGGGGTGATTTTTATTTAACTGTGAGCTCTCCCTCCCAAGAGAGGTCAGACTGAAAAGGAGAAAGTGAGGCTGTATCAGAAGAGACCTGGGAGGGAGGAGAAAGGGAGGACAGGACATCTCCTCAAGAGAAAAAGTAATGCCTTGGACTGGTCTGTGAATCCAGCAGTCAAGACAGACCCCAGGGGCAAGGTATTTGTTAACTGTTTGCTTTTTAAGGTTTGCAAAACGTTAATATTTTAAGTAGTTTATTCTTCATTAGCATAATTAAGAATACATAAGTCTAAACTCAATGAAAACAGAATTAACAAATTAGCAGGTGCAGGGATTTGGAAGCGAGGGGTTTGGGAAAACAGAGCTTGTAAATGTCGGCATTAAGCAGAGCACGGGAATCGTGCCAAGCCTTATTTATGGATTTGTGCATTTCCTTTGCCTGGGCCCACTCCTGCAGCCAAAGAAATGCAGCTCAATTTAAACATGAACCCCCTGCAGTTATACTGTAGCTGAGCCTGAACCCCAGAGAGCATAAAATAAAATTCTCCTGAAAAGAAACTGATGAGCCTCACCTCAGATGTCTCTTGAAAGCTGAGGTGTCTTGAATCAGCACTTAACTGAACAGGGCAGCAAACTGTAAAATTAAATCCAGAGGAAAATGGGAGAAAATTTTAGAAAAGTATCTTGATAAAGGGAAATATGAAAAGAAAAAAGCAGTGGCAAAAAGGTATTCTGCAGGCTTGGGGGGGAAAAAGGCATCCCATGCCCGTGTGAGATGTTGCCCTTAGGAAGACCCAGAACTGATTGCCAAGATACTGCCCTGCAGATTTTTCAATGTGTGACAGAGTAGCCCTGTGGGATATTTAAAATAAGGTTTTTCCCTGGCAAAATGGGACATTTCTAGTTTTTATCATCATTTTCACCACTTGCTGCACTCCAGATTGCTCTGGCGCTGGGCTTGTCTCAACAGGCACCAAAGAACTGTTACAGCTGCTAAGCTCTAGGTATAGAATATGTATGTGTATCTGTATTTATGGGCTATCCTGCCCAGTTACCACTTGCTGTCACAAGGATGAAACAAATAACTTCTGTTCTGCTGCAGATTTCCAGCCTATACAACATGAGGATGAATTCTGTCTGTCTTTTTAAAAGGACTTTCAGGTCTGTGGCTCAAAAGATCAGGGTGTTATTATTGTTGGTAGCCAAAGGGCACAATGTAAGTTATGGCAGAGATCAAGGAATAACTGTGGTTACTCCTACAGATCTCTGACCCAAATCTCTGACTTTATTGGAATGATCTGGAGGTTGGATAAGCAAGTTTTATACTGCAGTTGTTATTCAGGAACCTTTTAGGGCATTCATGGAAGCAAAATCCTGATTCTATGCATTCCTTCACTTGGAAGCAGTATAACAGTGTTACTCCTCTCCCAAGCTGCTTTATGTCTGGGCAGCATTTTTGGAGTCTTTTGGATTTGCCTGCTTAGTACTCTGGAGAACAACATTTTTCCACTTAAAATGAATGTGTTTTTACTGCCTGCAGCCTTTCTGTGGGTCTCCAAAAACTGTCCAGTCTGCAGTTCTAGGCTCTTTCCTGAGCTATCTTAATGAACTAGGATTTGGCTCTGCTTCTTTATTTTATCTGCAGACTATTCTGTTTATTATCACTGTCAGGAGGAGCTTGCTCACACCTGCTTTCTATGAAGATTTCTCTTTTCTGGATGGCATTTCCACCTCCCCATGAAGCTGAGGCAGTTGTTTTGTCCAGGGACTGTGAAGGATGTGGTGACCAGGGCTGATTTGTGCAAAGCCATGACTGGGACAAACTGTGGCTGCCCTGCAGTCGCAATGCTCGGTCTCCATCCTTCCAAAACCCATTCAGAGAGTCCTTTTTCTCGTGGAAATGTTTCTGTTTCTCAGCTCTGCAACCATCTGGGTGGCTCAGACTGTGGGATTTGGTGGTGAGGTGTGCCTGAGCTGGGCAGGATCCAAGGTGGTGAGGAAGCTGCATGGAAAGGGGACTGAGAGCTGCATTGTGTGCAGCTGCTGGAGGAGATGGAATCTCCCCACACCGACCTGTGCTGTATTTAATTGAGTCACCTGCTCTAACTACTACAGATATTTGGATCTTTCAGATTTTTCTTCCTCTGTTTGGAAGCCTCTCAAAAGAATAATTTTTTTT
This sequence comes from Calcarius lapponicus, assembly GCA_039654755.1. NCBI lineage: Eukaryota > Metazoa > Chordata > Aves > Passeriformes > Fringillidae > Calcarius > Calcarius lapponicus. The sequence goes on along the minus strand of CM077467.1, from coordinate 17,016,437 downwards.
ATTCCGTGAAGGTTTTAGAACAGGGCAATGTCTGGAGGTTTGTTGCCTTTGCACAGAGGGCAGGCACACAGTGACTGCCGGGCACCAGCACCCTCGTGGGAGCAGGGTGAGCTCCTTGCCCACCCAGTGCTCTGTGTTTGCCCCCATTTGTTCAGACAGCTGTGAAGGTGGTGTGTTTGCTCTCCATGGGGTACAGATTCCTTGTCTTCCTGTCCCCAGTGTTCTACAGATGCAATGATTTTGGCTTTTAATCCCTCTGTATTTAGCACTATTTAGAATTTAACTTGGGAAAGAGAATTTACGTGTTTTGCACTTTTTCATTTCCAAAAGGTGCTGCAGGCAAATGTAGTATTGTCTAAAAAAGCCCTTTTTTTGCAACTGGGAAACATTCATTTGAGAATTGAGCACACGAGTTTGCCTCTTCTTCCAAGAGCCTCCAGTCAGGTTTGAATGCCAGAATTGGGAACAAACCCAAAATGGAGCCAGAGGTAGAATTCCTGCAGCACAGGAACTCTGGAGGCTCAGAGCAGGGGTTGCAGGTGATGGGTGCTCCATGTGCTGGGTCTGACTCTATTTTTACAGGGGTGACAGTGAGAACAGCCCAGCAGAGCTTGTTCAGAAATGAGAACTCATAGCCACAGATAAATCCACTCATTGCCAGATGAGAAAAGGAGCTCAGACTGTTGCTGTTGGTAGTTCAGAACTTGCTGCCACTGCCTTTTCACCTCTCTGGCCTCTGTGCCATCATCTGGACTTCTCCCTCCTGCCTGGGTGGTTCACTTGCACTTCCAGCTGGGCTGAGGCAGGTCTGACACTCCTCACTGCTCTCCCAGATTATCCTGCTGATTGCAGGAATGATGAGCCAGAGTGGGAACAAGCAGAAAAAACCAACAAAAAACCCCAATCTCCTGTTCAATAACTGCAGCAGGCAGAGATTACAAGCAGCAGGCACAGAAGCAGTGGACACAGAGCTGGAGATGATAATGATGCCATGCTACATTAGTGCAGCATTAGCAGATGAGACAACAGGGCAGCGTGCTTGACAGTATTTCTCAGTTCAGTTGACATCTCTTTTTTGTGGAAAATGAATACATAGCCCATCTCAAACAAGTTAGGGACAGAGCAGTGACGTCAGACAGACAAAATGAGCTTTCTGTTCTGCCTGCATTTGTAAAGATATGTACTAGGAATATATTCCAGGGCTTATTTTTTTTTTAATCTTCTCACAATGGTACATTTTTATTTATTACAACCTGCGTGATGGCTGTGTGGAAAGAAGTGGGAGAATTGCAGACTGAAAATGCTTTATTATAAAAGTAGCTAAAAGCGTGTTCTGCAGCCATTCCGTCACTAGGAAGTAATTTTAATCATTTTAGTAGCCCAGACTGATTTCTGTTGAGGTAATACTGAAATACTCCGTGGCTGGGTCAGTACTTCCCCCTCCTGCTGTACCCCAAAGAGGAGCTTTGCATTTGGCTCTACACCAGAGGCTTTTTCTGTCATCCTTCCCAAAGTTGTGTCTTGCTCTGCAGCTCCTGCACCTCTGCTTCCTTCTCCCAGGTGCAGGGATAACTCTTCTGGCTGTGCTGCAGGGAAATCTGGTTTGCAGCTGGTTTTTATTGCAGAACTGCTCTCCCCGTCAGCTCAGCTGAAATTTTAGCATCGTTAACACCCCATCAATGCCACGTGAAACTCACCCGTGGGCCAGCGCTGGGCAAATACTCATCTCCTCCCTGGGGTGGATCAAAACACACAGAACCCGTCCCTGGACATGCAGGAGGCTTGAGGGAGCCCTGAGCATTTGAGATTTCTGGTCAGGCCAAATTCTCCATCCATGAATGACGCTCTGCCTGGCAGAGGAGATGCAGAGGAGAATATCCTGGTGCAAAGGGAGCTTCTTGCTCATCTTTGAACAGAATGAGGCAGGTGAATCCTTAGTGCTTTGCAAGTGAACACAAAGCTGAAGCTTCCACCAAGGAGCTTATATGATATATATACATATATATAGATCTATATGTCTCATACAGACATAGAAAACCACGTATATAAATCCCCATATGGAGTTGCTCATGATTCATCAATTGATTATGCAGCGGAAGAGACTTCTACCAAAGAGTTGTCCTTTCCAAATCAAACATATATATCTTGGATAATTGTCACCCTCCCCAGGAAGTTAAGATTTGCAGTTGGGACTTGAGTCAAATTGTGGCATTTTGCGTTACTGGCAAAGGATTTTCTTCAGTGGCTGTAAACTTTGTACTCTGAAGCTTGAGGTTGTCTTTCTTCACAAACAGTTCTGGGTTAGGAGGTTCTGTGCTGTACCCAGGGAATTGATGTGTTCTTACCCAGGCCTGGAGTGAGGATGAGTGAAAAACACTTCATAGGGAATGTTTCTCTGCGTTTTCTAAGGACATATCTCCACTGTGAATCACTGCAGCCTTGCATTTTTATCTCATGTGCTATTAGTGCTCTTCCTTTCTTCATGTTGGGCAGTGAAAGTGGATTACTCATCCCCAATTTTATTAGCTGTCACTTTCTCATTTTTGTGTTGTGTTGTGGCCCTGCAAGTTTTGGACAGCACTTACTCCAGTCAATATATTTTATATAACTTATGAGCTGGATATAAACTTTCTGAGATCATGGGGCTTTAGCTAAAAGGAATTTACACAGCCATAGACCAGAAGGTCATCATTGCAATTTTATAATTTTAAAACATGTCTGAGGTCATACATTTATTCAGTCATGGCTCTCTTTGCATTTAAAGGAATCAGGAAAAAATTTCTGCTTCTTTGGTAAGAGATCATGAGAGGCAGTGAGACTTAGGGTTGTAATCTGGTTCCCACTGAACTCCATGGAAAAAGCAATTTTCTGGAACAAGAGGGTATCACAGCAGAAGGAAGAGAATTGCAGAACATTACAAAGTCAGTTTTATTTCCTCATACTGTGCTCAGCCAGGCATTGTTAGTAAATAAGATCTAGAGCACTTAAAAGAAGGATCCAATCACAAATTCAATTGGTCCATTAACTACATGTAATATTATTTACCTAAGTGGCCCTTCTGGACTATTTCATAGCTCAGGTTGATAACCTTTTTTAAACAGATCAATAGTACTGAGCAGGCAGTGTGTGAGCACCATGAAAGTCAGGCCATTTTCACAGTTATGGGCCGTGATTTCCAGACCTGGAGTCCAGATTAGAATTGCAAAATGAGGAAAATGCTCTCCTTGAAACACTAAAAAGAAGAAAACAGCCTTGGCAAGAAGGATGGGGGGAAGCAGTGGAGCAAGATGTGTTGCAAGGGATCAGTTCTTTGATGAGGCTGATAAATGCAGGTGGTTTTTGCAGCACATAAACCCTGCTCAGGTCTGAGAGAAAGTGGCATTTCACACACAGAGTTTTGCTGGTTGTCTTGGTTTGGAAAGACAGGAGTCTGCTATAAGGAAGGCAGGAGCCTCCCCTGAAATGGAGAATGTAAACCCTCCCCACCCCTCCAAATTGCTATAAACTTTAAATTAGGGGCTCTCAGGCAAAAATATGGGAGCAGGAAATAACAGTTCTTTATTAGGGAAAGAAAAAAAAAAGGATAAAATAACCAATGCAGTACACTAGAACAACACTGACAGAGTCAGAGCCCAACCTGACACCCTGTGGGTCAGGGTGCTGGCAGCAGTCCCATTGGAATTGTGGCTCAGCCCTCCTGCAGTGTCAGGGGTGGCTCTGCTGGAGCAGGGATCCTGGAGAGAAGGATGGATTCTTCCTCTGAAGATCCAGGGGAAGAGGCAGCTGCTGTTCCTCTGGGGAATCCAGTGCAGAAGCTGTGCTGGTGCTCCAGAATCTCCAGATTATATCCAGGCAGGAATGCTTGGCTGGTGTTCCAGAATCTCCAGATTATATCCAGGCAGGAATGCTTGGCTCCTCCCTCTGGGCTCACATCTCCCAATGGGATGCTGCAGTTCTTATCATCCATGCAGGGACATTCAATGGCTGTTATCAGCAGGTGTCCCCCAGAGGGAGGGGATTGTGGTCACTCAGAGAGAGAGATAAGGCAAACTGCCCACTTGACAAAGATAATCTGCCATACAGATGGTAATGGAATACATCTTGCATTGCAATCTGGAACACTGGTGTGAGGGAACACCCAGCCCTGCTCTGAGCAGCCTGCCAGGTGGGGGCTTTGCTGGCTGCTCTCAGGTGTGATGCAGAGTCCCAGCAAGCGGCACAGTTATCTCTTTGCTGTTGGTCTCGTGTCCAAAATCACTGTTTGATCAGTTCCTCAGGCTGTCAGATGTCAGCTGGCAGCTAAATCCAATACCCCAGAGTCTCTGTGCCTCCCTTACAGGAGCAATGGTGCTTTCCAAACTCTGAATCAGCTTCATGATGATGATCAAAGCAAATAAAATCCAGGAAGGTCCTGTTTTATAATGGTCCTGGTGACACATGGCTGTAAACTGGTTCTGGCTGCCTCCCGTCTAGCTCTACTCAACCCATTTCATCCAGGTCACCCTGACTCCCTGAGACAGGGCTGTGTGGGAGTCTGTGGTGTGTGTAAAGTGGGAACTGAGGGATGGCTCAACTCCTAACAGACCCTAAAATCCTTTTGTAGTATCAGCTCATGGAATTTTTAATGGCAAAAGGCCAGAAACTTTCCTTCCCCATACCAGGCCAGCTGTTCCTGCCAGGTATGGCTGCTTTTCAGAGGGCTAAAACTCTGATTTCTTGTGCCAGGCTGAAAAGGCTTGGATACTTGGACTAATAATTAAGAGAGAAGGCTGTTTTGTTTCCCAGGATGTATAGCACAGTTCCCCAACTCATTATGGATGGCTTTTCTAGATTAAAAGAAAAAAAAACACGATTGTTTTATTGGAGAAAACGAAACAAATCTGACATCCCACACCATTTATTGACCCCATCTGAGAAGCCTTTAATTTAAAGCCAACACATGAAGGGCATCTCTGCTGGAGAGAGGTGATAGAGTCCAAACTGAGTGCTAAGTCCTCTGCCTGTATCTTGAGTAGTTTGTTACATTTCTCTCCTTATGGTTCTCCTGTTTCTCTCCACCTGTTTGAGGTGCAGGTATCACCACTGCATTAACCAGTCATTGCATATTGTCTGAGGCATCTGCACTCAGGCATAGGCTAGAAGAATTTTCCTTGCCCCAAATAGTAACCCAAGTAGCAGAAAATGCCTCTCTGTGAGGAGAATTCATATGGAAAACACGTGTTTTCAGGCTCTCTGCACCCATTCCAAAATTTTAGTGTGATTGCATTTCTATTTTTTGCTACCCTTCAGGAATATCACTGCTGCTTCTCCCTAGGCAGCCCCTGTGCATTGCCTTCCCCTTCTCTTACCTGGATTGCATCAATTTTTTTTGTAATTTTGACTGTTAAGGAGGAGACAGGACCAGTTTGGGTAACACAAGTGTGTAGGGCCCACCAGAATTGTTTGCTACACCAAGAGATGCTGCCCTGGGAGCCTGGTGGTGCTGAGAGGGGACAGCTGGAGCAGGGATCTTGTGGTCATTCATTCCATCCAGAGGTGTGGCTGATGCTTTGTTAAATAATTTTGTTTGACAAAGACATTGGGTCTGTAAATTGTGCTGGATCTCTGGCTGAGGGGCACCTCAACAGAGAAAGGTTTTGCTGAAATCTTCCATAAACTCCAGGCAGACATTTTTATTGTTTTCTTTTAATCCTGCCTGCTGTTATTTCCAAACCCAGTCAGCAGCATGTGTTTGTCAGGCTGTGCAGGTGTTGGCATGAGAGGAATTCAGGAGGATCATTAATTTTGTGAGTCTTTCCTGTTTGGTTTTATTGCAGCTTCCTATATGCTTGAGGTATTAACATTATTAGCTTTCTTTGGGCTGGGGTTCTACTGGGAGATGAGATCTCCCTGAGGAGTTGAGATATTTGAAGCTTTCTTTTCTTTCTCCAAAACTGTTGGGAAGGAAAGCGATGCAATGCTGGCATGATGCTTCATAAGGTGACATTTGTTATAACTCATTGCAAATGTTACTCACCATCCACAAAACGTCCAATTAAACTAAAGAGCAGTGAAAAATATCCAATTCCACTTTAGCAGCAGCACTTGTTGCCAGAATCCCTCATGTTTTTTGGAGCCAACAGATTCCCCCAGGAGACCTTTACATGGTGACTGCTGTCCTCTGGCACCAGTCCCCTTGGTTGGTGTTCCCTGCTCCCATCGGCCAGACTGTCACACAAGGACACAATTCCCTTCCCATTTGGGTTTCTCCTTACTTTCCCAAAGATCTCTTTGGTCTTTAGTTGTTACCAGACCTGTGCTGCATCCTTCTGTCTCCTGTCAGTACTTCAGTTGGAACTAGCTGGATCCCAGAGGAATAACGTTTTCAAAACCAAAATTTGAAAATGACCTGTGATCCTTGGTGCTTTCCAAAGTCAGAGTAGTTGGTTCTACATGCAGTTTATTGAAGCTTCTGAGTCACCGAGACTCTTCCTTAGTTCTAAAAGCTCTAGTGGCATAATGTTCCTGCGGAAAATCAGCCAATATATTTATGGTTTCTAATCAGATTATGGGTCCTTTTCCTCCAATGCCTTTGTGTGTGTCTTGAGGTTGAACCACTGGATTCTGTGGTTCTGCCTGTGCAGAGAGACACATGTGAGCACTGTGCCAGCATCTCTGGGTAAGTAACAAACACAAACTTCTCTGGCACTTGGAGGAGAGCGGGATCCTGAGCGAGCACATTCCCCGAGGTGCCAAAGCAGCTGGTACAGATCCCTGGCTCCCCAGGAAGTTCTCAGATGCAGCTTTGCTGTCTGCTACAGCCACCCACTGTTCTGCAGTGTCAGCTGGGCTGGAGCTCAGATCCACCCACTCTGGGAAGGCAGAAATGCCGTGGGGCTCTGCGGCTGCCTGGGGTGGCACCTGCAGGGCCCTCTGCACCACCACAGCCTCCTCCTCATCATCCTTCATCAGCACCTCCTTTTCCCCCAGGATAGGGCACTACAATGGGCCAAAACTCCAGCTAATTGGCTGCAGGAAGCTGTTGAGCAAGAAGCTGGAATAAATCACCCAATTAGCCATAGCTGCTGGTGGCCCCGGGTGCTTGCCTGGTGTCGTTTGTCAATGCCAAGCAGAGGTAGACAGGCCTGGTTCCTTTTTTCCTTACCTGTGAATACCCAGCCTGTGTCTCCTGTGACTCCAATCACCTGCTGGGATCTTTGAGGCGTGGGAAGGAACCTCAATTCATTCAGTTTGCTGCACTTTTTCCAAGGCAGGATTTACTTCTCGTTTTCCTAGACCACAAAACAACATCACTGCCTTTGGAGAGCAAGGGTGGGAGCTTTCTACATCAGCCTGTCTTTAGGTCCTATTTATAAATGAGGAGAGTGAGAAAAAATGTTTAAAAACATGCAAGTTTTAAAAATAAAACCATGACCTAGTCCAAGAGTAAACACTAAGGAAAAATAAAAGACTGTTTTAAGAGATGGAAGCAGAGAAGCAGCAGCAAAAATGTTCAAAATGAATCTATTACTGTAAAAAGGAGGCTGTAAATCAGCAGCTTCCATCACTGACAGTTCAGAGATGCTGAGGACCTGGCTTAGCAGTGGAAAGGGAGGAAATAAAAGGAACTTTGAGTGGGAAATAAAGCAAAGATGAGAAATCCACTATCTGCGTGTGATAGATTACCCATAAGCATCAAGACGTGCTTCTGACCAGAAAAAAGACATCAATGGCATAGTGTTTAAACAAGATGAAAAATTATACTGAGTTTCTGTCATTGTGAGTGGTGGTGCCACCTTTCTGCTTTCAGGTAGCCCTTTGAGGTGGGGTTGCTCAGGGGGTGTCACGAATACAACATCTTAAAAAGGGATGGGGAGCTTTTCCCATGATGGCTCTTTGGAGGCTTGTCCCCTGTGGGGCTGTGCTGTCACTGATGCGTGGTTCTCCTCCCTCACAGATTGCCTGGTCACTATGAACCATGGCCCAGCTATACTACAAAAAGGTCAACTTCTCCCCGTACCGAGACCGGATCCCACTGCAGATCGTGCGAGCGGAGGCAGAGCTCTCGTCGGAAGAGAAAGCCTACCTCAGTGCTGTGGAGAAGGGGGACTATGCCAGCGTGAAACATGCCCTGCAGGAGGCAGAGATCTACTACAACATCAACATCAACTGCATGGATCCTCTGGGGCGCAGTGCCCTCCTCATAGCCATAGAGAATGAGAACCTGGAGATCATGGAGCTGCTGCTGAGCCACAGCGTCTACGTGGGGGACGCGCTGCTCTACGCCATACGCAAGGAGGTGGTGGGAGCTGTGGAGCTGCTGCTCAATTACAGGAAGCCCAGCGGTGAAAAACAGGTGGGTCAAGTGTTCCCCTTCGGTTTTGAGCTGTTATCCTGCCTCAGGAAAGTGCTGCTGCTCAAAGTTCTTGGTTCTTCTTATTATTGTAAGAATACCAAAGTTCTTGGTATTCTTACAATACCCAGGTCTGCTCTGGGCATTTAAAGCCAAGAACTTTCCATGGCTTTAAATGCCCAGAGCAGACCTGGGTATTGTAAACAAGGGATGCCCTGATAATGGCAGGCATGATGCATCTGACTCCATGTTCTCAGAAAGCTAATTTACATTATTATAATTTACTAGGCTCATTTACTTTACTTTATTGTACTATATTATATTAAAAAATACTATACTATACTATACTATAGGATACAGAAATGATACTTACAGAATGCTAAAAAGATAATAATGAAAACTCTTGAGTCTTTCCAGAGTCCCGACACAGCTTGGCCCTGACTGGCCAAAGAGTGAAAACAACTCCCAGCAGAATCCAATGGAACAATCACCTGTGGGTAAACAATCTCCAACCACATTCCACATCAGCACAACACAGGAGAAGCAGATGAGATAAGAATTGTTTTCCTTTTTCTCTGAGGCTTCTCAGCTTCCCAGGAGAAAAATCCTGAGCGAAGGAATTTTTTCAGAGAATGTGAATGCCGCACCTGGGCAGTCCTGTTTGGATGGTAATCTCCAGCCTGAGCAAACATGTTCTGCCTGATTTAAACACTCAGTTTTTTCTCTTTCACTCAGTGTTCTTTCCAGCCCCACAGTGTTTGTGGACACACTGATTTATAGGTTGATTTATAGATGAGCACTTTCTAAGGGAATTTATGGCTCTCTGAAATTATATTACAATCTGTAAATATGAACTATTGCCATGGTGTTGTGCTGATATTAAGTGGAATTGCTTTTCATAAGTAAATCCTGAAAGCACACAAGCTTATTTACAGCTGCAAGCAAGCAAACAGTCTGCTGGGTTTCAGTCCTTGCTGTAGTGCAGACAGATCATCTTCGTCTCCCTCTCCAGAGAGCTCCAGGGCAGAAATGCTGAGGCAGGACATAATTTACAGCAGTGACTTGTAGGAAGGATCCTGAGCTGCAAAGCCACCTCTGAGTTACATAAGGATCTTATGGAAAAACCACCAAATTTGAATCCTGTCACTTCAAGTGTCACATATTGTTTTTTTTTCTGGTTTTCTTCTTTTCATTTGCAAGCACTACTGCCAATAACTAGAATAATTTATGTACATTGCTGACCACTGATAATTTTTGCGTATTCACTGCTTAGAAAGGAACATCCAAAACTCGGATAATCCTTATATATCAAGCCTCCTTTTGAAGGGAACACATCCCTCTGTGTGTGTGAAAGATTAATACCAATCAATCATGGAAGAAAATGTTTTCAGTGCATAGGCCCCTTGGCACACAGTTTTTCAATAGTAATTTCATGTAGCCAAGCAAACAATAAGGATCAACCCTGACAGAATTCAAGAGTGCTCAGCTTTATTATTTAGAAATAGCAGCATTGTGCATGCTTGTAGCAATGTGATTCTAATGTGTGGTTTAAAAACTGCAAGAGAGATAACGAAACTTCTCTATCTGACCTAAAAATGGAACTGTTAGTACTGAGTTTTAGTCTGACAAAATGCAAGTACCAAAATACAGACCATCCATTAAGAATGAGCCGTTTTTCCCTTGGTCTTCTAGAAATTTGAGCATCCTGCAGCTCAACAGGACAGAAAGCAGAACAGAAAAGTTGTTTTCAGCAGCATGAGGAATTGCCACTGATTATAGCAGGCTAATGACAAGTTTCTCCTGAAATGTCACGGAAAGCAAGTGATGGGATTCATGTGGATTTCTGTAACATCCCTTGAATACCAAAACTTGTGTCCACTCCAATCCCCAGCCCTGCTGGCTGAACAGGACAGAGACAGAGGTCCGTGAAATGAGGTTGATATATTACAGCTGAAATTCAGCTCCAGTGTCTCCAGTTCAGTGATCCATTTCATAGTAGGCCTGTTCCATTTTTGTTATCTCTGTGCCAGCTCTCCTTCTGTAGCTAGAATTGTATCTGCTGCAGGGTTTACAACTTGGAGGAGAGCATGTGTGGGGGGGAAAAGATGCCGTGCCAGTTTCAGCTTTATTTACAAGGTTTGTTACAAGAGCAGATTTCGTCAGTGTATTTTAAACTAGCACTGGCTTGGTGCAAGATTCTATGAACAAACTCGGATTAACTTCCCTGGCTGGGGTTCAGGCTCCTCTGGGGACTGCAGGAAGAGTTTGCTGGTGGAGGGCTGCAGGACTGGACTGCCCTTGCAGCTCTTTCACTGACTGCTCATGCAGTGATGGGGATGAACATTTATTTTGTGTGTGTGATAGGAGAAGCTGGGCCAAAGTTGGTTATTTTGTCAAAGGTCGAAGTTGGTTATTTTGTCAAAGGTCAAAGTTGGTTATTTCGTCAAATCCCAAAGCTGTTCTAGGAGGGGTTTCTGAGCAGAGCTCCTGATGTTAATTCCTCAGCAGTATCAATATACATTCATTAATTGTCCTTGCTGGACCCTTTTTCAGAAGGTCCTTTGGGAACCCCACACCTAATTGCGTTCCCAAAAAGCACCTGATAAAGCAGATTAGCACAGCTTTGTCCTCATCAGCTACTTAGATGTTCTAAAACACCTAGAAACGCTGCTTTTTTATTCCAGTAGTAACAAAAAAATTGCACCTCATAGGAAGGTTTCTGTCTGGCTGTGAAATTTGTAAGATGCTATCACTGCAGTTATTATATATTATATATTATATATTATATATTATATATTATATATTATATATTATATATTATATATTATATAGTATATAGTATATAGTATATAGTATATATTTTCTATTATATATTTTCTATTATATATTTTCTATTATATATAGAATATATATATATGTATTCTATAAGTAATAGAATAATACTATTCTATTACTTATAGAACAGTATAATCTATTAATTAAATGTACAGAGGGTTCAGTTTTCCTGCACAGGCCTGTGTGGGGACAGCTTTTTGGCTCATGTGTGGCAGCCTGTGTTCCATCAGGGTCTGGCTGTCTCTGCTGCATTCTGGGCAGAGGTGCAGGAGCAGCATCCTCTGCTCTGTATTGAACGTTCATTCACCTGAACCTGGGCTCTGGGAGAACCTGCTGGCTCCCTTTTCCTGCTGCCTGCCTCTGAGCAGGTTATTTGCCTCTCTCCCCGAGCCTGGTGTCTCTCTGGGCATGAAGAGCTGTTCCTATTTGCGTCTGTTCACGTCAGCCCTGTTAATTGTTGTCTTTGCATCTCAAAAGCAGCTGAGCAGCATCATCCAGCATAATCCATTTCATGGGTGTGTATCTTCAGCCTTATCACCGTGCCACAATCCCGACAGCAACTCTTACAGCTGCCTCGTTCCAGCCTCTCCTGGAGTTGCAGTGGCTGGATGTGGTTATGAAAAAGAGACCCCCAGAACAAGGTGGAAAGCTCAACCAAGGCAGGTTCACTCAGCAGCCCCAGAGTCTCCAAGAGGAGAGCTCCATTCCCGGCTCTGAGAGCTGCCCGAGGGAAAGAGCTCTGCTTTTCCACCTGTAGGATGACCTTTTCAGGGAGCAGAAGCTGAAAACCTTTCAAGCACACGTAGTGACCTTTGCTGTGCTCCTTATGTAAGAGAATCGAGGTCTCGTTGATGCTGTAAGGCCCGGGCGGGGGGATGGATGGAGGGGTTGGGCGGCGCAGGGGCTGGGATCCTGTCATTAAGTGAATTTTTCTGAGTCATTATCCTGCAAACCTTTGCTAGACTGCTGTTTAAGCGCCATTTACTGCGAATGCGGTGACAATGGCAGGGGTAAGTCACAGGCAGTAACTATAACAACCCGGGGCTCGGCGCAGGAGCAAATTGCTCTGTTTACATGGGGAGAGCCACCTCGCTCCAGAGGATGCTGCAGAGCACAGCAGAGATCAGCAGCGATGTGCTCCAGGAGATGGGCTTCTTTTTAGGTTTATCTCCAACCGAGGTTTTTGGGCTATTTTAAGATCTTAGCATTTCTCATCAAACCCGTGCTGCCCAGTCCATACATACAGAACAGGGAATGGTGTGGCCAGCAGGAGCAGGGAGAGCATCCTGCCCCTGGCTGTGCCTGGCTGTCCCAGGAGCAGGGAGCTCATCCTGCCCCTGTCCCTGCCACTGTGAGGGCACACCCTGAGTGCTGTGCCCAGCTCTGGCCCCTCAGCTTGGGAAGGACCTTGGGACACTGAGCACATCCAGAGGGGACAGCCAGGCTGGAGAGGGGCTGGGAACACAAACCCTGAGAGGAACCCCTGAGGGAGCTGGGGGTGCTCAGCCTGCAGAAAAGGAGACTCAGGGCTGCCCCCATCACTCTGCACAGCTCCTGAAAGGGGCCTGTGCTCAGCTGGGGCTGGGCTCTGTCTCCAGCAGCACTGACACAACCAGAGCACACAGCCTCCAGCTGTGCCAAGGGAAATACAGGTTGGAGAGCAGGAAAAGGTTTTTTACAGAAAGGTGATAATGTTCTGGAATGGCTGCCTGGGGAGGTGGTGGAGTCCCCATCCCTGGGTGTGTTTAACAAAGCCTGGATGTGGCACTGGGTGCCAGGGTTGAGTTGAGGTGTTGGGGCTGGGTTGGACTCAGTGATCTTGGAGGTCTCTTCCAACCTGGTGGTTCTGGGATTCTGTGAATTCTGTAATTCTGTGCATTCTGTGAACTTAGAGCTGTGCTTTTGTGTACTGAGCTGTGACTCTGGGTACTGAGCTGTGACTCTGCTGGTGGAGCTGGAGAGGAGGTTTCACCAGTTACAGGCAGGATAATGCTAATGAACTTACAGCTGTTTTGAAAGATGCTGTTGACTGTGGGAGATTTTGGGGTCAGTGAGAAAGTCATCGGGGTGCAACCATGGGAAGAGCATAGAGATGTCCTGGTGTGCTTCATTCCCAGCAGAGAGCAAAGCCCAGGCTTGAACGACCCATCCTCCTCTTCAGTAACCAAAAAGCTTTCCTAATTTTGTGATTTTTACAGGTTAACTTGTAATTTCCAAGGGCTGCATAATTTACTCCAATTACTCCTCGAAGCTTTTTATAAACCATAGATCTCTTTGACCAGTCACACAACTGGTCCCTTAAACCCCAGCATAGCTTGTTTTTTCCCAAACACATGGCAGACATTTGGAAACCAAGCAACCTGTTCATGAATATTAAGTGGAACAACAAAACAAGCTAATATTCCTGGAACCTGGAGGGTGTGCAAGTGTTGCTTTTCCTGCAGAGGTTTGTAGTCAGCAAACATGACTTTTTCAGGAAATAAAAGTGAGCCTAGTCTGGTGCTGTGACAGTTATTGTTTGATTTTCTGGGCAGTGCAGAAGCTGGTGTTGTAGTGCATAGTGGCAGAGGAGGAATACAGGTGTACTTGGCACGGCGATCCATCCTGAGTGATGAGTGTCATGTTATTTAAATAAGACAACAAACCACTGAATAACCAACAGAAAGTGCAGGGATTGGTTTGAAACAGCAAAACTGAGCACCTGCAGATGCAGTATTGACTTTGGGCCAGGCTTTTCTCTTTGGGGGTGAAAATGTTAAAATGGAAAGTTGTCTGTGCATGGGACAGGTCCAGTAAATGCAATGGCAAAACAAGGCAGTGGGCATACAGCAAAACCAGAGATCTGGCTGGCATCCTATGGGGTTGAAATTAACAGGGAACTTTAAATTATTGGGTTTTTTGCTTAATTCAGAACTACTGTACAAGCAAGGGAACGCATATATGAAGCCCATTGAATGAATTTTCCTTCCCTGTAAAATCTTCTGTCTCTCAACCTATTTGATCTGTTTGAGTTTTGCTGGCTTTTTTCCCCTAAAAGTGCTATCAGATGGTTATTTTTGCTATACAAACATCAATACAGCGAGTTTTGCTTTCAGCCAAGCTGGAGGCTGCACCTAACCTTTGCCAGCAAAGAGCAGGAAATTCATGTCTGAAAACTCCCATTTCCCCCTGCATTTGATTCACCCTCAATTTACCAGTAATAGCTGTATTTCCTGACACTTGGAAACCTGTTGAAATCAGTACAAATTTTCCAGATGAGGCGTTCAGGGGCCCATTTTTTGGAGCTGCTGGTGTGAATTGTGTGTGGAGCGGTGGCAGAAGGTGCGTCAGAGCTCTCAGATCTCGCCCGCCTCTCTGCCCTCCTGCCAGGGCTGTGCTTGCAGCACTCCAGACACGGTCTGTGCTGCCTGCTGAGCCCTCCTTCCTCCTTTAAGGAGCTGTAATCAGTCATCTGAATGACTCCGGGTCCATGAGCACCTCCACTGTGGCTGTTTTCTTCACAACAATCAGAGCTGACATCAGCTGTTTGCATAAGGAGGCTACCAGCATCTCTCTCTGCTATCTGGCAAACTTAGCAATTTGCTCTCGTGGCAGATGGCTCCAAATTAAGCTGGTTCACAGATGGGACTACAAATGCAATTCCTCAATAACGAGAATAAAAAGAGAAAAGGGATCTGAGGGTTTATGGCTGTGATTTGGTTTGTTCTGATGGTCCTTCTGAATCAATGCCATCCATATGCATTCCAAAAGAATACAGTACAGGTACAGCTGCTGGAAGAGTATGGCTGTGAAGAGGAAACTATAGGGAATAAAAGGCAAGTTTTCAGTCTTAGTTGCTAATCATCATATTGGTAGAAGATTGCTGCACTGGATGGTGTAAGTGAACCTAAAATTTCACCTCCAAAATCCTCTTTTAGGTGAGCTGATGAGTGAAAATTGGTAGAAGATTGCTGTACTAGATAGTGTTAGTGAACCTAAAATTTGACCTCAAAAATCCTCTTTTAGGCGAGCTGATGAGTGAAAATCCACCTTAATCTTTGTTCGGATCCCACAGATGAACAGCCTAGAGACAGCCTTCTGTGAAACAGAAAATAAAGGTTGCATTAAACCATTTTATTCTTGCCCAAATCTAATAACTTTCTTGAGACAATGTGATTTAGCCTAATTTCCCTACTCACACAGGGGTTTTGTCCTTTGTGCAGAAACCAGTGTAAAGTTTAGCCCTTACCACTGACAGCCCTTGATTTTGGACTTGCTGGTACAAGCTCATTGCCAGCCCTGTGCTACCATTGAAGTCAAAAGAAACAGTTCAGTTCTCAAAAATCTCACAATATAAAATCTAGGTTATGCAGGCAGCTGGAAAGAGGAGAGGTTTAGGAGCAGGCATCTGTATGAAGGGATTTTGTGGCAGTTCTGAATGGTGGCTGTGGAGCACTGGAACACAGAAGGGAACAGGCTGATGGGTGGGACTCAAACCAGTCATTTCCACGTTAACAGGAGGGTCCAAAGTGAAAAGGAAAGGCAGAACCTGGTTAGAAACACTCCTGAGCAAGAGGAGGTTCTGAAGAGTAGAACCAGGGAAGAAAAATATGGCCACAAGTGCTCAGTGTGGGAATATTTGAAAGGAACAATAAGGAAGAAGGATCATGTCTGAAAACAGAGAAGCAGCTTCAAAGCCTAATGGCTCCATTAGCACCCAAGCTTTTCATTATTTTTATTGATGCAGTAATAATTCACAGTTATAGTTAACATGCCTTTGACACTGGTGGCTGCCTTCAAAATGAATTCCATCTAATTAAACTAAACAACAGAGGAATCAAAGATCACTTCAGCTAATGATTACATTTAACTGGGAAATTCCTTCCTCCCTCCCCATTGCCTCAGTCCCCAGATAATCTTAAATCTAGGGGAAAAAGAACTGAGTGAAACCTCTCCTGGACTCAGGAGATGAAGGCAGTGACAGATACCAGATTTCTGACAGTGCCAATAAGACACTGGCTCCTTCTCCTGGGTCACCATAAACTCTGTCATTATTTCCTAGGATGCTGGTGGGGGTCAAGCCAAGGACTGCATCCCAGCATGCACAAACCTGCCATGCTTGTAATTGAACATATAGACAGGTGAGAAGTCAGGAATTATCCAAGATGCTTCCCAGAGAATTGTGTTTACTGATCTGTAGGAGGGTTCTGAGCACTTGCCTGCTCTGGGCACACTGTACAGTGAATTTTCAGTCAGGTGTGATTTCAGTCAGGTCTCAGAATTCAGCTAGGTGGATGAACTGTTACAGGGGGAAAAATGCTGTTTGTGCTGCTATACAAGTGAACTTCTGGGCTCTCTGTAGATGTGTTGATTAAGGAGCTTGCTTTCAAAAATCCATATTATCTACCCAGCATCCAAGGATGTGCCTACTGCACCCACCTCCCTTTGCTCCTAAGCCCCCATTACAGCATCACCTGACATCACCCAACACGTGTTTGCCTCTGCTCTGTCTGAAACCCCAAACCCAGAAGTTTGAAATGGCTTTCTAGATTGCCTGGTACAGATTTGTGGGGGACTCTTCCTGGTGCAATAGTGATAACACATTTTTTCCAAAGGAAACTTCTCTCTGTGGGAAGAGTGAATGTCACAAATTACAGGCTCCTGCAAAACAAAGCTCTGGGATCTATAAAGATCTGTGAAGAACTGCAGGGCAGCTTAGCAGGAGTCCCTCAGCCTTACCTGGCTGTGGAATAGAGCTGTGCTGGGCCGGCAAAGTCACATTTATGGCTTGTTTATCCCTGTAGGAGCAGTGTTTTGCTGTCCCATGGCAAAATACAGCCTGGCTGGGCAGCGCTTTGGTGGCAGTGGCGGTGAAATATCAAAGAGGCATTGACTGGGTGCAGTATTTCTTGTCTCTGAATTGCTGCAGTGAGGGAACGCTGTGATCCAAGGTCTTTGCTCTGTCATTGCCTTGGGAGGATGCTGGAAAGCTGCTGAGAGGCTCAGGGCCATGTGAATGGTTGGTGTTTAGTTCATGGCAGTGAGAGAGGGCTGGTGTGCTCCGAGTACTCGTCAGGCAGGAGGGGATGAGGCAGTGCCAGGCTCTGCAGCATCAGGGGCAAAGCATTACCTGGAGGCTTTTACTTCCTAGCACTGGGGATATCAGAGGGAGTCACTGGCAGAGTGGGAATAAAGGAAGATCACAACCGCACAGATTTATTTTTTTTCATGTGCAAGCCCCTGCCACCTGTCTAGGTTGTCATTTCTTTGCTGTTGCAAACTCTAGGGTCTTTTCAGAAGCCACAGCATTGGTTGGTAAAACAACAGCGCCAATGATGCCTTGGGAGGGCAGGCTAGAATTAAGGAGGAAGTTTTTCACAGAAAGAGTGGTCAAATACTGGAATCATCTACCCAGGGAGGTGGTGGAGTCACCATCCCTCGATGTGTTTAAAAAAAGACTGGATGTGGCACTTGGTGCCATGATCTAGTTGAGGTGTTGGAACATGGGTTGGACTCGATGATCTTAAAGGTCACGTCCAACCTAGAAATTCTGTGATTCTGTGATTCTGTGACCTAGAGCAGAGGCTGGATAGAGTTAAAGAATAAAGCAGGGATTTATTAAAAGGCCTCAATGGATCCACCTTGGGCAGCACAAGAGCCCAGCCAGGGCTGCACCCAAGATGAACCAAAATGGTCCCAAAATGCACAACTGGTCATGGGATCTCTCACTTTGATCAGTTCTGCTCCATTTGCACCTTGCAGTTCATTGTCCCATTCCAGCTTTAGCCCATCCAGTCCCATCCTGCTTGTTTTTCTCTCTCAGCCCACGGTGTTTGTGCTCCTGGGCTGAGGTTTGGATCATTTGTCCTTGGTGCCCAGCTGGAGCAGGAATTGTTTTGTCTCCCTGCTCTGTGCACAGAGCTCAGCATCCCCTCATATGAAGCCCAGACCCACACACTAAAGCAGCACATCATGTGAGAAATATAAAAGCTAAACCTGAGGCATCACCAAAAGCACAGCTTAGTAGTCAGAATGGGGAATAATGAAGCTCCTGGTCTGTGAGCATCAGGATTTGTGTTTTGTGCAGCATCAGGCAGCGCTGGGCTGGCGCCAGGTGCAGTAACTCACTCCTTCCCTGACACTGTCTCATGATCCAATCTGATCTAATTTTTTTTCTAAAGGAATGTGATTGAATATGAATGCAACCCAAGGAAAAAGCCCTCCCTCTTCAAGCCCTGTCAACAACATATTACCTCACCTAAACTTAATGAAACATCTCTCATCCACACAAGGTGATAAATCACAGGAAGAAGGGATGTTTTATGTACAAAGATGATATAAAAGGCTGTAGGTAGCATGATTATTAACCTATATTAGCACATCTTGTCCTTGTTACCACTAAGAATAGATAATACAGAGACCAAGAAAAATGAATCAAAAAGCTGGACAGCTCTCCCTCCCAGAACAAAGCCTGAAAAATATTAGAAAAGTAGTAACTGTAATAAAATAAAGATTACCTTGAAGACAAAGCCTGCAAATTTCCAGATAACCATGGGCTGTCTTTGTTTCATTTGTGTTTAGGGTCAGGGGAAAGCTTATCCATAAAATGAAAAAATATCTCAGATGCAGCAACATTCCAAGGTCCTTAGAGTAGTTAAGAATTTTATAGGACTGCATTAAGCAAGCTCTTTAATAAAATTAGTTTCAAAGCTTAAAAACAGCATTAAAAATAAAGAATAAACCCTAATAACTTAGAACAGCTGCTCCTATCACAGAGTTACTCTTAAAAAGGTAATGAAAAAGTGTGGAAAAAGCTCAAACAAACAGCATTTTGCGTTTCCAGATGAGGGGAAAAAACCCCCAATGATCAGGAATAAGCCAACTAGTCTGTCTGTCCAGTCTTGAGGAGTCATTCAGTTCACTGTCATGTCAGTAATTCTGGACTTACACCTGTGTTGGTGTCACAGTCTCAGGAAAAAGCTCCAGTGAGCATCCAGGGAATCTCTGCATTTTGGGAAGACCCAGAATATTGCATTTTTGGTAGATCCATAAAACACTGTGAGCCAGGGCCCCATGTCACTTGGGCCACTTCAGCAGCTTCATTATTGTCTGGATTTGTGACAGTCCTGGACTTCTGTGCTGTGTTTGTTCTGCCTGGAGGAGTGTCCCCACTCAGGGAGCCCCAGGCCATGCAGGAGTGCGATGGAGCCACGGTTCCCTGGAGATAACATCACTTAATATGTGATAAATCAGGATGAAATATGTGATAAATTAGGACTACAACAGGCTTGTAAACTGGCTCAGGGAGCCCCAGGCCATGCAGGAGTGCGATGGAGCCACGGTTCCCTGGAGATAACATCACTTAATATGTGATAAATCAGGATGAAATATGTGATAAATTAGGACTACAACAGGCTTGTAAAACATTCCTGCACAGAAGAGAAGCCAGGAGAGGCTGCAGCTCCTCATGGCACAGCACCTGTAGGCACTCCCAGCCCATCTCCCTGCTGCAGCCAGTGGCTCTGAAGTGCATCAAGGCACAGGGATTCAGGGCAAAGTGAGCTCTGGTTGCACTCCAGCTCAGCACAAGAGGTTCAAACACGAGGTAACTCTTGTCAGTGTCCCCCTGTGAGTCGCAGAGTCAGCCACAGTGACTGCACTCTGCATTCCTTCATCATCAAGTGCCTCATCTCATCTCCTGCACGCGCAGGGAAAGGAGAGGGCTCAGGAGAGAGACAGAGAGAGAGAGAGGCAGAGAGAGACAGAGAGAGAGACACACAGACACACACACAGAGAGAGATACACAGATAGAGACACAGAGAGAGACACACAGACACACACACAGACATAGAGAGACACACACAGAGAGAGATACACAGAGACACACACAGAGAGGCACTCAGACACACAGAGACACACACACAGAGACACACACACACAGACACACAGACGCACAGACACACAGAGATACACAGATAGAGACACAGAGAGAGACACACAGACACACACACAGACATAGAGAGACACACACAGAGAGACACACAGACACACACACAGACACACAGAGACACAGAGAGAGACACACAGACACTCACAGAGACACACAGACACTCACAGAGACACACAGACACACAGACACCTATCACCAGCCTGGTTCTCTGTACAAATCACCAATGGGACAGGACTTCTAGCAACGTGCCTTGAGCTGTTTTATTTTCCAGCATCAGTCTCATTACATGGTTATGACAATGGGATGATGCCAGCAGCTCACATCCCAGCAGCAGACCAAGAATTTAATGTTACAACTTACTTTAAAAGCACATTGACAGTAGTTCTATCCAACCACTGTAAGCACATGTAGTTTTTGTTAAAACAATGCTTGCTTATTTCAAATTCAATACCTGCTTGTAAAGCCTTAAAACACTCTGTGCTTGTAAAACCTAAAAGCACAGAGCTCCATTATTAAGCCTAAAACTTCCTAATATCTCACTAGATATACTTTTCTACAGCTTAGGGAGTTATTCTAGACAAGTGTTAATACACAGACCATTGTTCTATTTGTCCTTACTTTTCTACTTTTTACATCATTTTTCTATTGGTTTATTTTGTGGCCACTGCTTAGCTCTAATCACAGTTCTGCTGTCTCTGAGGCCTTTTCCAGCTTTCCCAAAACCTTCTGATTTTATGGATCCCCCCCCCCCCCCCCACACACACACACAGACACACAGAGAGGGGGCTCTGGCTGCAGGAACTTGCCACAGCCATTAAAATGCACATTTGCAAAATCCTTTCCTCCCCAAGGCTCCTCTCCGAGCCCCTGTATATTTTTTTTAATCCCCAGCAGAAGTTATTATGTGGCATCAGCCACAAACGGTGACATCTTTTGACAATCTTCGTGGCTGTGCTGCCTTCCTGCACACGTGGCTGAGCACAGGCTCTGATGCAGTTCTGCCACTGCCAAGTGCCCTGGGCTTCAGTTCAGCCCTGAGAACCAATCCCCTGGGCCCACCTCCATTTTTAAACACATGGATAAGAAGCCACATTAAAACTGGAAGAATCCAGAGCGGGTCTATCAGTATTTTACCTCTGTTTACTGGTTGTGGAGAAGGATATTTGGTTATACAGATATCACAGATCTACTTTTTCACATTCTTTCATGCATTACGTTAGTTAATAATTATTAGCAGTTCTATGATTCTTTGGAATGCATTTTTAAATTCAGAGACACCTATTTTAGTGTTAATGTGCACCATCTGGCAACCTTGTATCAGCATTTGGCTTGCTCCAAGGCACTAAAAGGTACTAATTGTCACTGTTCTGCAGTGTCAGTCTGAGGAGCAGAGATTTTATTTGGCTTTACAGGCACATTTGTAAGTCACTGAGGAGATTTTAGACCAGGAAGAGCCTTTTCTTCAGGTGGATATTCTGGAACCAGTGGAACACTTCAATAACAGCAGAGTTTGCCCATAAGTACATCTACAGTGTGTGCCATATTCACCAAGATTGTGAATAACCAGTACAAAAGTCCTTAAACTACATGACTTTTTAGAGAGCACTTTGTGTTGTTCATTAGGTTTCATTAACCAAATGACATCACATCAGTCAATGAATTGCTCTTGAGAGAAAGAAACACAAACTCCCTATTAAATATAAATTCTGGCATCACTCTGATACCAGGCACCACTGAATCACCTAAAATAAATGCTGAAATTTATTCAGCCATGTATCTCCTTCCCAGGGTCCCACATAAGGTTGCTTCCAGTGCCTAAAGGGAGCTTCCTAAAGAAATCCTAAAGAAAGCTGGATTATATTTGTAGCTTTCCAGTGAGGCACAAGTTTGTGTTGGCAATCAGAAAATCTTCTATAAAACACAGCTGAGTCAAAAAGTTATACAAAAGTTTATATATATAAAGCTGAAAATAATGCAGATTAATGTATTTACAGATCAATGTATTTACAGTTTATCATGGTTATACTTAAAATTTATTGCACTGATCCAGGGGAGAGGATGGTTTATGAAAATGCAGATGGCTTGAAATCAGGGCAATTACAAATGTTACAGGTAAAAGCACCATGAATTATTTATAGACAAAATATTATTATCCATAAAAGGCAAAAGGAACATTTCCATTTGTCTGAGGAGAATGTTTTTGAGCTGAATCTCCTTAGTTTTCCCATTCATTGCAGCGTGGTTCCCATTGCTGAGCAGTCTTGGAGGCTGGGTTGCTTTTACACAACACTAAACCAGAGGAGCTGCTCCAGGGACAGATACCAAACTAGATTAAATTCAAAGTAAAACTCCTAAAAGACCTACAACAAGGCCACCAGATCTTCTGTGCCAGCTTCTTTCTTTTTTTTTCCCCCTTCTGCAGTTTAATTCCTCTTGCACTGTACTCCTGACTAAGAGCAGAGATTCCTGCTCTCTTTCTATCCAGAGCTCCTTTCCAGCAGTGCACTATTTTTGCTGGAAAACTTATTTTTCCATTCAGAGGAGAGCTTAGCTGTACTGAACAGCATTTTTATGTGAGCTAATCCTTTTCCTTTAATGAACTAAGCTTGTTTCTTCCCCCTCCTTTTCCGATAAAGGGGATTTTTCACTCGCTGCAGCATCTTTCAGAGCAGCAGTGGTACAGGGGTAGGCAGGACCTTCTGAGGATTAAATCTAGGCAGATGATAACAAGCATTCAGTCCCTTGTTGTCAACAGTTGCGTGAATTTCTCAAATGAAAAGAGCCAAGGTGAAATGCAGACAAGGTGTTTGCTCCTGTGCAGGTGGTGGCACTAAGGTTCTGAAGGACTGGGGTTAGCAGCTGGTGTCAGGTGAGGAGGTTAATGGAAAAGAATTTTGTTTTTCAGGTCACTTAATGAAAGTAACCCTGGAAGAGCTCAGCAGAGCCATTGGGATAGAATAAATTATTCCTCTTCTGCTTCCATCACTGCAGGTTAGCCCAAGACACTGGAGAAGCTGATCTAAACATGAACCCAGCTGGGCAGAGCATCACAGGAGGAACAGCAGTGCTGTTGAAATCTCTGCTGCCCCTCCAGTGACAGGACACAACCCTTAAGCAAAGGCTTTGCATAGCCACAGCTTTAAAACAGATAGTTTGTGATGCAGGTTACCAAAAAACACTGTGTGAGAAGACAACAAAAAATATTTATCACAAGACAGGCAATTTTGGGCCAATCCATGGCCTTTGGGTCAGGCAGACAGAGGACAGAGGCTGCAGCAGCCCCTGGTCACATTGTCCCTGTTCTATGTTTTGCTGGTTTGCTTTGCTGCTCAGAAATAACTCCAGTGATTGGACCCTTGTACTGATCTGCTCCTCGGAGCCTCTGTGTCCCTGCACCATGATTTCCCTCTTTATCCCTTAATTTAAAGTTGTGTGAGGTGCCCAGGGGAACATGCCTTCCCTGCCACTGCTCCAGTCCTCTCGAGGCAGTGCTCTGATTTGGGGGTGAGGGCTTGTGAGCCCAGCCAGAACAAGGATGAGAGATCACTTCATTCCATCCCAAACCATTCTGAGTGCCCCAGATCCATATTCAGACGGCTCTGGAGCAGGCAGGATTAGCACTATCCCCACCTGTAACATCACTACCTTCTCCTCCAGTGCCCGTTTCATATTCTGAGCAAAGTGAATTCCTCATCTGTGTAAAGCTGAAAATCCTTCTCGCAGCCCTGGGTACAGTAACTTCCATATAGAAAAACAAGATTAAACCTGACAGTAATAGAAGTGATAGAGGAGGAAAAGTGTTCTTCCTTTGACACAGGCTCTGAATACAGCAGCCAGTCACTGATTGAAAAAGGGCAGGAAGAAAGATAAATGCAGTTATAGTCGAGCATCAGGTCTTGAAAAAAAAAAAAAAACTTCTAAGAAAGAGAAAAAAAGAAAACCGCACACCTTTCTCTTGACATTTAAGAAACTACCTAAACAAGCTAAGCAAAGGGAAAGGAAGAGAGAGCAAGACCTTACACAGAGAGCTGCTTTCAGCCATTTGTTACTGGATATCTTAAAATGCATCTATCCAACCTTGCTAAGAGCCACCAAGCCCTCCATGACCCACAGCAAATCCTCAGGACTGCTTCCTCTCCCTCCTGCCTCTGTGGGCACCAGCCTGCTTGGCAAAGCCCCTCCACACCCAGGAGCCTGCAGGGTGCCAGGGATTTAACTCCTCACGTGCCACAGCCAGGGGAGCAGATTTGTTCCCCAAAATGCTGGCAGGCTTCTGTGACTGACCCTGTGAGCACCTTTGTCGGGATCATTAGTTTGTCAGAGTGACCCCAAGAAAAGTTTGAAAGTCTGTTCTCCCAGCCCAGCGCTTAAAGAAGGAGTCAGGGCTCTTCATTTCTCGCTCTCAAGGTTGTTTATTGTATCTTATCTGTAAAAAACTTTTCTCCTGCCCTGCTGAGGTCAGCTCACCAAGACAGTCCAGGCACTCTGCCTGCCCCTGGGGCAGTGTTATGTCTTTATACTAAAAACTACGTGTACAATGGTTACAATTACTTCCCAATACCCATCACCTATGTTAGACAGTGAGCTTCTACTCTAAACCAATCTAAAAATGCCAACATCATAGCAGGAGATGGAGGCCAAGAAAAAGAAGGAGAAAGGCTGGACACACCCAGTTCCCTCGATCTTGCCTCCTGAACCCCCATACCAAAAACCCCAAAATCTACTTTTCCACCCTGTGATAACTTCCCTAATATTCTACTTAAACTGTTGTGTCTTGCTGATCTTCATACAAGGTTGGTAATTTGCTCCACAGGTCATAATCAAACCCACAGGGGCATTTTGGGCTCTGTGCCAGGGTCTCTGAGCCCCCTGGCAGGGGTCTGGGCTGCTCAGGACAGCACACCGACACACCTTTGGGAGCGTGGTGTGTGCTCTCACACTGTTCAATGTAAGGATTTATTGATCTGTTTTGGCTCTTTAGTGCTCTAGAGGCTCCCAGGAAACTGAGATTCTGAAGCTGGAGGTCTCACCACCAGCCTCAGGTGTGTCCTGCAGAGGGGTTTCTTACCTCACACTCCTCCATCACTGCTTTGCTCTTGGATTTAGGCAGGCTGAGGAACATTTCCTGCCATTGGAACTGTTTGGCAGCAGTTCCTCCAAGACATCTCTGATATTTGCAAAGGGAGCAGACCCCCTGTTCCCCCAGCCCAGCTGTGCCCTCTAGAGCAGCATGATGTGCCAGGGCAGGGGTGGTGGGCATGGGGAGAGCAGCGTTGGGCACTGATTAACACACAACCAAGAGAGCTGCCTGCCTGCAAATGGAAACACACTGGGTGCTTGCATGTAACAGCATTCCCAGCTAATTTTACACTCTGCATATAGTAATAAGACACAACAGGGTGTGCATTAAGCTCATCCTTTGAGAAGTGCAGCAGTAGCTGGATATTGCACACCCTGGAGTGGCTTATTTGTAGTGGACTGTGGCTCATTAATTTTACATTTAATTTTTTTCAAATCCGTTCTAAGAAAACCTACGAGTCTGTTCTGAGGGCAGTTAAGTAATGTATCCTTACACTGAAAAATATTTTCAAATAAAAACAGTAGGCAAATGTGAAAAGAGTTTTGCCCAGCTGCAGACCAGGTTTTGGTGTGTGCAGGACCTGCTTTGAGCAGGTTCTTGGCTTGCTGATGCAGATACATAGTGCAATAATGGTAGTTATGGAAATCCATTCAGTGTTCACTCTTTTCTAGACTTTTCTTTCTTTTTGTGTAATTACCTGGGCCTTTTTTCTTCCTTTTTTTTGTCCTCATTTTTTTCCTGTTTTTTTTTTTTTTTTTTGGTTTTTTTTGTTTTTTTTTTTTTTGGTTGCTGTTGTTTTGTTTGGTTTTGGTGTTTTTTTGTTTGTGGGGTTTTTTTTGTTTGTTTTTGTTTTGGTTTGGGTTTTTTTGTGTGTGGTTTTTTTTGTTTTTTGGGTTTTTTTTTTGTTTGTTTGTTTGGGGTTTTTTGTTTGTTTTGTTTTTTAGTAGTTTTTTGGTTTTGGATGTGGGGGTTGTTTTTTTCTTTTTTTGTTGTTCTGTTTGATGTATGAATGTATGAGCCCATACCCATTTCAGACCAGATTCACATTTGGATGGGGATGGGACTGTCTTTTACGCCAGACTGGGAAGGAGTGCTCAGGAGGCAGATTTTCAGGATTTGGGAGGAAAATGGTTTTTCCAGAATAGCAGTGTGTGGCTAAGCCTGCCTACAGTAGCATTTACAGCACAGAGGGTGCCGTAAAACCCATTTTGTTATGATGTCACTCCCAAATGTATGAATGAGAGACTAAATCCTGCTTCTCCACGTGAGATGTGACTTTTCCCTGGTGGTTCATCCCTCCATGCAGGTTCCAACGCTGATGATGGACACCCAGTTTTCAGAGTTCACCCCAGATATCACCCCCATCATGCTGGCGGCTCACACCAACAACTACGAGATCATCAAACTGCTTGTCCAAAGGCGGGTGACGATCCCACGCCCGCACCAGATCAGGTGCAACTGTGTGGAATGTGTCTCCAGCTCCGAGGTGGACAGCCTGAGGCACTCCAGGTCGAGGCTGAACATCTACAAAGCCTTAGCCAGCCCTTCGTTGATTGCCTTATCGAGCGAGGATCCCATCCTGACCGCCTTCCGCCTGGGCTGGGAGCTGAAGGAGCTGAGCAAGGTGGAAAATGAGTTCAAGGCTGAGTATGAAGAGCTGTCCCAGCAGTGCAAGCGTTTTGCTAAGGATCTTTTGGACCAGGCACGGAGCTCCCGGGAGCTGGAGATCATTCTCAATCACAGGGATGATCAGAGCGAGGAGCTGGATCCCCAAAAGTGTCACGATTTGGCAAAGCTGAAGGTAGCAATAAAGTATCACCAGAAAGAGGTAAGAGTCACCTAAATGTGAAGGTATTGGGGGAAAGAATTAATTTCTTGAGTTGCTGTGAGTTTGTTCAGTGCTGGCTCTCAGGTGGGATTTTTTGATGTGCACAGGGATTGGTTACAAACCAGGAGGCTGAGGGCACCTTGGTGACAGTGTGAATCTAATGACAATTGAGGGAAACAGGACTGGGACTTGCTGCAGTGGGCTGTGGCTTCTACAGCAGCAATAATTTCTGTCTCAGAGCCACTTTAATCCCACCTCACTGTGCCCCTGCAAAGAACAGCCTCCAGGCATTCCCAGGTCTGCTCACTCTGAAGGCTTTTCCCAGTGGCTGCTTTTGTACGGGAACCCAAAGCTTGAAGGGGCTGCCTGGCTCCTGAAGACTGGCTCCCTCATGGAGGGCAGGAAATCAATTATACAGCACACAATTCACTTCCTGCAGCCACCAAACACTTCCAGGCACCCATTCAGCACCAACTCAAAAGGGCCAGAGATGTGACAGCGGCTAAAGAGAGCAGGAGAGGCTGGGAGCACTCCCAGAGTCCCAGGTCTCCAAATCACCAGCAGTCTTGTGAAAACACTCATGTGGTACAACTGTTTATTCACACCTGTGACACCTCCCGATCCTCAGTCCTTGACCCATCTCTGTTTTAGGAGCTGAGAAGCAATTCCCAGAAATTCAAACTCCTGCCCCAAGGCCCAGAGAGGGAAGCCACACTTCAGCTAAAGGGCACAGAGCCTTTCAGAAGCCCTCAGATCCACAGATTTACAAATTGATTCAATAAAGGCCACAAACCCCAGGAGAATGCTGACAGCAGTTTCATTAGTTGGCTCTGGATTTCCTTTCTCTTTCCAAATCCAGACAGAATTTAGGAGATGATAAATTGCTGTTGGCCAGCGATGTTCCAGGTTATCTGAAGGAGGAATTCAGTTGCTTGATTTTCAATGTGCATTACATTCCTCTGTATCTGGAGGGTCACCTGAGTGGCAGAAGATCCTGCCACATTTCTCTTTTCACTGTCTTCCCCACATCCAACACTGACCCAGTGGGGTGTGATCCATTTCACCTCCCTGAAGAGGTGAAAAATGCAGATTTCCTTTCGTGTTCTGCCCCCCAGTGCCAGCCCCTCCATGCAATAAGCTGGAGCCAAAGCCTCAAACTTCCTGGGATGCATCACTTGGCAACTCCCTGCTCTTGCTGGGCTGCTCTGGGGGAATGTCAGCTCGCTGGTGTCATGTCAGGTTGGTTTTTGCTCCGTGACAGGGTTGGGTAACACCACAAGTGCTCTAGGGACATGGACAAGTAGTGAGGAGTTACTCTGGAGAAGGGCAGCCCAGGTAATCAGGTCAGTGTTCACTGGATCTGAGAAGGAGCAGAGATTCTGCTTCTGGTTTCGCACTGGCCTGGCAGGCCCAGGCTCTGCAGGCACGAGCTCCCAGCCCTGCTGACTGCAGGTCCCTGCTGGTCCCACTGTGTCACTGGTGACATCCAGGTGTCAGTCTGTGCCTGCTCTTGTCTTGTGTTCATGCTCAGGAGCTGCAAGTCTGAAGCAGCTCACTGTGTTTGAAACGTAGTGCTGAACAGTGCTGGAGCTTTTTTAATTTTAAATTTTTTTAATCGTTGCCTGCTTTCTTGACAGTTTTTTTTTTTTTTTTAGGCGTATTTGACTGAATTCCAAGCATATGGACAAATTCCATGTTTTGTGACATATTCATGACAGTTCCAGCCTAAAAATGATAGCAAATACGCTCTGTGTTGCCAGCTAAAGTCAGTGCTGTTTTCAGGTGGAATACTGGTGGGCAGGGGCAGAATGAATGAGGTTGGGGAAGCAGCTGCTGATCCCTTCCATCCCACCTGGTTATTCACAAACCCTGAAGCATCCTGCAGGGTGGGTGGGGTTTTCTTACCATAATAATTAGGCCATCTTATCGTGGTAATTAGCACAACACAAAACATCAAGCAAGATACAAACCCCCTTGCCAGCTTCTGAAAAAATGAGTAGGAACCTTTGTGAAGAGACACTGAGAAATGTTTTTAATCCTGACTGAAGAGTATCAGACTGAGAGGATTTTTGTGGGGACAGAAAGGAAAATAGAAATGAGTTTGGTTTTCATGAAAGAAGGTTCTGCAGAGAAAAACAGCAGATTTTTAAATGTAGATCATCTTGTTCTGCTGAAGCTTTTTATGTCTTAACGTTAAATGGGATTGGATTGGATTGGATTGGATTGGATTGGATTGGATTGGATTGGATGGAGAAGGTTTTTACACCTGAACATTGACAAAGATAAAAGTCAAATCTCTGGTAGCCTCAGAGAAGAATCCAACGTGGACTTTGGGTTTTTTCTAGGATGTCAATTGTTACTGCAGATTTTAGTTCTCTATATTCTGCACAAAGAATGTGTAATTTCATATTGATTTCAGACAAATTTCCTGCAGCTTTTTTCTTTTTGAGTGAAATGAACCTGAACCTGAAAATTTCTCCCTAAAATATGAAATGATTCCATTTCAGCTTAAAGATGAGGTCAACTTCAAGATTCTTCTTAGCTGTCAAGGGGAGATGGGTGAAGAGATCATGGGGTTTGTCTTTATAAGGCTAGAAAAATCTCCCATTATGTTTTGTTGGGGTTTTTGCCCCCCAGAAAAACCCCTTGGAATGTACAAATTTTGATTACTCCCAAACATGACGTGCTAAATATTTTATAAATTGAGAAACATGTTGCTCATGAGGAAGAAGACCATTCTTCTTTGAAGAAGGGCCAAAACAATGGAGATATAATAAATTTGTTTCTTTTCCTGTTTGTTTTTAATAAGCCCGTAAATCCTAGAAAGTAAATTACTGTTTACACAGAATGGGTGGGGGGGAGGAATCAATTACACAGGAAAGATTAAAATGTGCCCTAAGGTAGCTTTGTAGTATATTTTATGGCAGTAAATGGTAAAAACATGCTGTGCAATGTTGTCAAGCTCCCTCTCCCTCTCAGTGAAGTGTGGAATGGCTGTGTACTCAGTTTCAACTCACTGTGATAATTTCTGTAGGAGATGGGAAGGACTTATTAATTGTGATATCTGATTGCATGGCAGCCACAAAATCTGGGGAAAAAATGAGGACAGCACAAAACACTGTGGAACACAATGAGTTAGACCCAGCACAGACACATCAGTTCTCTCAGTCCAATGTTAAAGAAATTATTTTCCAAGGATTACAGTAATTAAGGTCTAAGAGACCAGCAGGCTTTTCATAAATGTTCTGTAGTGTGTGGCATTTGTCTTCATATTATGTCTTTTCTGGTTCTTTTATTCATGACTAATTTTGGAAGGAGAAAGGGTACTGAAGGCCTAATAGGAAAAGGCACAGCTCAGCTGTTGAGGATCAGTCTTCACTGTGCTCTCCTGGCACCAAATTAGCTCTACATTTGTTAATTTGTTTGCATTTCTAAGAAAAGATAGGGAAAAATCATCTCTTAGGATCTTGCCAGTCCTGTAAAGCACAGTTGGGTACTCAGGGTATGTGGCTGGTTTGGGGAATCAGAGCAGAGTCAGCAGGCAAAGAAAATTTTGATGTCCTTTAAGTTTTTTTCCTTTGCCAATAATGTAAAACATCCATAGTGTAGCAGTGAGTCAGGTCTAAAAGGGCAGATTTCTCCTCATATTTAACATTCTGCAGGGCCACAAGAGCAGCAATACACATTCAGCTTATTCCTCCTCTCCTGCTCTCCATCACAGGTCATTCCCATCTCCAAAACAAAGTGAAAGATCAC
Organism: Calcarius lapponicus; assembly: GCA_039654755.1. Classification (NCBI taxonomy): domain Eukaryota; kingdom Metazoa; phylum Chordata; class Aves; order Passeriformes; family Fringillidae; genus Calcarius; species Calcarius lapponicus. The sequence goes on along the minus strand of CM077467.1, from coordinate 16,985,677 downwards.
AGTGGTGGGGGTTTTAATGTGTTTTTCTGGTGCTGGCAAATAGCTGGGCAGGTTTAGTTTATGTGTCTGCACAATGCAAGGCACTCAGAAAAAAACCCCATTATTTTATCTATGACTCTATTGCTTAGCACTTCCACAGAATTAGATCAAAGGAGTGCACAGAGAAATTCCTTCTCAAAAACCCTTAACCTCCATATCTCCTCCTCACTGAGCTCTGATCAATGGCAGGAAAGGACAGAAGCAGAATTGTTTGCTTTTCCAATTCAAAACCAGTGCTCTTTGCCGTTTTTCTCCTCAGGATGAAGCTTCAACAGCTTCAGTCCTTTTTTTATTTTTTTCCCAGGACATTTACATAGACAAGCACCTCCTGAGATGCAGTTCTGAAGTGAATGAATAATCACTCCTGCCATGCCGCATATTTTTCCGCTGTGTCTTGACTCTTGTCAAGTGTGTGGCTGCAGTCAGAAGCACAGCATCCCTCTCCAGGGAGCATGCATAAACCTGGGAAATTTCTGAGGGCACTTCACTTAGTGTATAAAAAGAGCTTATAAAAATATCAGAGATGCATGAAGAATGAAGTGCGAGGTCTGTGAAAATCAAAGCTCCTCGCCTGCACCTTGTTTACCCAATTTGAAAGCCATTCAGGTATCTTGATGGATGGCCACAGATCTTTCTTTGCTTGCAGGCAAAGCTCAGTTATTCTCCTGTGGGTTTGTCTGTTTTCTTGCCATACTGCCTGGAGGAATAATGATAGAGGGCTGAATATTTGTATTGTGCTCTTCAAAGGCACAATGAAAAGTCTTGCTTGAGCCTTCACAGCTCAGAAGAGTAATAAAGAGGCTTTTACTTCCAGATTTCTAGAAGGAAATCAGGTAGTGAAAAGATCTTTATTAGGACTAGGTGAGGGAAGCAGAGCTCCCTGTGGAAGCTTTTCTTGGTTTCTGGTGATCTGGAACACTGATATTCCTTAGTGTGTGTCCATGGTGAGGATGGCGTGGTCTCTGGCCTGTGCCACAAACCCAAACGTAAGTTTGGGGTTTTCAAAAGCACTGAGTGTCCAAATGTGACCTTCCCTTTTCCAACAGCCATCCTTTCATTGTTCATTGTTGTCTGCAGCAGTGTTCCCATCTGGTGTGTGAGCAGTGGCCTGTGCTAAATGAAGCTGTTTTCTCTCAAACTCCATCCCAGCAGCACTTGACCACCTTGGAAAATCTTCTGTGAACGTGGCATAACTGAGCTGTTATCAGCAGCCTCAGAGGCAGAATTTGGGGTGGCAGGAGGGGAGATATGTCTATATTTGCACCCTTAAAAGAGCCATCCCTGCTGATCACTGGTGGTGCATGACTCAGAGCCCCTCCTCTACAGGCTTGTGCAGTTGCCAGATCTCTTTGTTCAGTTTGGGAAATTGTCACAGAAATTTAACCTGTACGGCTGCATCCTCGTGTTACAAAAATTAGGACAAGTGGCACTTATCTTAACTCTTAAATCTTAACTCCTCTCTGAACTTGGAAGAAGAAATAATATTCAGAGGGCTGATGGTTCAGTGGTCTGACAAAGTGGGCTGGAATGTTTATTGAGGGAGCAGCATTATTTGGTACATCGTTCACGTAACGCCGAAGCGTTCTCGCTTGATGAAGGTTAGCCACATATTGCAGCTGTCACTGAACAGAGCTGCAGAACACTGTCTTTTGACAGCAAAATCATCTCTGACTAATCTTGTCATGCACTAATTTGAAAAAGCCACCCTAAGACTGGTATGTAGGTCAAGGACAAGGACTTGGATTGCATTATGGTGATGTGTAGTAGGCAGAAAATGCCAGGATCATTCTTTAAGTCATTTTTGGTGTCTTTGCCTCTTACTTAATGATCTCCTGGACAAAGATGGGAAATATGTTGAAAGCTAAAGAGGTCGCCGCTGTTTTAACAGCATTCAAGAGTGATTTAGTGAGTTTGACAGTTCCCTAAACTTCATATTTCCCATCAGTCTCCTTGCCAGCCAGAGAAGAGGCTTGGGAAGCCAAAGCCAAAGTACAGGACATGATTGATGGGCTTTCTAGAGACAGCAGGAACTGGAGAAGACAAGTGATGCCTGGTGTGTGGTAACAGCCAAGTGTTCAGTGTGCCCACATCTGAAGGGCTGAAGTGTGTTTAAAGTCAGCTTTATGTCAGTGGAGAAGAGTAAATCATGTTATTTCATACTTTGAATGACACTCTGAAGTAATAAACTCTGGGGGGAAACTGTGGGCATGGATACTCTCAATTGGATTTAGAAGTGATCATTGTTATTTACCTGATTTCTGAGAATTTCAGATTCACTCCTGTGGCTTAGAGAAGCAAGTTATGAAGCTCCTTTCAGAAGAGAGCTGACATTGCACACTCCTCTCACCTCATGTACAAATCAGGTCCATCACCATCTCAGTGGTGACTGTTCTCAGTCACCACCTCACAGGTGGCTCCAGGAGCAGGGAGATGGGTTTGCCATGACACCCCCTGTTGGAAAGCCTTATAAATATGATTGTCTGGCAAAAGGTTTTGAGAATATGGAAACTATAAGTGAGATTGAAATGAAAGCAAGCTTTGAGATACCTCAGTTACTGGACAACTGGAAAACAATGGCATGGCCAGCTGAAGGTGATCCCCTTTGGATGGAACAACACCCTCTGCTTGCAGACAGCTCCAAGGGGCAGAGCAGACCCTGCCAGCTTGGCAGAAGGGGCCCAAAGAGGAGTTTTTAGGGTTTAAAATGTAGCACAGGATGGTAATGTAGTGATTCTTACAGGCTGTATGCAAATGCTATAGGATTTGTATATTATACTAGATTGGTTAGTGAGAATCAGAATATTCAACACAGAAGAAGATTTATGGTATTGGAACGGGAACCTCGCTCTCTTACCCCTTTTACGCTCTTGCCTTTTTTACTCCCTAACTCTCTCACCCTCTCATCCTCTCTCCCCCTCTCTTCTCTCAGTCCTGCTCTGAGCTGTGTTTGGCAGCTCCCAGCAGGGCCCTGCACCCAGGCCCTTTGCAATAAACCCCAAGTTCCATCCCTGGCTGCAAAGATCTCTCATCTCCATCTGTCCCGACCGTGCTACCCCCGATGCTCCTACAACCCCCCAAACTGAGCTCTTGTGCAGACTGACATTTAAAAGCTGTGACTGCAATTTTTGTTCTTGCTGTCTCCAAACCCCAGCTGGCTGAGCAAACTTCCCTCAGCAAAGTGTATGTTCTGCCAGGGTGGTTCAGCCAGGAGCAGGGGCAGCCTTTGGAGGTTCCCAAGGAGGTGAGAAATGTTTGTAGTGTGCTGCTCTGCTCTTTTGTGGATATTGGAATAAATTTACTCATTCAGGAGAAGGTAAGGCAGAAAGGAAAAGGAATCCAAAATTACACTGTTTCAGTATAAACGTGTCTCAGGTCAGAAAGGAAGCAAAGGAAAAGTAATTTTGGGACTTTTTATTAACACTAATCGGGTAAAGTAAGTATGTATTTTAAAATACTAGTAAATGGCTTGTAAAATTTTCATGTTTGCTTTACTTATCACTCATTTAATGTAAATGTTAGTAATTCACTAGAGAATGAGCCCAGCCTTTTACTTAAAAGTCAATACCTTCCCCACTTCTGCTCTAACCCCTGAGAGCTCCCAGTATTCACTGCCAAAATCTGTAACTCCTGAAGTGCTGCCTGAAAGAGCACTCAGGAAACGCTGGTAGATTTGTCTCTAAATACTTTTTAGTGTTTTTCCAGTAGTTCTATGTCTGATGTCTCCTGTTCAGCTCTTGGGACCCAGGTATGTGTTGGAACTAACTCCTTGTGGGCTGTATTGCTCCTGTTCATCACTTCAGCACTCTGCCTTTGGAAAGCCAGCCCAGAGCTCCTGTATCTTTGTAAGAGAGCTGGATCCTGGCATGTTTGCTGGGATACATCCCTCAGGAATTTATTTATCAGCTGTAGCTGTCTGCTTGAATAAATACTGGAAAGTATTATTATTATATTTATTAAAGTATTTAACATCCTGGTTCTGTTGGGCTCTTGCTCAGGTCCAGCCCAGAGGAACCTGTTCTGCTGGGATCTCTGCTCCAGGAGCAGCCTTCAGCACCTTGCCTTGGCTCAGAGCAGAATTTATGCACCTAAATCCTGCTGACACAGGCCACAAATACCAACCTACAGCTAAACACACATTTAAGCACTCGGGGTAGAGATGGATTTAATTTCAAGCTTAAAGACTTTATAATTGGTTCTTCCATGGGTTGGTATGCAGGATTTGCAAGCATCTGTCTTTGTCCTAGGATATGTGGGACCTTTTAATTTAAATATTGAAGCCAATCCAACTTGAAGGTGTTAAACCCATGAATTTTGATGGAACAGTGGCAGGATTTTAGAGGTTATTCACTCTTTCCTTTTGTCAGCATTCACTTCACTGCTGAATTTCCAATTGCTGCCACTTAAGCTGAGTTCATGTCTGCTACCGCCAGAGAGATCTATTATGGATAGCAGACCTTTAGTTGAGATTCATGTGTCATCATAATTTAAAATATTTTAAGGACAGATTAAACTAAATTCCTGTCTAATTTGAGGCCATATGTTCATCTGTGGAGGATCTGGAGTTTGTTTTATTCACCAGCTGAGGGTTTGAGCAGTTTGGGTAGCACCTGGTTTTCTTGAAGGGCTGGTCCAGCTCAGCTGTGTGATCTTCATGGCAGGAATGCTGCCATTTGGATTTTCATCAGTGCTTCACTGCTACTACTCACAGCTGTGGTTTTGATAGGATATTCATCCTGCAAAAAAACTGTCATGTCTTGGAAGTGTCTGATGAGGAATGTTGAGTTGTGTAGTCCCTTTTCCCCGCATTACACAGCCCCCCCTCCAACTACTTTGTCTCATTTCTCTTTTTTTTTCTTTCCTCTTGCAGAAAGTACTTAATTAACAGGATGAACAGCCATTAGGTGTTTACCCTCTGCAGCTCACACTCCGGCAGCAGAATGTAAATAACTTTGCAGTCATTAACAAGGTTGAACTTTAAAAAGAAATGTGCTACAAAAGAGGGTTTTCTTATTCATCTCACTGTTTGCAACACTGCAAACTTGAGGAGGCTGGCATTTCTCCTCTGGAATATGTGGTCTCACAGGGCTCACTGGCTCTCTGCTGCAAGCATCAAATTAGGCCACACAGAGTTTCTCTCTCCTGTCTTGGGCTAATTTAGAAATGAGGCTCTTTGACTATTGCCCACTGGAATTTCCCTGAAGAGCAGTCAGCCTGCTGCAACCACCACGTTTCCATTCTTCCTCAGAAGATCTTGTTCTTGGTAAAAATGCAGGGAGAGGGGTTGGTGTGGCCCTGGAAGTGTGTGGTGCTGCTTGAGTGGAGAATGGCAATGGCATTTCTCCTTCTCATGGGAGATGGGGATTCACAGGGAATCTGCATTCCTCACAGGCCTCTCTAAGATGTGCTGCTGCATCAGACACTGCACACAGGCTGCAAAATCTAGCTATGTTCCTGAGAAAATCTGCCTTTCCAAAGCCTGAATGGCTTTAATGGTGGAGGGCAGCACCATGCAGTGTGACTGTCTTGGTTTGGAAAGACAGGAGTCTGCTAAGGAAGGCAGGAGCCTCCCCTGAAATGGAAAATGTAAACCCTCCCCACCCCTCTGAATTGCTATAAATTTTAAATAAAGGGGCTCTCAGGCAAAAATATGGGAGCAGGAAATAACAGTTCTTTAATAGGGAAGAAAATAAAAGGATAAAATAAACAATGCAGTACCCTAGAACAACACTGACAGAGTCAGAACCCAGCCTGACACCCTGTGGGTCAGGGTGCTGGCACAGTCCCATTGGAATTGTGGCTCAGCCCTCCTGCAGTGTCAGGGGTGGCTCTGCTGGAGCAGGGATCCTGGAGAGAAGGATGGATTCTTCCTCTGAAGATCCAGGGGAAGAGGCAGCTGCTGTTCCTCTGGGGAATCCAGTGCAGAAGCTGTGCTGGTGCTCCAGAATCTCCAGATTATATCCAGGCAGGAATGCTTGGCTCCTCCCTCTGGGCTCACATCTCCCAGTGGGATGCTGTAGTTCTTATCAGCCATGCAGGGACATTCAATGGCTGTTATCAGCAGGTGTCCCCCAGAGGGAGGGGATTGTGGTCACTCAAAGAGAGAGATAAGGCAAACTGCCCACTTGACAAAGATAATCTGCCATACAGATGGTAACAGAAAACATCCTGCCTTGCCATCTGGAACAGTTACCCAGTAGCTTTGCAGGTCTGAGATGCTCTGGGCTGCAGGGATGTTGGTGAGCTCTGACCTTTGGGAGGAACCAAAGGTGATTTCATGGCTCCCAGGCCCTGTTTGGCTCTCACTGGTGACCTCTGTGGGAGCTGCTGGAGTTGACTGATACAAGAACTGGGTCCTGCTGATTAAGACAGAGCTCTGCAGTTCCAAATTAGTGGTTATTCATCTATGAAGAGGATTCGCCCTCACCATCCCAGCAAGAGCAGCGACAAGAACTCCAGCAAACTCCAAACAAGAGGCTGTTGGCAGCAGCCACAATAATCAGAATAAAGGCAGAGGGATGCTGTGCTCAGCCCCTGTGATGTCTATCAGGGAGCTATTTCAGTTGCTCCCTAAGGCATTCACATCTCAACCCATCTGTGTCTGATCCTAAATTACTTATGACTGCGAGAGATCAGGGATTTCCCCATAGATGAGGGGAGGGGGGGGTGGAACATAATTTCTGTGTTTGACAGCATGCAGAAAGCATTTAATTCCTGAGAAGTGGAATTTAGGTGACTTAAAAATATCAGTAAAGATTAGTTATTAAGGAAAAGACACTCCATCCAGCAGTTGCTTTTTTCCCCCCCTTTAAAAATATCTCCCTTGGTGTACAGGATTAGGTGGCAATGAGCGTGATGAACATTGAAAATGAAATTCTCTAATAGCACAATCCACTGCAAGCCAAATGTTACACAAAGACCCTGGCAAGGCTGAGAGAAGAAGAGAATATAAAAGACTTTGTACTGCAGTAATCTCTAGAGTGCTTCCCAACTATGACTGGAGTTGCTGATCTCATTTCTTGGAAAGGAAAAGACATTTATCCCCATTTTCAAAAGCCAGGAGACTTGAGCACCTTGCTCACAGGTATCACAGGGGTGTTGTGCTCACAAGGAGGGACCCTGAGTTGCTTCTTATCTCCCTGTGAACTGTATCTTCAGCTGGGGACAGGTTTTGCTCAACAGGTAACAGGCAAGGTGTTTGTTTTTGGGATTAGCTCCTCCAGAAATGCATCTGCAGGTGGGGACCACCCTGGGCAGTGTTCTGTACAACCACAGGCTTTGGTGCTTCTGTGGTGCTTTAACCCCAGGCAGCAGCTCAGCCCCAGGAGCCACTCACCCACTCCTGCCGTGGGATGGGGGAGAGAACTGGAGGAGCAGAGTGAGAAAACTGTGGGCTGAGATAAAGACAGCTTGAACAGGTGCAGCAAAAGCCATGGGTGCAGGCAGAGCAAAAGCAGGAATTCATTCACTGTGTCCCATGGGCAGGCAGGAGCTCAGCCAGCCCCAGGGCTCCATCGCTGTCACACTGACTTGGGAACACAAACCCAGAATGTTCCCCCTTCCTCCTTCTCCCCCAGCTTTGTGTGCTGAGGGTGATGCCATAAGGTCTGGGGTGTCCCTGGGCTCAGCTGGGATCAGCTGTCCTGGCTGTGCCCCCCCCCCCCCCCCCCCAGCTCCTCCTTTTCATTTAAATATTGAAGCCAATCCAACTTGAAGGTGTTAAACCCATGAATTTTGATGAAACAGTGGCAGGATTTTAGAGGTTATTTAGAGGATTATTTTTAGGTTGTTTAGAAGGTTTTAGAGGTTGTGGTGAGGGTGAGGAGCAGGACAGGCCCTGGCTGTGTGCAACCCCTGCTCAGGGAGAGCTCAAACATCCCTGGGTTATCAGCACAAAACCAAACCCAGCTGCTGTGAGGAGAATTAACTCTAGCCCAGCCAAACCCTGCACAGCATCAGATGTTCAGTTCCTGCATGCACTGAGCTGAGCAGAAATGCCACCTCTTGGTGACATTCCTTTTCACTGGTGCAGCTGTCAGAACATTCTCCATCCTGCCTGTGGGGTGATGCTTGTGCTGCTGTTGGTGGTAGAGACTGGAGGCTCCTGAAATGCAGCAGTCCTTGGATAAAGTACTTGTCAAGTGTTGGAGAAATAGTGTTTGATAGCCATGTGTTCTCTTAGCAGAGCTTCTGGTGCAGTGCATCTGCCTGTGACTCTGCCCCATCCACAAAACTGGGACAAAATGCAGGTTTTTTTCCTGCTTTTTGTTGTGCAGAAACTTTGACTGATGCCAAATCCTGTCACACACGGTACATTCATGTGAAATGATAAAAGGCTGTGATATACACAGGCACTATTTCAGGCTGTGACACATGAAAGGCTTTGCAAAAATGTGAAAAGAAACCCACATTTGGGGTTACTTACCTGGAAAATTAACTTTTGCTCAGGAAAAGCCTTGGTAAAAGTGGTGTTGAAGATGTCAAGTTGCTTTTCCAGTTCTCTGCTCTGCTGTTTGCAAAGTAGAAATTTCCTTAACTTTATGGAGAAATTTGAAATGATGGAGGATAACAAAAGTTCCACAGAGCTTCAGGGTACTTCACACCTAAAAGAATATACTTTTGTATTTTGTGTGAATTGGTTTAGCACTATGGTTCCTAGACAATCTTTAATAAGTTAAGCGTTCAATGGTTTAGTCTGGTCAATGAATTTGGGGGTTTAGTTTAGTTAACAGCACCTAGAAGCAAACTCACCAAAACCCAATAAATTTTTTAGGCAGCACACCAGTGGCTTGGTTTCCTTCTTCATTATAATTCAGAATTCCAATGTTTCTGCACACTGGAAGTTTTGTTTTTCAGCCAACTGCACTACTGGAGATAAAAGCATCAGTGCTTACTGATTTCAGATCTGTGATTAATAAGTTGGACTAATACGAGTTAGTAAAAGTCAACTTTGGTAAGTGCTTGGCCTTACCTTTAATAAACACAGCATTTGGTGGTTTATGACATTAGGGAGTCTCTTTGTGTGGTGTGCTTAAATTTCCCTTGGGCAATTTTCATTGAGGTTGGGATCAGCTTGATTGGAAAATTTAATGGCTTTTTCCATTTCCATTCCCTTTTGCCAATCTGCTCTTTAAAGCTGCTCTTTCATGATGTGTGAATTTGTCTCCATTTGAAGAACTAACATCAGATACAACTGAGAAAGCAGATTTTAGAAATGAGCTATTAGGCAGAGAAGAGGCACTTTTAAGATGCTTGCAAGTTGCACAGCAACCAGAGGAACATACAGTCATTTGATTTCTCAAATGACTTTGACTTTGACTCAAGGGAAAAACAGTTTTATTCTCCCCTCAGAGCCTTCTATCATATGTGATAAAGAGAAAATGTGTTTATAACATTTTCTCCCTCAAAAAAAAAAAATTTAAAAAAAAGAAAAAGTTGTGCCTCATCTCAGAGAAGCAGCAGCATCTTTTGCCCCGTGAGTCACTGCAGAACACATCCAGTAACAGCTCCTGAGAAAACAGAGCAGTGCAACTTTCTGTTTCTTCCAGGTTTTAAACACAAAGCGCTGACCCTTCTGAAATCAGAGTTAAAACACAGCCAAACACCAATCACTGCTTGGTGGTTTCTGTGGAATTGTTTCTCTTACCTGTCCAGAGCAGCTGTGGCTGCCTCTGGATTCCTGCAAGTGTCCCAGGCCAGGTTGGACACTGGGGCTTGGGGCAGCCTGGGATGCTGGGAGGTGTCCCTGCCCATGGAAAGGGATGGAAATAAGATGAGTTTTAAGGTCCCTCCCAGCACAAACCATTCTGGGATTCTGTGACTTCATGATCATTCTCCCCATATATGGAATTTCACAATAATATTTTCTCATCACTACAAGCAGCAGGTCTTGGCTTTTTCTGGAGACCATCACCCCATGAGCTGTGGCCCATTTTCAGCTGCTGCATGTGCTGGTTGATTCCAAATCACACACTCTTCTGATATTATTTTCCCAAGCCCTCTGGAGCAGAGTGTCTTCAGTTAAGTGCCAATGCAGAAGTAATCAGGAGCTTATTGTTGTAATAACACATCAAAATCCAGCTTCATAAATGCCAGATAGTTCCCTTGGAGAGCTTATTTTCTCTGCTAGTTTGGGCCATTCCATAGATTTGAGCTACTCAGTCCAAAAATGGTCTGATTCTGATGTAAACAGCCTGTTAAGACATATAAAATATATTCCCAAAATCTAAAAATACTTACAGAAGTGAATGACTTCATCAGAACAAGCAACTAATTTGTCCTTTTGTTTGACCTTGGTTTAATCATTTTGAGCATGGCAATGCCTGTGCTCTGCTTGTTTAGAGCATTCTGAGAACTGTGCTTAAAAGTCCTCCCAAAACTGGGCAGTTTTTGTGGTGTATTTAAAAGATTTGGGTGTGGGCTAAAGATTTTTGAAGAAAAACAAGAGTTGTCTTGGTCTTGCAGACATCTGTGGTTAGTTCTGGGTCTGGAAAGCCTTGAAAACCATGGGGCTGTCCAGGTATAACCAGGAACACGAAGCCTTCTGGCACTGAGCAGAAATACCATGGCTTGGTTTGAAATCCCAGAGGTTGTTTGGGATGGGAGCAGCCTGGAGGAGTTGCACCCTGAGCATGTGTGGTGCAGTGTGGGTGAGATGCACAAAATCACAATGCTGTTTTTCACAGAGTGGAAGCGAACTGCCAAACCCCACTTAGATTCCTTTTGGTTTCTGCTCAATCCCTGGCTGAGCAGCCAGGCAGGGTTCCCAATGTGCTGTCCTGCTTCCCACCAGGTGTCACCTGGCCACACCTGACGCTGCTGTTGGCTGTCTCATGCCAGCCCAGCCCACACACACACCCTGCAGCACTCCACACGCTCCGGTTCTCCCTCTCACACAACACTCTCAGAGCTTTGCACCTTTTCCCTCCTGCCTCATCCTTGAGTCACTGCTTTAGGATGCTGACAGTGACTTGTTCCAGGCGGTCTGAACCTGAAACATTGTGAAAAGGAACGTGCTCCAACACATGGGGAGAGAAACAGCTTGTAGTAATCCTCCTGGTGCTGCTCTGGCACGAGGCTGGGTGTGTGGTGAGTGGCTGATCCGCAGAAGGATGCTGCAAGTAGAAAAACATTTCTTCCATGAGAAGGAATCTGCAAGAGCCGAAATGAGGGATGTGGGATTCCAGGCAGCTCTCCATAATGCAGTTTATTGTATCCAAGAGTTACAGCAGTCCAGGGTTGTGGGTGACAGAGCTGTGCCTACAGCTGTCAGCTCCAGCTGCAGGCAGGCCTGGAGACCCTTTGGTTTTTGTTACAATGCATTACAGACTTTTCTTTCTGAGCATCTTAATAGAGAAGAACCAATCTATACCTTAACTATTATCTACAGCCTATCATAACTACTGTAATTACCATATTCATCTTACTGTTCTCCAACCACTAAAAGTTAGTACATTACAGTTTAAGCCAGAAGTTGTTTTTTAGTTTTCTTACAGTGGAAAATTCTGAGACTTTTTTCTACTTGCAACTAGTTTGCCTGTGCTATCTTTCTGTTTGGTAAAAACATCTTCTTGTTTGGGGTGGGTTTATCCTTTGCTCTAAGCCATAAAACCCCTTCTAACTTACACACCCTTTGCCTTCTTGGTTATCCAGTAAGACTTCAATATCAAAACTCGCTTCCAACTCTATTCCTTCTTCAGGCTCCACATTTAAAAATCTTTCTGCTAAGCATATGTATCTGTGAGACTTTCTTGTCAAACTTTCATCCTTCCCAACAGGAATCTTAAATCCTACATAGAAAATGAAGAGTGAAACTTCCCTCCTTTTTTCCCCTTCATCTCCAAAATATGCTTTTCCAGCCCATAGCTGGCCCCAAAAGTAATCTGAGGGGGGCTCTAACACATAAGTGAGGGGGAGTGCACGTGGAGTACCAGTCAGTAATAATTTATTAATTGTTCTTTGTTTCTCCCTCCCCAGTTTGTGGCTCAGCCAAACTGCCAGCAGCTGCTAGCGACGCTGTGGTACGACGGCTTTCCAGGCTGGAGGAGGAAACACTGGGCAGTGAAACTCCTGACCTGTGTCACCATTGGACTGCTGTTCCCCGTGCTGTCTGTGGCATACCTGATTGCACCCAAGAGCAGGCTGGGACTGTTCATTAAAAAGCCATTTATCAAGTTTATCTGCCACACTGGCTCCTACCTGACCTTCCTGTTCATGCTCCTGCTGGCGTCGCAGCACATCGTCAGGACGGACCTCCACATGCAGGGGCCACCTCCCACCATCGTGGAGTGGATGATCCTGCCCTGGGTTCTAGGTACATCCCACACCCAGTCCTGTAAATCCCAGACCCAATCCTGCCCTGGGTTCTAGGTAAATCCCATAAATCCCACACCCAGTCCTGCCCCGTGTTCTAGGTACATCCCACACCCAGTCCTGTAAATCCCACACCCAGTCCTGCCCTGGGTTCTAGGTAAATCCCATAAATCCCACACCCAGTCCTGCCTTGGGTTCTAGGTAAATCCCATAAATCCCACACCCAGTCCTGCCCCGTGTTCTAGGTACATCCCATAAATCCCACACCCAATCTTGCCCTGGGTTCTAGATAAATCCCAGGCCCAGTCCTGCCCTGGGTTCTAGGTAAATCCCATAAATCCCACACCCAGTCCTGCCCTGGGTTCTTGGTACATCCCACACCTGATCCTGTAAATCCCACACCAAATTCTGGCCTGGCTTCTAGGTACATCCCATAAATCCCACACCCAATCTTGCCCTGGGTTCTAGGCAAATCCCATAAATCCCACACCTAATTCTGCCCTGGGTCCTTGGTACATCCCACACCTGATCCTGTAAATCTCACACCCAATCCTGTAAATCCCTGCCCTGGGTTCTAGGTAAATCCCATAAATCCCACACCCAATCTTGCCCTGGGTTCTTGGTACATCCCACACCTGATCCTGTAAATCCCACACCCAATCTTGCCCTGGGTTCTAGGTACATCCCATAAATCCCCCACCCAATCCTGTAAATCCCAGATGCAGTCCTGCCCTGGGTTCTAGGTAAATCCCATAAATCCCACACCCAATCCTGCCCTGGGTTCTTCGTACATCCCATGTCCAATTCCATAAATCCCACACCCAATCTTGCCCTGGGCTCTAGGTAAATCCCATAAATCCCACACCTGATCCTGTCATGGGTTCTAGGTAAATCCTATAAATCCCACTCGCAGTCCTGTCTTGGGTCCTTGGTACATCCCATAAATCCCACACCCAGTCCTGCCCTGGGTTCTAGGTAAAACCCATAAATCCCACACCAGGAGCACTGAGCAGGGCTGACTCTCACCCACAGCAGCTGTGGGGCCTCCTGCCAGGCCCAGCATGTGCAGAGATGTGCCAGGCAGCTGCAGGAGCTGCACAGAGCAGCTGGGCTCCTCCTGCAGCTGCAGCTCCTGCTGCCCCACGGCTGCTCTGCTGTTCTGTGCCACCTGATGTGCCCTTGGCCATGACCCCAGTGCTCCACAGCAGATGCATGGTGCACTCCCTCCTGCCTCCCCAGGCTCGGTGAGAGGAGTGGAGCAGCTTAGGAAGAGCTCCTGGGTCACACACAGTGTCCCTGCTGCTGCTGCTGGCTCTGTCCTGTGCCTGGTGCAGTGCCCAGAGCCTGGTGCTGCCCTCCCTGCTCCCTGTCCTGCTCCCAGCCTGGCTTATTCCTCCCAGATGAGCTGCAGGAATGCAGGAGAGGGAAGATAGGGCTCACTGCCTGCTGATAATCACTGGCCACATCAGCATCAAGTGCTCTGATAGCAGCAGGAGGAGGAGGAGTGTTGATTGTCTGAAGTTACCTGTGAGGCTCTTATTCCAGTCTGCCTTGGGCAGCTGGGCAGAGGAGGAGGTGTCTGTGTGCTGAGGATGCTCAGGTGAAGCACTGTGATGGGATGAGAGAAGAACAGAGAAGCCAGGTGGGTGTATTTTTGATGAGAGAGGACTCTTTACCCTTCCAAAGTGAGCTCCAGCACAGCAGCAGCGGAAGCCTGTGAGCTCCATCAGGATCCTGATCACTCCCATGTCCCTTGTGTGCCACCAGCATGTGGCGCCCCTGGGAGCTGGGAGTGTCACCAGGCACTTTGCTCATGGGCAGTGATTTCCACACCTTTCTCCTGCTTCCCCACACCTTTCTGGCTCTCCTGCTTCCCCACACCTTTCTGGCTCCCCCCGTCCTGGTGACACCAGGACTCTGCTCCTTGTTTCTGGCTCTGGGTCAGGCTGGCTCGGTGCTGAGCAAACCCAGCTGTTCCTGTGCCAAATCCAAAGCTGCTGATGGAAAACGAGGAAGGAAAGTAAGAGTTGCAGACGTGTTCACAAATCACTTTGGGTGGTGACCCAGGGCGCTGTGCTCCTTGCACAGCTCCACCAGCAGCCTCATTATCTGATGAAGCTGATTTATGCACTCAAAGGCAGGTGTTGGTAGAACCTTCAGAGTAAGCTCAGGGGGTTAAATGTATTTTCTGAGCTTAGGTCATATATTCACTTTATCTTTAAATTCATGGTTAAAATTGAGGGAAATGGTAGGCATTTCAGTAAAATTGATTTGCAGATGAAAGAAGGATAATCCATTTTAAAAAACCTTTCAAAAGCACAATCCCTTCAAAAAACCTTTTTTACAGCTGTCTGTTCTTGAGTTCCTTTGTTTCAGATAAATAGAGATATTGTGTGACTGTTTATTAAATAGAGAAATTAGAACAGTTTCACCAGATTAAAGGTTATTACTTACAAAATATTTTCCACTATAGAAGGAGAGAGAGCAGGCACACACAGCATTGCTGTAGCTATAGTAACCAGCAAGGATAACTCACTATAAATACAGCGTATGAGTTCTTCAACAGGCTCCTCTCCATTGATTTATTTTATTTTACGGGTTTGTGTGCATGCAGAGACGTGGAGGCAGCTGTAATGGGATTACCTGGCTGGCCCTGACATGATGCTGGTGTGGCCACTGACCTGCTGGCTGGCAGCTGAGCAGCTCAGATTGATATCTGGGGGCATGCAGCAGTTCATTGCAACTTTGCTGCTCTTCTAATTGGACATCCAGGTCCTTAAAGTTGAGCTGCAAGCAGCACATCAGTGACCACTGCAATATCCTGTGGTTAGGCAGGGGCAGCACTTTAGGTAATTACATTGGTAATGAACCTCGAGGTGTACTTTGTTTTGTTTTGTCTTGTTTGTTTTGTGACCTCTTCACACATTTCCACTTTTCATTCAAGGATAATGTCAAGTGGGTAATTCAAAATACCTGGGGCTCTAAAGCCATTTTTCAGAAGCATCCAGGGCATGAAGGAGCTGCCATTTGCTTTTTGATGGGACTTAAGCTTTCAGAAATACTTGAACAGTTCTGCAAGAGAGGGCATAGAAGTTACTTATAATCAGAACTGTGTCAGGTGGGTTTAGCAGTCTGGTGATGAATTTCAGAGGCTGCCCTTCACCCTTTCAGCTGCAGGGAGGTACAGTGAGCATTAGCAAGTGCCCAAAATGATCACCAGAAGGCATTTGAGGGTTGGCATGATGGGCTCTGGCCATATCCTTGGGAACAAACAGCTCACAAACCCCACAGCCATATCTGACACGAGGTGAGTCACTGCCCTGCTTCCTGCTGAGTCTTACCTTTCCTCACAAATAACCCCTGTGGGCTTTTTCTACAGCAGGATGCATCAATCCAGGGGCTGAGCAGAGAATGGATCCATTTCCTCCTTCTTTGGGGTGATATTTCCAGGTCAGGGAGGAGCTGTGCTGGTTCTGGTGCTGCTAGAGAAAGTCAGGGAAAATCAGTGCTGTCCAACAGAGCAATGAATTGCTCACAGTGTCTGTGAGAGCAGACAATCTATTAGGAACTACACCAAATACAGCTGCTTGAAGAGTTTATTCACGTAGGACAAATTTCAGCTGAGCCAATTCACTCGTCCTGGTTATAAATAACATGTGTTTCAGGCAGTCTCCTCATGTGCATATCTGGAGCCCTGGGTAGGAAACCAAGGTCTTTTTCAGCTCTCTCCAGACTGCATTCCCCACAGACTTGTAAAATGTCTCATAATCAGCAGCATTGTACTTTGTGGAAGGCAGGAGGGATGAGGCATTTTTTTTCCAAGCTGTTCATTTCAAATTGTCTGCTGTTACATCATGTGTATATACACAGAGTTTCAGTGGCAAATAATGCCTTGTCATGGTAATAAACTCCCTTTCTTTCTACAGGTTTCATCTGGGGAGAAATCAAGGAAATGTGGGATGGTGGATTCAATGAGTACGTGCATGACTGGTGGAATCTGATGGACTTTGCAATGAACTCCCTCTATCTTGCCACTATCTCCCTTAAAATTGTTGCCTATGTCAAGGTACAGTAACTTGGGAGAGGGAATTTGTAATGTGCTGGTGAGAGCTGTGTTACACAGGGTACAAACTATTCAAATCAAAATCACAAAGCAAAGAAAATAGCAGCTTTTCAAGCAGTCCAATTTTGAAAATTCACCTGGAAAGCTATTTTGTTTGGAGAATGAACATCCTGCTCATTCTGACTCTTTGATTAAAAGTTAAATAGATTGTTTGGGCACTGGGGAGAAATTTCTCCACTTTCTGTGCCTTTTGCAGCTACTCAGTTGCCAAGGCACTTTGTCTTCTGTGCTGGCACTGGACCTCCTTCAACAGTGCATAGTGAAAACATGGCTTTTAAATAAAATGGTAAAGGGAAAACAAGAACAGGGTTACCTGAAAACTTCTAGAGCCAAGCTTTATAATCTGTATGATCCTACAGATCTGGAGATTAGTGATCAGAAGTTTGTGACAAGTCTACTGAGAAGAGCAAGACTGTTATTAGGAGGCTTCTCTCTGATAATTTTGATATAAAGGGGTCAAGTCACTCTTCAGTAGGTAACCTGTGGGCAGGGAAATGACAAAGGAGCAAGCTGGGGCTTAAACACCCCGTAGGTTCTTCCCTGTCATGTTCCATTTGTGGTGAGAGCCCACATCAGAGCTCATCCTCAAAAGCACCTTCCACATTTATAAATTTCTGATGCTCCAAATTAGCATATGCACAGGGTTTGAAGCCAGGGGATGGCCTGAAGCACTTTCCTTCTGTCTCCCTTTTTCAAAGACAAGACACAAAAGTAAAATTCCTTATGCAACAGCTCTCTTTGGCTTCAGCTGGAGCTTCGTGCTTGGCCTACTTCTTCCCCTGGTATGAATCAGCAGCAGCTTCTCTGCAGTCAGTGGAATTACTCAGGTGTAAATCAGTAACTGGGATCTGCTCCTTGGCCACTCTTCCCAGCTTTGCAAGGTCTCCATCTCTGGCAGCCCAGCTCCCAATAACCAGGACAAGCCCTTCCCCAGAGCAGCCTTGTTTAGTCCTGCCCAGCAGGCAGAGGGGGAGAGAGGAGGAAATTTCCCCAAGCCCATTGACTCCAGAGTGCAAACAGCCCTGCTACGGGGCCTTTGTTAAATCCTGAAGGCTGCAGTCCTGGTGAGTCAGATTTTCAAAGGGAAAAGCTTTTAAGCTGGTTGCTGCTCCCTGAAGAGGCAGCTCTGTAACAGCATCAAAGCAGGAACAGATTATGTCTTCTATTCTCCCAACATTCAGAACCAGGGAGGAAATTACAGACTTGAAAGGTTGGTCTTTAAACCACAAGCAATACCAAAAAAAAAAAAAAAACCGCTGGAAATGGTAAAATGCATGGAAAAAACTTAAAATGCTACAAATCTGGTTCTTCCTCACAGGAATTACTAGAGGAGCTGTGCATCTAGGGGTTGTGCAGTCACACACTGGGATGTAAACTCACAGCCAAAGCCCAGCTCCAGAGGAGGTGCAGCTCTGTTTGTGCTCCCTGTAAGAGCCACAGAAATGTGCAGGCCAACCCCAAAACCCCATGGGGCAGCACACAAAGGGGGGGTTGGCAGGAACAGATCTGTTTGAGCCCAGATCAAACCCTCCTGGGTTAAACCTGGCCCATCTCAGGTCAGTTCAAGATGAGGGCCAGCATCAGACAATTCTGAGAGGTGCAGAAAATCCTCAGTGGGAAACACGTGGTCACAGAAGGTCCCTCTGCCTGTGTCACTCAGTGTGCTCGGCAGTGTGAGGGTTTATAACATTGATAATGGCTCCAAAACATTTTGCAACATACTTTGTTATTTATAGAACAGCCCTGAGCTGGAAGAGGCTGGGATAAATGCCAATATACCATATTCTAACACTTCTTAGAACTTCAAAGGATTACATGGACATTTAACTTTCTGCCAAATAGCAGAAAAAATAAATTGCATACTGACACTAAATGCTTTCCATCCTTGTTTTTATGTGAAGACTTTTTTTTTTTTTTCCCTTGATTTGACTGGTTCCAAGACCTGGCTCTAATATTGTCTGATACCAATGGAATCTTCAGGCTAATTATAGGGTAGAAATACTTTCTTAATCAGTTTCCATTTGCTGCATTGAATTATCATGTAATGAGGAAGGGTAAATGTGACAGCATGGTGTAATTTATTTGTACTATTCTGTGTACATCTCTGCTGTGTTTCATCTTTTGAACAGACACCAAACCAAACTACTCCAGCCTTCCCAGATACCCAGCTTCATTAGATAACTCTGAAATCTGCTGTTTGTCTGTTACCTGTGATGCCAGGCTGCTCTGGAGATGCTATTTGCAAAACAAGGAGATACTATCAGGTCATAAAGGACCAAAATATTACCTCAATGACCTAAAAATTGCGTTATTTATTGCTTTAAATATTGCACAGAAGAGTGTCCCACACCATTTTTAAAGCAATATTTTAAAATATGAAATACCTTTAAAAATATTAATACCTTTTAAAAAGGGTATTTTCCCCATACCTTTATGTGCAATCTGTGCTAAGCCTTAGCTGTGTCCAGCCAGCCTGCAGAAGTGAATTGGGAATAATTGTGCAAATCTATTTTCCAGAAGCAAATCTGCTTCCCAATCCCACCCATCCACCCCTGTTGCTGGATATCCACAAAAAGTTCACCTCTCTGCCTGTTTGTAGGCATTTGGAGACCCATCTTCAAATCAAGTTAACAGGCTCAGGCCATGATGTTCATGTAATAAAGAACAGTTTGGAAATGTCAGAAGCAATCCGAGGTCAGGCTGAAATGCCTTTGTATCATGTCTCATCTCCTTCATACAGAGGGATAGTTTGAAATATCAACCTGCTTTTTGCTGAGCCCTTGAAAAAAATGGAAGCCCTTGAATACACTGGAGTTTGTGTGTTGGACCTTCAGATTTAAATAGAAAGTCTCTGCAATCTCGTCCTGTCAGTGTGATATTGGTACCATTTCCTTTTCAGAGGTAGCAGAATTATTTTAGGAGCCCCAGACACTGGTTATGGTTTTAGCTGTGTTATCCTGAGTGCAGTTCTGCCTTTTTATGCATGTTAAATGAGTGGAGACAAATGTTAAAAGGACAATTATTCCTTGATGTTAAATGTCTTTGACTCCATTCTCTGTGCCACTGTCGTTAAGGCAGAGCAGTTACATTTTACATTTCACAGAACCAGAGCAGTTACATTTTACAGAACCAATCTTTTGTGGTACCTGCTCGCATCTGGCTGCACTTTGCTCAGAAAATGCTTCTGCTTTTACAGCTACATTACAAACCCAGTTAATGTTGTAATTGATGCACTCAACTGTACCCAGTTTCAGCTGTAATTAAGACCTCTGCTTTAGCAACTCTCCTAAAATTGCCATGACAAATTAACTAATAAGAAAATTAATACGAAAAAAGCCTTTTGGTTCTGGGCTGCCTGCTCTTTTTTTTTTTTTTTTTTGAGATTACATGGGAAGGAAAGCATCCAATAGTTCACTGCTTTTCTTCCTCCCTTCCTTCTCCCTGCCTCCCATTGTTCCTGGAATGTGCAGTGTTTATAATGTGCAGTCATATTTAGCAGGAGGAAGAACAAAAGTAATTGGAAATTTACATCTGGAACATGCTAAAATCTGAACCCCTTTAGATGTTGAAAGAGAAGGAGGTTGTGTATGAACCCATGGACATAAGAAACCCGCAGACTGTGAACTCAAGAGTAAAATGAATTTTTAAAAATCCTAATTTTTCAGTTTAGGCTAAGAACAGCAAACATACCCAAAGCCTCTAAAGAAAACCTGGTCCCACATCTCTCACCATCAGGGGGTCATAATGTAGTAGGCAGAATTCATAAAAAAGCATCATTAAACCTTTATCTCTGCCCTCATCAAGTCAGCTTCACTCCTGAATCCTGACTATGAGCCTGACAGCAGCTGGGGTGTAAGAGGTTAAATGTGGCCTCAGCTCTCTTTACAGAGAGCAGCAGGCACAAATTCCCAAGGATTTTCCTGGGGAAGGCAGTGAGAACCTCAGAGAAGAAGAGAAAACAATTCTTATCTCTATTCACTGCACCTGTTTTTGCACATGTGGAATGTGTTATGGAGATTGTTTACCAAAAGTGATTTGGTTAATTGGACAGGGTGAAAGTGGTTTTTAGTGATTAGCCAATCACTCAAAGCTGTGTCCTGGCTGTCTCAGTCACAGGTTTTTCTTTAGTATCAGTATAGTATAGTATAGTGTAGTATAATATAGTATAGTATCTCTTTAGTATAGTTTTAATACAGTTTTTATAGTTTTATAGTATAGTTTTAATATAGTATTAGTGTAATACAGTATAGTTTTAATAAACAATTGTTCAGCCTTCTGAATCATGGAGTCAGAGCACATTATTCCCCGCTCTGGGGGTTCCTTGCAATGATAATTAAAAGCCCTTTTTGTGCCACAGTACCTGGTTAGGATTTACCTGTGAAGTGTTGGGTCAGTGGGTGTGACCTTGGAGTGGAGTTACCCCAGAGTCATTACACCTCATCTCACTTTTACACCCGTGTTCTTCCTTCCTGCCAGTACAACGGCTCTCGCCCGCGGGAGGAGTGGGAGATGTGGCACCCGACCCTGATTGCAGAAGCTCTCTTTGCAATATCCAACATCCTCAGTTCCCTGCGCCTCATCTCCCTGTTTACAGCCAACTCACACCTGGGACCCCTGCAGATTTCTCTGGGACGCATGCTGCTGGACATCCTCAAATTCCTTTTTATCTACTGCCTGGTGCTTCTGGCTTTTGCCAATGGACTGAACCAGCTTTATTTTTATTATGAGACCAGTGCCTCGGAGGAACCCAACAACTGCAAGGGGATCCGATGTGAGAAACAGAACAATGCCTTCTCCACGTAAGACATCCTCTCTCTCTGCTTCTGAGGCTGCTTCCCCTGCCTTTGCCTGCTGCCTGTCACTGCACTGACAGAACCTTTATTTATTCATTTGCAAGTGCCAGGTGAGGTGGTTGGCTCTGCAGGAAAGGTGGGAGTTAAGTGGGGCAGACATTGTGCTGAGCTCTGCTGTCACAAAGACTCTCACTTAGGTCTGCCACTGGGAGACCTTTTAGTTCTGGCCCAAGGAGTTTCCCTGCATGATCCTGTGACTTAGATCTTATTATGACTATGCACAATTTCAGTAGATTTGGGAAAGGAAGTGTAATTTTGCCACAGTAATTGTTGCCTAATTGCTGAAAAAAGGAGGGGAACCTGAATAAAACAAAGAAAATAAGGGATAAACCTGTTAAAAACAGGGATTAATAAATAATGTGCCTGCAGCAACAACGACAATCTCACCTAGACCATTTTTATGGATACATGATGTTGCAGGCTTCTCTGATTTCCTTGCAGACTAAAATCCCAGCAGAACCTTTTTTTTTTTTTTTTTTTTTGCTGGGAGTGCTGGTACTTTGCTGAGATGCTGGCATGGAAATTGCTGTGAGGACATCTGGCAGAGCTGAAAGAGCGAGCACATGCTGAAAAATGACATGAATTGTCTTGCTGATGTATTTGTTTTAATTACTAATAGTAGAAATAATTATAATAATCAGCCCCCACCCGATTGTTCTTGCTGCTTGCACAGTACTTAACTCACAATGGCAGGAGAAATAAATAAAGCACGGTCTAGAAAAAGGCCCACGCCCTGCAAACAAGCAAAACAAAACTGTTGTCCACCACTTTATGCTAAATTAAATAAAACTTGTCATGATGCCCAATAATTCTCCTCCCTCTGTCAGCTGAAGGTTTGGGGTTAAGAAAGGATTTGGGATGTATTTGCACTGTTATCAAAAACAGATGATGGCTCAGGCCACATGACTTGGTTGGGAGAGGAGAGGTTCCAGCTTTGTCCTGTGGGCTCTCTCCTAAAAGAAATATGGAATTTTCATGGTAGAGCCCATCCTTCAAGAGCAGCAGGCCCTGGTGCACCAGACATGTGCCATTTCCCACTGCAGAGCAGGAACACCACAGGCTTGATTAATTTTCTCATGAAAACCATCTCTGTCTGAGGGAAGTGAATGGACCTGCACTGTGCTAATGAGAAACAGAATTAAAGAGTTCAGACCTTTTTCTGTTTCAGTTGCTTCACATGCCCCAGAAATGTGTCGTTCTGCCCTGGCAAAGGAATTAAATAACAAAAATATTCCTTGATCTGCGTCCATATTGATGCAGCAGCCAGAGGGAGGAAAGTCTGGCAAGCACAGTGTGTGTTAAGGGGTAAATTCTACCTCAGGAAGGGTCAAGCCTACAAAATCCAGTACCAAACCCTGCCTTTCTCTGGAGCTATGCTGAACAGATGTGTTCAGTTCTGGTTTGGGCCTGCCACCACTTGGGTTTTTTACAGGTTTCATTGTGTCAGGTAAGTGGAGAAAGCAACAGCAGGATTTGACTGAAGAAAAAGAACATTGGGCCAGCAGGAAAAAAAAACAAAAAACACAACCAAAGCAAGCAAGCAACCAACCATCCTGAAGTCTGTAAGAAGGTGTAATGTCTTGAGAGCTACAAATTATACAAGAAGCACTTAGCAGAAAGTGTGTCAATCAGCATAAATACAAAACACAATTTCTGCCACCCTTACATTCATTTAAACCCCCTGCCAAGGGAATGTAGCACAGAAAGGAAATTGAGGGGGCTCAGCCTTTGTGGCAGAGGTTGGTGTAAAACAAAATCCCAGTGGGAGGGGATCCATTAGGAGTGAGGTCTCCTGGCAGGGGACAGAACACTCTGCAGGTACTTTTTGTTTGAGGCTCGCTTAAGAAATTTATTTAACGTGTTCTTAAAAGTTTAAATGGTCTTTATTAACACCCCCAGCACAAGCTGACATTTGGCTGGGGAGCAGATGCACAGCATGGGGCAGTGGCTGGGAAGGAGCAGCTGCAGATCCAAATATTGTTTTGGGGGGGAAGCAAAGGAGGCTGGAGCCAGTCCAGGCAGGGCTGGGGACCCTGACTTTGCTCATGGCTCATTCCTTATGAAGGAATAAATCTGCAGAGCTCTGAATCAGTGCACTTTGGTTCCCACCAGCGTTCCTGGGCTCACACAATGAGCTCTAATGCTTCAGGGGGAGCAAAGAGGACGCCCCTGGTGTGTGCGCAGCTTGTGTCAAGTGTGACACCTATTTACTGGCACGTTATTTCCTATTACTCTCAAAGGGTGGGATTAACATTTTCTTGGCGAGGAAATTTTCTGCATTGCACACACAGATCATGGAAAAGTAATATTCCTTTGTGACAGCAACGAGGGGACGTAATGAATAATTTAAGGCTTTCTGCTTTGGCCTTGCCATCCCTCAGAAAGCAGAGTGCCTGCTGCTTAGGCGGATGATTGGAAAAGATGTTTATAGCTGTGATGCTGGCAACTGAAGGAGGGAGAGAAGAGTGAGGAAGAGGAGGAAGGGGTGGAGGAAGTCACATCTCCCTGCCTGCTGTGTCCTTCTCTCCGCCATTCCCCTGGGTACAGGTTCCTGTGGCACAGAGGGCACTTGCTCACTCTAAGCCACCACGGAGAGTGGTGGAGCTTTGAGAATTCTTCTGTTTGATTAGGATTCAAAACACACTCAGCAGGACATGAGAGCCTCTCAATCACAATTTCCAAAATTCTATTTCTTTATAGCTGCTTCTCCAAAGTAGTGTGAGCCTGCCCTGAAACATGGGCTGTGAAAAGAGGCTGTGGACCTGTCCTGTCATTAAACACTGAGGACACAGCACCTCACAGCATCCTCACTGCTCTGCAGAGCTGCAGGAACCACTTGGTGTCTTTGTCAAGGGCACTGCCTGCCCACATGTGCATGTTTGCTTTAGTCTGGGCCCAGATTACACACCTGGGTAATATTGTGCGTCCAGAACAACACACTGATCACTTCTAAACCTGATTTCAGTTCATGATTAGAACCCCTGTCTCTCTTGTACCTTGTAGCCCAAGTAGTATTTCTACTGTTAATAGTAAAAATATTATAAATATTTTAAAAGATAGCTAGCACTCACCACTTCTAGTAAAGAAATGCTTGCCATTCTTTGGTTAATCTGTATTTTACTACCTTGGTTATTTAATAAGTCTAACAAACAGCCTGAGCTTTCGGAGGGAGATTTTTTGCTTTAAAGCATCTTTATGATTTTGGCCAGTGAAAAACATAAGATACATCCACAAAGTATGAACAGAATCCTCATATAAGGCATGGGGATCCATGTGAACAAATGCCTGGAGATGATGGGAGAACAGATTCCTGGTATGTCAAGTAAAGCATCTGAATTATTCATATTGATGTGTCTAGAAGTCGCATTTGAAAACATCTGCTGACCTCAGGCCAAAATGGGAACTCTTAAACAGGCATATAAATGTCATTTTTGGATGATATAAATGCCATATTTTGGAAAGCCAAAACAAAGATGCCCAAATAGAGCAATTACTTCGATTGCTGATTACGTGTCTGACGTGACTGCGAAAGGTCACTGGAAGCAGAGAGACCTGGGATGATCTCACCAGCTCAGTAGGGTCAGGTCTGGTTCATCTAGGGAAGGAGGCCTTCAAAAGAAGAGAAACCCTTGAGCTGAATTAATGTGATGACTCTCTTTCATCTGAGTCATTACCGAGCAGTGGTTGCAGGGTTTTGCCAGGGACTCTGCCCGTGGTGGGTGGGAGCTGCTGCTCCAACCACTCAGAGCCACCAACCAGTGTTTTGGGCAGGTGCACTGCAAACAGAGCAGAGATTTGGGCAGGTGCATTCCAAACAGAGCAGCATTTTGGGCAGGTGCACTACAAATACAGCAATATTTTGAGCAGGTGCGTTCCAAACAGAGCCGTTTTGGGCAGGTGCATTGCAAACAGAGCAGAGTTTTGGGCAGGTGCCTTCCAAACACAGCATCATTTTGGGCAGGTGCACTGCAAATAGAGCAGCATTTTGGGCGGGTGTATTCCAAACACAGCAGTGTTTTGGGCACGTGCATTGCAAACAGAGCAGAGTTTTGGGCAGGTGCATTGCAAACAGAGCACTGCAAATCAGAGCAAAAGGTGCAAGTGCTGTGATTTCTGCCATGTCCCACCTCATGGTGCTTTGTTGTTATGCACTGTTCACTGCTGCAGTCATGCTTGGGGATGGGCTGCCTGAGCATTTATCCTGCAGACATGTTAATGATGCAGGCACTGATTAAACAGGAGGGTTTATAGATAGCAGCAGCATCACAGCATGGCAATTTTAATTAAATGGAATATATCGTGTCTGCTCTGTGCAATGAGCAGAGTGGGAAAGGGAGCCTTGGGTTCCTCGGGGAAGTTGTGCTCGCTGCATCTCACAAGGATGTGGTCTGGGCTCTTGGACAGACAGCAAATGCTGTTGATGGGACAGCTCTCACATGCATTGGCTGGTGGGTCACCGTGGCTGAGCACAGGCTGTCCCCAGGGAGAGATAAAAGGCTGTTCTGAGTGGGGTCTCCCAATATCTGTGTGGGAAAAGATAATTTTCCACCCCCCAGCATCAGGTAGCCAGCTAAAAATCTGTTTTCTTTGCAGGCTTTTCGAGACCCTCCAGTCACTCTTCTGGTCTGTGTTTGGGCTGCTGAATCTCTACGTCACCAACGTGAAAGCCAGACACGAGTTCACAGAGTTTGTCGGGGCCACGATGTTTGGGACCTACAACGTCATCTCCCTCGTTGTGCTGCTGAACATGCTCATAGCCATGATGAACAACTCCTACCAGCTCATTGCTGTGAGTTACCCCTTCTCTTGCTGCTGCTATTTCTCCCTGTGTGCCTCATTTGTCTGATTTGCAGCATGTGGGTCCCTTCCGCGCTGCTGGAGACTGCTGCCCCCAGGTTCTGCCAGCAGGTAGCTGGGATTCCTGCTCACCAGCCTGAATCATGCCTGAGGAGGAGGTTTTGCTCTGTTTGTAAAGCTCCTTAGCTGGAAAAGGCTCATGGGCTGTGATCTGCCCCTGTCTCCTCCTGTGGAGTGACCTTGCTGACCACCTTGGGTGTATAAAAGGAATCCTTCCCACTGCTTCCTGATGTTTGGTTAGAACTTGGGGGGTGGGTGTTGTGGTATATTTTTTTATCCTATTTCTGCTTTCTCATGTGAAACCGTGTGTGTCAGGAGCCCAGTCCTGCAATTTCTTTTTCCACAGTCTTCCCACTTGAAATTAGATCATGTCCATCTGTAATGCCAGAGTCTCCTGGCTGTATAACCATGTGAGATTCCTGAGTAATCCCAGTGCAGGATGGATCTGAGCTGAGGCAGCTCGGGGCTGTAGAGCCCTTATCAAACTGAACTTTCATTTGAATGTTCAAAACTGTTTTCTCCACTGTAATCTCATTCTGTGTACCCAAAAGCCAATCTGTACCTTGATGATTAAATTTGTCAACAGACTGAAAGCTAAAGCAGCGTGGCTCTGCATTTTAAGGCTCTTTAGGTCAGGAACAGTATGGAAGGAAGCAAAATCTTGTGTGCACAGGAGTTGAGATAAACCAGTGGGCACTTACTCTCCATTGTGACCACTAACATGATAGGTTTGGAGACAGGGAGGTGCTGAACTGCTCTGCTGCAGCATCTGGGAGCAAAACAGGAGTGGGAGGAGCTGTTTGTGTCCCCAGCTGGTCACTCAGTACAGAGAGAATAGAAGCTTCCTCCTCTGCTTTGGGTGACTCTTGTTTTATTCTGGAAGATAAACCGGAGCAAAAACAGAACCAGAAGCAGTTCTCCTATAATTTCCATTTCCAAATTCCTGGACAAGTCCCCGGGGATGTGTGTGGGTGAGTTCCTTTCCTGGCTGAAGCACAGAAGGGAGTATTGAGTTGTTTTCTTGAACAGGTTCCACAATTGTTGTTGATTATCTGCTGATTCAAGTGGCTCCTAAATTCACTTGGTCAAATTGCTGATTCTTTTGGACATCTGATCTTTATCATGGTAAAAAGTATGAGAAAAACTGGACCACTGACCTTCCAGATGAGCAGAAAAGCAGTTTATCACAAAGGCATTTATCAGTCTGTTTCAATGCTTCGAGTGCTTTCTCTTTGTTCACTGCTACTCCTCACATTCCAGGGAGACTGGAATGAGGGACAGAAAACAAAGATTCTCTCCTTGGCCATTTTCTCCAATTCCCTTTCCTTTATTGTCATCGAACAGGCTTGTCACTAGGACAAAGCCCCAGCCTAAGAGTGGCACAAGAATAGCAGTATTTGCTATTCACTGGGCCACAAACCACTCATCATTCTTTCCCCTGAATAATTTGAGTGATGCAATGACACATTACACACAATCCCACATGAATTAGAGGGACCCATCATAACAATTAACTGGAGAGAAGGGTCCAGGGAGGGCTGTTGTGTTAATGGTTTTGTGTCTGGAGCAGCTGGCAGCAGGGACTGGCCCCATCAGATAACGTGCCCTTGACAGACCCAGGGCTGGAGGACTGAACTCTCCGGATAACTGAGGCAAAGCATAGAGTCCAGTGAGCAGCATGAGCCCCTGCTTGGGAAAATGACGCTGGAAATGCTGCAGGAGTCTTGCTTGTCTGTAGGAGCATCAGGGGGTAGCACGGTCAGGATGGACAGAGACAGAGCTCTCTGCAGCCAGGTCTGGAACTTGGGGTTTATTGCAAAGGGCCTGGGTGCAGGGCCCTGCTGGGAGCTGCCAGCCACAGCTCAGAGCAGGGCTGAGAGAAGAGAGGGGGAGAGAGTAAAAGGGTAAGAGAGTAAAAGGGGTAAGAGCGTAAAAGGCAAGAACTAAGAGAGCAAGGTTCCCGTTCCAATACCATAAATCTTCTTCTGTGTTGAATATTCTGATTCTCACTAACCAATCTAGTACAAGATACAAATCCTATAATATTTACATACAGCCTATAAGAATCATTACATTACCCCACTGTGTTACATTTTAAACCCTAAAAACTCCTCTTTGGGCCCCTTCTGCCAAGCTGGCAGGGTCTGCTCTGACCCTTGGAGCTGTCTGCAAGCAGAGGGTGTTGTTCCATCAAAAGGGGATCACCTTCAGCTGGCCATGCCATTGTTTTCCTGTTGTTCAGTAACTGAGGGATCTCAAAGCTTGCTTTCATTTCAATCTCACTTACAGTTTCTATATTCTCAAAATCTTTTGCCAGGCAATCATATTTATAAGGCTTTCCTGTTTCATCTTCCCCAAAAGTTGTCACTGAAAGTGTCTGGCTGCAGGTGATACCGAGGGCAGGGACATTTCCTGGGAAGGCAGGAGGGAGGCACTTCCCATCTCTGCTCTGCTGGGGTCTGCAAGCTGCATTCCTGCATTCTTCCTCTCAGGGACAAATTTCCTTGGTGTGTCTCCTCAGGGCAAACATCAATTAATCTCTCCCCCGAAGAAAACAAGTCGTTAATAAACGTTGAGCTTTACAAATGTGGGGCATTAATTAACCTCCTGTAATCAGGTTCAGCCCCTGCTGAATGACAGCAGGCTGGGTGCTAGACTGGGCATTTGTACCCTCCTGGTATTTATATTGCAGTGGGTACACATGGAATGACAGAATTCCAGGGGGAAGGAGGGGAAAGGAGTCCTTGGGGTGGGGTGCAGGTCTTCTTCTGCATCAGCATGAAATCCTGTGCCTGAGCATCACTGCAGAGCAATAAAACAGATGTAGGGAGCGAGATGAGAGTGCATCTCTGCCTGCTGACTCCCTGCAGTGGAGTGCTGAGGACATCTTCATTAATCCCGTTTGTTAATGAGCCCCAGGCACTGCTGCAATGCCAACAGGCTTCCTCCCCTCCTCTCCTGCAGGGACAAGTACACCTAATGCATTTGTAGCAGTTATTTTTCAGGTCAGCTTTTCTCCTGTACTCACACGTGAGTTTCTGCTGTGAGGTTTGGGAAAGGAGAATTTGGGCTGCTCCTCCTTGTCCCTTCCTTGTGTCTCCCCAGCCTGGGGATTAGGGCTTGGTGCTTAATTAGGCACTGCAGGCACACAGCACGAAAGCACCACTGTCCGTGGAAGGCAGAGCAAGGCAAGCAAAGGGTAAAACCTCTGCTTCAAGTGGTTCTTGACTCAGAGAAGGAGGAACTTTTCTGCCATAATTTTGTTGGTTTTTTCCTCAGCTGTTTCAGACTTCAATAAACACAAACTTCCTGGAGTGCCCTGAAGCAGTTTCAATATCGATTATTTCCAGACAGCCCATTTTTCTCCTTTGCCAAACCATACTTTGGTTATGGCAGACACTATCTTTCACCAAGAAAGCAAACAAAATCCAAATGCAATGCCCCAAATTTCCATACTTCTCACGCTGTTTCAATATGGGAAGATCAGAATGTTTTATACAAGCAGCACAGGATGCAGTGGGATGTTATGCACTGCCAGCTCCCTCATCTCAATACCTTCCAGACATGAGAGAAATGCCATTAGCCGAGGATGGGGAGAGGAATTTGTCACAATCACAAGAGGAAGGACAAGGGAATGATGTGAGAGTGGCCAGGTGGCTGCATCATTTGTAAGTGGCAGAAAGTAACTGAGTGGGTGATGAGGACACTTTGTGTGATGGGCTGTTTCTCATCAAGTCATACAATCCTCCTGCCAGATGCTCATTTTTTTCAGAATAAGGGGGATGGTTGGTGTTCCTGAGGGTGCAGGTGCATTTTGGCTTTGGGGGGTGCCCTTGGGTGTGACGGTGTTCACAGGGGTTCTTGGATTGGGGAAGAGATGAGGATCTGACTCCATGTTTCAGAAGGCTTGATTTATTATTTTATTATATATATTACATTAAAACTATACTAAAAGAATAGAAGAAAAGATTTCATCAGAAGGCTAGCTAAGAATAGAATAGCAAAAAATGAATAACAAAGGCTTGTAGCTCAGACAGAGAGTCTGAGCCAGCTGACTGTGACTGGCCATTAATTAGAAACAACCACATGAGACCAATCCCAGATGCACCTGTTGCATTCCACAGCAGCAGATAACCATTGTTTACATTTTGTTCCTGAGGCCTCTCAGCTTCTCAGGAGGAAAAATCCTAAGGAAAGGATTTTCCATAAAAGATGTCTGCGACACTCAGGTGCAGGAACACTCGCAGGGATTTAAGTTGTGTTTTCCGACAGCCTGTTCCTCGTGGCCACACCTGTGATTATTCTGGGGAGTCAGGCAGGAATTAGTCACTGGAACTGCACCAGGAGTGGTGACTCTGCAGCAGCAGGAGCAGTATCAGTGGAAGAACAGCAAGCAAGGGCTGTGCAGGATGGAAACCACTGAGCTGCTGGGAGAGCTGCAGGTGAGTTAGGGTGATAAATGGTGCACAACAGCGCTTTAAAGAGAGATGTGAGCCCTCACAGCCTTCAGATGTTCTGGGATAAAAGTACAAAGATGCTTAATACCTCAGGGATTGCTTACACCAAAGGGAGCCTGAGAAAAATTCCCTCTGACTCCCATGTGGGAAGGTGCTGCAGCCTCGAGTGTGTGATGCAGTGTCTGTGTGTGATGTTGGAATAATGACTTCAGCAGCGAGCATAAAGTCACAAAATTGTTCTGTGTATTGTATTTTGTATCCTCCTGTTGGTTGGTATGTCTGTGATTTCAAGTTAGCTCATCTCAGACAGCTGTTCCTGCAAAAGGCCGCAGTCTTTAAAATAAAAACAAGTTTTAAGTGTGTCTCTGAGAGTAGTGTATGTCTAAATTGGAACTTAGTTGCCAGTGTTTGGGTTGCAGGAATCAGGGCATTGGGCACCAACCTCAGGATGCAGTTTTAGATGATGAAATTAAATGGAGTGGATTAACACAAGTAGTTAAGGATGAGAATGAAGAAAAGAAATATTTCCCATAGCAAAACAAAAGCTGTACACTAAACAGAAATGGCATGTGCAGCTAAAAAATAAATAAATAAGTATAGGGATATTAGATATGGAATTTTCTCAATTTTTGCAGGCTAGAGATCTTAAAAATTAAAGCACAGAGAAACATAAAGATTTTTCAGCTCCCTATTACATTGTTTCCAAGATAACTTTGGATTTCCCCCAGGTGGCAGTTTCAAACTTTTCTTCTTCTGCAAAGCACACAGATTCCTCCACTTGTCTGCAGCAGGGAACTCCCTCAGCACCATGGCAGTAATTGCTACCCAGTTTAATTCACAGCACCAGCAGAAATTCTCTTCCCCACTGTGATTTGTGACCCTCAGGACTGTCAGAAAATATTTCTCTGCTTGCACGACCTGCACAGTTATTACCTGGTGGTTTTGCTAAGGAGGAATGTTATGAATCAATAAACTTAGTTTGAAGTACAGCAGCTGCCCCGTCCGTGCATGTGGCAGATTTTGGGGTGGTGGCTGTTCCCCCTATGGAGGTAAGGCCAGCTCCTAAATCTGGTCTCAGAACTAAGCTCTTTTAAAGCATCAGGAAATGTTCATTTCACCAGGCCCATTCCAGCACCATTAATTTGAATTTCTTAGAAATTAAGCCATCAGTTTTTAACTCTGTAATACAGCAGGAAATGAAATTATGCTCTTGTTGTGTTGCCAGTACAAGCTGGGATCAATATTTCTTGAAGCTTTTTATGGTGCAGTGAAACAAGGAGGTTCTGGAAAGAGGATGAAATAGCTCTTCCTTGGTTTGCCAGCTGAGTGAATACCCCTCTTTCTCCCTCAGTTTTGTGGCACTCAGAGCCTCCTGCTGACCAGCACACACACTGGCTGGTCACTGCCCACATGCAGAAGTGTTTGAGGTGCAGGTGACACACTCACTCCTTTGCCTTATTCCACAGCACGGCTGTAATTACCCAGATCTCAATTACTGTGCTCATCTGTGGATCAGCAGTAATTAATTGAAATGGGAAACTCTCCTGCACTCAGTCAGTGCCTTCAGTGACACTTGGACAGGCAGACAGGACAAGGGGGGATGGCCCTGAGCTAAAGGAGGGTGGGTTCAGATCAGGCATAAGGAAGGAATTGTTCCCTGGCACAGGGTGCCCAGAGCAGCTGGGGCTGCCCCTGATCCCTGGCAGTGCCCAAGGCCAGGCTGGACACTGGGGCTGGAGCAGCCTGGGACAGTGGGAGGTGTCCCTGCCATGGCAGGGGGTTGGAATGGAATGAGCTTTAAGGTCCCTCCCTGTCAGGACCCAGGACATCCCTCTGGCTGCCCTGGAGGACTCCAGACCCTGGCAGGGGGCTCAGAGACCTTGGCACAGAGTCAGAAACACCTGTGCCTTCCATTTTAACCCATGGAAACAATTACCAACTGTGTGTGAGGAGTTACAAGCCACAAGAGTTTGAGTAGAACGACAGTTAATTTGTCACAGGGTGGAAAGGTAGAATTTTGGGGTTTTAGAATGGGGGTTCAAGAGGCAAGATGGAGGAATCTGGGCATGTCCTGTCCTCCTTCTTCTTCTTCTTCTCCTCCTCCTTCTCCTTCTCCGTCTCCTTCTCCTTCTTTTCCTTCTTCTCTTTCTCCGTCTTCTTGTCCTCCATCTTCTCCTGTGATGGTGGCACTTTTAGATTGGTTTAGAGCAGAGACAGACTGTCTAACATAGGTGATAGGTATTGGAAAATCATTGTAAATAAAGTACACGTGGTTCTTAGTATAAAAAGCCAACACCACCCCAAGGGCAGGGACTGTGCCACAACCCGACCTGCTGGACAGATCTCAGCAGGTCAGAGAAAGAATGGAATAGATAAGAGAAAATGAACAACCTTGGAAAGCAGAACCGAGGAATCTCCACTTCTTCGGTCGTGGGGTTGGGAAAAAAGAGACTTTCTAATACCTCAGGGGTCATCTCAAGCACAGAAACCTAAGACCTCCCAACCCAGCCCATTCCGTGACTCCATGATTTCTGTTCCATTTCCATGTGAAGAAATGCTGGAGCCCCACTCCTGCTCCCTCCCGAGGAGCTGTAGCCCATCTCTAGAGCAGTGGGATTGATTCCCAAGGCTGAGCGCTCTCTCTGCACCTTGGGGCTGGGTGTGGGGGGAATCCAAGCAGATTTTGATTGGAAAGAGAAGGGAAATATGCAGCAGTGGTGTGTTGGGATGTTCCCATACAGCCTGTGGGTGTGAAATTAGCCCTGGAGCCTCGCTCCAGACTGGCAGGCAGCTTAATTGCTTTTTGTTAGCAAGCTAAAGGATTCATTTGAAGGTGTAGAACTGTTTGTCTTTTTGCTGGCTTTGGCCTAATTACATGTAACCCATGGACTTGAATCACATTGTTAATATTCATCTGGTGTTTGCAGAGCCTCTAAATAGAGGCACTCGATGTGCTCCAGCTTCACATGCTGCATCTTCTGTTCTTAGACCAGACAAGGCTTGTGCTCCATCCCAGGATCCAATCCTGCCTCTCCTGTGAGAGAGGCAGCAGAATCAGCAGCTTCAGCTTTTAACCTTTGAAACCACAGGAGTTTATGAATCCCTGAGAACCACCATGGCCAAACCATTTTGGGGTTTTTTCAGGGCAGAAAAGTGACACTCAAGTACAAAATCTTGCAATCTGTAGATGAGCCCTGGGTCATATATTTAAGATATTCCAGGGAGTTTGCTGGCATTTATTTTTGGAATTTGCAGGGCTGGGCTCTGGGGATTTTTGGTGTGGTTAACACCCCAGTGCCCTGCCTGACAGGTCAATAACTCTCTGCCCATTTCGTGTGAGCAGCAGGGCAAGGTTTGCTCTTGCTACATGATAGAAGTTGAAGTATCCAGATGGAACCACATAGGTTGCAGCCCCTGCATTATCCCATCTTTTATTTAGGCCTGACAAGCTCGATTAGCATTATCTTGTGCTTCTGCATCGAGGGGGACTCTTGTTAGAAAGGCAGGAGAAAAGGGGAAAAGTGAAAGATAAAGGAAGAATATTACTGAGGAAAAAGCAGTGAAATACTAAAAGGGATTTATCTGGGAAGAGCTTTCCCCTGGTACTGAACAATGGAAACAGCTATATTACTAAGAATTCTCTGAAATATGACTTTTTAGCTGTCAGTGCTTCAGAGATTTCCTTTTGCAACACGCTGCAATCTTGCAAATAAATGGATCGTGATCATACAGGTGAGAGAGGATACACACAATCACTCCTAATTAAATGGGGATATGATTAATAACCTGTTTCTGTTTGCTGGTCCTGTTCCCTGTAGCCACTCAGCCACAACCCCTGTGTTTTGGGGGAGAAAACAGAGCCTGGTCTCCTGAGTCAGGGCTATCTGCACAGCTCAAGGTTCACTTACAGACTTAACAATCTCATACATTTATAATCTGTCCCTTCCCTTTGGCTCAAGGATGGATTTAAATGGTCAGGACCCGTGATTTTTTTTAATTTTTGAGCAATTACTCAATTTCTGGCAGCTGAGCTCAGGCACTGCATTTAAGTGGCTGCCTTCCAGAGGTGTTGGGCACCTGCTGCTCCCTCTGGTGTTGTGACCTTTCCAGGCTCAGTAAAACACATACTCCAGCCCCACTCCTGTGCTGAGGAAAGGCAGTTTATGGGCAGCCATAAAAGAGCAGAACACTGAGGCACTTGGTGCCTGAACACTTGCACAGAGTTGTGTTCCTGCCCATGTTCCTACACATGAACTAATATTTCTTGGGCAATTGTCGTGCATATTGGTCAGCTTCACGAAGCACATTTCAACTGTTTGAAAAATTACACTAAAAACTTAAGTTTCTGTATGCAAAATAATGGGGAGTAACATTGTACTTTGGAGGCTCACTTTTTGGCTAACTACTAGCTGTGAATGTAAAGCAAAAATCTATTGTTAAAGAACTAAGGATTTCCAATTCTTGGGGTTCAGATACTGCTCTGGGAAGTTTTTTGGCTCAAACGTTTTAATTCAATGCAAGATCATTCTTATTGTCAGTTTCATCTGGCTTACCATTGGATTGCTTTTTGACTAAAGGCAAAAAGGAGCAGGGAGGGGACACGAGGAGCAGCAGCCTTGCCTTTGGTTTTGAGCAGATCAGGGAATTCTGAGATCTGGGGAGGTGAAGCCTGGCACCTGCAGAACGCCCTGCCAGCCCCAGAGGCTGTTCCAGCCCAGTTTCACAGTGTTCTGCTCCATCCTCAGCAGGACACTGTGACTCACAGGCTGGATTTTGGTTTCTGGGCTCTGCCCGTGGTTTGTTCCCCTCCCCTTTGAAGTTCACCTGCAGCAGCTCAGCTGGAGGAGCCAAGGTCAGACCAAGTGCTCTGCACACAAAGCGGTGAATTCTGCAGTGCTCCTTCCTTCCAGGGCAAGTTTGTGCCAGGGAATCATCCTGGCTGTGTCCAGCAGGGAATCCAGGGTTCCCATCCACCTGCAGTAGGTGGCCTGGACTGACAGACTGAGCACCCTGAGGCCAGAACAGAGAACTGAGTTTGATTCCTGAGCTTTGGGAATGGTTCCTCAGAGAGGAACAGGCACTTTCTTGAGCCCGGCAGTATCTCCAAGTGGAATGCAGATATGGTACCTTTAGCAATGAGAACTTTATGGACTCTTAGAATGGCTTGGGTTAAAAAAAAAGTCCTTTGAAGATCAAATCCCAGCCTGACTGGCTACGCAGAAAAAAAAAATCAAAGACAATCTTCTGGAAATAGGGCAAGTAAAAATGAGGCTAAGTTTGTTTATTTTTTGCCTTAGCACTGACAGAGTCATCAGCACTCCAGTGCTTTGGGTTGTCCACACCTGCTCACCCCTCCAGTTCTCCAGGACATGTGAGAGTAGCTCGGTTCTGACCTGGCTGGAGGTGGTGAAGTTATCAGCACAGATGCCCCTTATCTCTCTGACCTTCAGCATGAAAAGAGGCTCTTATCAGGCAGTGATGGAGGAGAGAGAATGGATGGCAGGAAGAACAAAGCCTTGGTGATACCTTCCTGCTGAGGCTTTTAGAGAGCTGTTTCTCTGCATGACCTTCCCACTGCTCAGATTTATTTGACTATTAAAATAAAAACTGAACTTAACTGGAATATGACTGCAGAAACAAAAAGGTGTCAGTTCCCATAATTTAACTGCAATAAAACCAGCACAATCCCCAGTTCTCTGTGTTTTCTCCAATATAATATTCCCTGGCCTTCTCATTAGCTATCGTTGCTTCCATCCAAGATGCTGCTGGGAGATGAAAAGTATTTGATATATATCTATATATGTACATATAACCTAAATACATTGTGGAATGCAGCACATCGCAAGCCATAATAAAAATTTTAATTATGAATATCTTCTGCACATGGAAGTTATAAATAGCAGAGATGCTAAAGCATGCATTTTTCAAGTACAAACAGACTGATTCCCTGGGGCTGGCAGGAGCAGCCAGGGCTCTGGGCAGGGATGGGCAGTGCCACAGCTCCTGTGACAGGTCTGCTGGGGGCAATGTCCCTGCTCTCTGCCCCACCTGGTGTGTTCAGAAGCCACTTGTGGTTTTCTTTTCCATTGCAACCAACCCCATTTCCATAATTCCTGAGCCTCTCGGGCTGTGCTCCAGAGATGGAGTCCTTTATCCAGCTCATAACAAAATGCAGGTCCTGTGCTGTGTCTCGTTGACATTGCACCATTCCCTAGTGGGGGGCCTCGGACACTGCAAAGTTAAGGAAATTTTTCCTCACTTCCTCCATTACAGAGTGTTCTTTCACAGGGTCTCCCATGTGGGATCTTCCCCAGCTTTCAGGTTCTGAAGGCTCACAGTCCCAGTGATGGCTGATCCACTGTATAAAACTTTGGATTTGAGGTTTTTTTCTCCCTTGTGCTGTTTGCTGTCCTAAGAGCCTTGCTGCCTTTTGCCAGAGTGTCACAGACATCTTTTATGAAAAATCCTTTCCTTAGGATTTTTCCTCCTAAAAAGCTGAGAGGCCTCAGGAACAAAATGTAAACAATGGTTATCTGCTGCTGTGGAATGCAACAGGTGCATCTGGGATTGGTCTCATGTTGGATGTTTGTAATTAATGGCCAGTCACAGTCAGCTGGCTCGGGCAGAGAGCTGAGCCAGAAACCTTTGTTATAATTTCTTTCCTATTCTATTCTTAGCCAGCCTTCTGATGAAACCTTTTCTTCTATTCTTTTAGTATAGTTTTAATACAATATATATAATAAAATAATAAATCAAGCCTTCTGAAACATGGAGTCAGATCCTCATCTCTTCCCTCATCCTAAGACTCCTGTGAACGCCATCGCACCAGACAAGCTCTTACCTGAAGTCAGCTGCATCCTGGTCCAATAATTCCCTTTCCTTGTTTCCCAGTGCTAATATTCATTTGTGAGCATTCCCTCAGCACCTGCCCATGCTCCTTTTCTGTGCTGGAGCCGAATTCCCCCTGTGTCCCCCTTGGAGCTGCATCCTGGGGAGCTGCTCTCCCTTTCCCCCCTGGGGCTGCTCCAGCTGGGTTTTCCCTGGTTTTCCTCAGCCAAGAGCTGCCTGTCCCAGGGCACTGCCCCTGCAGCTGCTGCCCAGGGCTTGCCTTGTGCTCCTCAGTGCTTTCATCTCTTCGCTGGCTGTCTCATCCCCTAACTGTTCTAATTGCTTTTCCTAATGCTAGGTTGTCCTCCTTTAGTAATTTTTCTCGTATTATTTTGGAGATTGATCCTATTAAGTTCTTACCCCTCAGGATGTCATCCCCAGCTTTGAAAGCAAAGTCATTTGTTGCCAGCTGCAGCTGAATTACCTATGCATTATTTGACTTTGTAGCTTCCTGATTTTCTCACAGACTTTTTTCTTTCTATGACATCCTTTCTTTTGAAAAAATGTTAAGCGCCACTTACGTGAAATAGCCTGCTTGGAATTTTGCTGCTTGCTTCTCTGAGCTTGTCACCAAGCCCCCGAGCTCTGCTGATCTTATTTCCAGTTTGCCTGACACATATTACAAAATTAACAGCTTTGAAACAGCACAAGAGTTGCCTGTGTGGAGCTCTGTAAAGATTAAATTTTCTCCTGACTCCTCTTTCTGCAGTGCTTTCTGTTCAGGACACACAAGGGCATCTTTCTTGTGCTTGAAAGCCAGCCCTGGTACATTTTCTGTGCAGTTTCCTGCTCTGGGTTTAGCACAGAGCAATAAAGAGGCACGTGGAGAGAGAAATGTATTGGATAGAGCCTAATGACTTCTCCTAGGCTCTGCAGCACTGCTAATTACACAGCAAAAAAAGGCACCTTTGAAGTTCCTGTGCCTGTGGGGCAGCCAGCCTCCCTTACTCAGTAGCCTGCAAGGTAAATGTTACATCTCCTCCTTCCTTCCCAGAGCAAAGCACAGCTCGGGCACATCCTAATCCTGTGGGGCTGCTGCTGGTGGCTGTTCCTGGGGCGGGGACAGCAGCAGAGAGCTGCTCCTGCTGCAGAAATCACTCCAGCACTCCTGGCACAGCTAGAAAGCTTCCCAGCCCTCCTTGAGAGCCACAGCCAGCCAGCCTGGTCCCCAGGGCACTGTCAGAGCCATCTGGATCTGCATCTGACAGGCAGCAGCCCTGATTCCAGCCTAGCCCACTGCCTGTTGTGTAATAAAACACAGGAAAGGCTCACACAGCCCGTTTGGTGCCAGCCAGAGGGACGCTGGAGATCTCTGTAGGTTATTCCTTCCAAGTGGCTCTCGGGAGGATTTGCATCCCAGGAAGTCCCAGGGGAAGGGGCAGGAGAGCCCGTGGGCACCTCTGAGTGGGCACAGAGGAGCTTGAGCATCATGGAGCTGGTCATCCTGGCATTGCTTGAGAGTGGAAAACCATGGAGCTGGTCACCCTGGCATTGCTTGACAGTGGAAGAGCATGATTGCTTGACAGTGGAAGAGCATGGAGCTGGTCACCCTGGCATTGTTTGACAGTGGAAAAGCATGGAGCTGGTCATCCTGGCATTGCTTGAGAGTGGAAAAGTTGGAGGATCTCAGCATGTCTGGCTGCTGAGCATCAAATCACCCCAGCATTGGATTTCATAGACTCATGGAATGATTTGGGTTGGAAGGGAACCTTAAAGAGCCCTCTTCATCTTATTCTGTGGAGGGATAGAATGTAAAAAAATAAAGAGTGCAGAAGGCAGTCCTCACACCTGAGGAGTTGCAGCTGTACTAATCACCAAAGATTAGGAACAGACCTGCCCTTACAGGCCACAGCTGTGTCCAATAAGAAGAAGAGTGCTACAAAAGAGTGGGGTAGGTGGCAGAGAAGAGAGATGGAGTTTGTTGGTTGTGCTGTGGAGAGAGATGGAGTCAGTGCTGTGAGGAGATGCCCATGAGAAATCACCAAGAAGGATGGAACTTTTGCAATAAGATGACAATGTTATTCCACCCCCTGCCATGGACAGGGACTCCTTCCACTGTCCCAGGTTGCTCCAAGCCCTGTCCAAGCTGGCCTTGGACACTTCCAGGGATCCAGGGGCAGCCACATCTTCTCTGGCACCCTGTGCCAGGACCTTACCACCCTCACAATAAAGGAATTTATCCTAATATCTAACCCCTGCCCCTGGGAGCTGAGGGTTTGAATCACAGCTCTGCACCATCCTGATCCAGAGTGCAGGGACATGTGCAAAACCCACAGGGTGCCCAGAATCCATCTCAGCCCTGAGCCAACCAAAACTCAGAGCTATCCCAGAGCTTCCAGGGTGTTAGGAACTTAAGAGCCAGGAGATTGACTCCTTGCCTTGATTTGCCTTTCCAGGGATGAGCTTCATCTCCTGCGTGTGCTAAGAGGAATTCACAGTGATTCCCTGCACAGCTCCCAGGCAGGAGGGAGCTGGAATAACTCCTGGGGAGCTTAAGGAGCCTGGAGCTTGGGGCAGAGTCCAGCTCCTGCAGAAGCTGACAGCATCTTCCCCAGACAGCTGGGTCAGGACTCACTGCTGTCATTGGCAAGCGTGGACCCAACCTGCATGGCCCAAGGAGGAGAGGTGATGGAAATCTTATAGAAAACATCTCAGAAACTGTAAACAACACATTTTCTACACAGAGATGAGGGTGGAGATTAATGTCTGAATTACCCTGGATAATTAGTGTAGCAGGTAATAATTTAAAATCTGGCACATCTGTGAATACATCACTTTGACTGAATTAGAAAATATTTGCAACTGCTACAGTGAAATGGCTTCAGCCATCCCACAGGGAAATCTTTGTGGGAGATTAATTCTCACTTCAAATGGCAGAGATTTGCAAGAGGATTATGTGGCCAGGATGACACACTCACATTGTGATAGGAAGTGAGACAGGTTTTTTTCCTCACAGCAGAGCCAGTGCTGGTTTCTTTGAGTTCATGGATCCTTTGAGCTTGAGGGCCCCGGCCCTCTTAAGTGTGGAGTGTTTGATAGCTGAAACGCTGAAGCAGTGCTTGAAAGAAAATGGTGACAAGAACAAGGGTGAGAGAGACAGGAGCTCTCAAAGAGAGGGACTGAAATCCCAACTTAGATTCAGATCCTGAAGCAGCAAGGTCACGCTGGCAAAGCTGGGTGAATGTGGGGTTTGAGCTTATTATAAGTCTTAGCAAAGAGTTGTCATCTAAGAACACTGCATGAGGCAGCACAGGGCTGGGAGGATGCTGCACTCGCTGCTCAGACTCAGGCAGCTCCCAGAAATGTGTCTCTTGCCCAGGAGCCAGCAGTCAGTGGGGAACACTCCAAACCTGGAGCACACCTGGTGGGGGCCACATTCCCAGCCAGTGCAGGGACTGATGTCCTGGCTGTAAGGTGCTCCAGCTTTGAACTGGCTACAGAACAGACACTAAAGTGTTTTTTTTTTTGGTGCTCAGCACAGGGAGGAGAGTTCAGGGAGCTGTAGCTTTGTGTGAGGATTTTATTGCTTACAGCACTAAGGAGAGCTCTAACTGAGAAAATGGTGGTTGCCTGGCACACAAAGACATTGTCAGTAAAATTGAAGTGTCTCTTTGCTGTATATTTCCAACACAAAACTGCTGCCAGGAGCTCTCATCTGATTTGCTCAGGTTCACAAAACATCAAGGTGAATAATTGAGACAGGCTGCGTTTGCAAACTCTGGGGAATTTGCAGCAGCAGAACAGAGAAGGGGAGAAAATACACTTGAGCTTTTACAGAGGGTCTGGTCTGTCTTTTCAGAGAGGTTATGGTGCACTTGTTGAGTGAGACAGCACAAGAAGAAATGCAGGTGGGGTGAAGCCAGCATCCACAGGCACAGCCAGAGCAGCAGGGATTTGTTCAGACCAGCCTCCAGACTTCCCAAGGGAAAAGCCTTGCTGAGCTTCACAGCTCAGCCCTAGGAAAGCCCGTGTAGTCACAGAATCCAGAATGGTTTGGGTTGAGATCACCTTTTCCAAGCCTCTGCCATGGGCAGGGACACCTTCCATGAGAGCAGGCTGCTCCAAGCCCTGCCCAGGCTGGCCTGGCACCATCCAGGGATGAAGTGGCCCATCCAACTATTTTAAAAATGAAAGAACAAAAAGTTAAAAAAAAACCACAACACTTTGTGCAGAAAAGCTTTTTTAAGCCTTTTCCATCCTTTCCCAGAAACAAATTTGCAATCCCCAAGGTAGAGATTTGCCTTACCTTCCTCTTCAGACAGCATCCAGCATCCAGTGCCAAACTGCATCAGCCCAGGACGGGCCCTTTGATGCTGTGCTGGAGGAAACTCCTGATCCCACACTGACACCGGGGCCTTTGATGGACTCTTGTAGAGGGGAGGGGTGGATTTATCCCAGAATATCACAGAATTTGCCAGGCTGGAAGGCAGCACATTCACACCTGCTCCTGCGTTGACAATGAACTCAAAAGATCCGTCTCTATCCAAAATCAGTCTCTGCACTGTCCTTCAGCTCCTGCCTGGCCCGGAGCTCCCCAGCTGCCCCAGGCAGTGCTGCCAGGTTTAGTTCCTGCTCAGCCCCAGCAGGGCTGTGTAATTTAACCCTGGGCTCGTGCAGATCTTCCCCTACGAAATGCAGTCGATGCTCAGACCAGCAGCGTGCAGCTGCCACTGGGCTTTTCCTCGTAAAGAGCAGGGGAGGTTTAGCTTGGATATCAGGAAAAATTCCTTTTCCTAAAGATTTGTCCAGCACTGGCACAGCTGCATAGGGCAGTGGTGTGGGTCCCCATCCCTGGAGGGATTTAAAAGGAGGGTGGATGTGGCACTTGGGGCCAGGGGGTTAGTGGTGGTAGCCTTGGGGAATGGCTGGAGTTGATGATCTCAGAGGGCTTTTTCCATGATAAATGATTCTATATCCAGGTGAGGCACAGAAAATGCAGCTCAGGCCCCTTCTCTTCCCCCTCCCTGGTCCCTCTGGGCTCACCTGGCCTCAGTGCCCATTGT
The DNA here is from genome assembly GCA_039654755.1 of Calcarius lapponicus. NCBI lineage: Eukaryota > Metazoa > Chordata > Aves > Passeriformes > Fringillidae > Calcarius > Calcarius lapponicus. The sequence goes on along the minus strand of CM077467.1, from coordinate 16,943,148 downwards.
TTCAGCTCAAGCTGCCCAGACCTGGAAAGGCTCAGGTGGAAAGATGGGCGATGAGGGAGCTTCCAGGTGTGGGCAGGGAGCAGCCAGCCCTGCCTCTGGAAGGGGCTGAGGCAGAGACAAATGAACTAAAAATGAGCAGGAGTTGTTATCTTTTTTCCTTTCCTTTCCTTTCCTTTCCTTTCCTTTCCTTTCCTTTCCTTTCCTTTCCTTTCCTTTCCTTTCCTTTCCTTTCCTTTCCTTTCCTTTCCTTTCCTTTCCTTTCCTTTCCTTTCCTTTCCTTTCCTTTCCTTTCCTTTCCTTTCCTTTCCTTTCCTTTCCTTTCCTTTCCTTTCCTCTTCCTTGCCTTGCCTTGCCTTGCCTTGCCTTGCCTTGCCTTGCCTTGCCTTGCCTTGCCTTGCCTTGCCTTGCCTTGCCTTGCCTTGCCTTGCCTTGCCTTGCCTTGCCTTGCCTTGCCTTGCCTCTCTTTTCTTTTTTCCTTTTTCTTTTCTTTTCTTTTCTTTTCTTTTCTTTTCTTTTCTTTTCTTTTCTTTTCTTTTCTTTTCTTTTCTTTTCTTTTCTTTTCTTTTCTTTTCTTTTCTTTTCTTTTCTTTTCTTTTCTTTTCTTTTCTTTTCTTTTCTTTTCTTTTCTTTTCTTTTCTTTTCTTTTCTTTTCTTTTCTTTTCATGGTGGCAGTTATTCCCACTGCTACAAACTGCTTTTTTTTACCACCCAGGACTTCACTTCCAGCAGCATCAACTCGTGACTCTTCACAGCAATGCAGCAGCTCACCTGTTTATGGGGTGTGATGGTGTTTGAGGAAAAAGGGGCAGGACAGGCTGCACCTCTGAGCTCCCCTGTGGTGAACTGGCAAGGGACAATGATGTTCTGGGCTGGTTCAGACCATCTGCAGAGATTAATGTGCTCCCGGGCCACTGAGACAGTCGTTCTAAATCCAGGGCTGCACATAATTTGAATACATTACCAAAATGGAGTTCAGCTGCACCTCACTGTCAAAATGTGAGCATATTTTACCCGTGTCAGGGCACTGGAGCATGGCCAGAGAGCCAGTGCAGTAATTTTTTGGGTAGATGTTCAGCAATATTTTATTAAACTCCCTGTCCTACACTTCAGTGCCTGCCTGCCAGACCTGCAGCCCAGCACCCCTCGCTCAATAAGCTGCTTGTTCCAGCCTCGCTGAAATCTCCTCAGAAAATTAAACTCCTGCATTGTCCTTTTCTCCCACCTTGTGCTGTTCTTAGCCTGAATCACCGTGGCTCTGGTTTAATCTGGTGTCAGACACCGTTCGCGCAAATGCTGAAATGTCACAACCATCAGCTTAGCGCTGCTCTGCAGAGGTAACAACACACACTACACCATTTCTGCTCAGTGTGCTGGTGTCAGCTGCGTTCAGCACAAATTATTTCCCCCCCCTTTTCTTCCCAATGTCAGAATTTCTGCAGAACCTACAAAACAGTGGCATTTTTTTCAACTTTAAAACTAGCACAGAGCAGCATGAGATCTGGTTTGGGTCTCTGCAGCATCTCTGGCTGCAGGGAGCTGCAGGGAATATGCACTGTGTTACTGGGTTGGCTCCACCATCATTAAAAATTGACTAAATTTTGCTCCCCAAACCCAGCTATTCTGAAGTCTGTAAGGTCAGTCTCTTCCATAGCTCAGTGTTCCTTTCCTGGGGACTGTATGGAGCCTGTGTCTGTCTGTGCAGCTGTAAAATGATGGTGTTAACTTCCCACCTCCACTTTGTTGGGGTGAAAAACACCAGGGCACAGCAAACCATCATGGTGATAATATAAATACAAGAGTAAAATGTCTCCTGGCTTCTGTAAGGATAATGCAGAGGCAAGATGTAAAAATACAGCACACATAAAATGTGTCATTTCCTTATAAGAGCAGAATTAATGGAGGCTATAAAAAACAAATCAAAAACCACTATGGAAGACCTTTTTTCCCAGGGAAGAATATGAGAATTCATTGGATTTAGACATGAGGAACAGTGGTTTGTGATAATAAAAGTGCTAGCAAAGAGCAAAATAAGAAATGTGTTTTCCTGCTTCTTGCATTGAACTAATAAGCACAACCTCTTAAGGACAAAGCTGGCCTCTAGAACACAGGATTCTCCTTGCTGGGTATTGCTCTCCTCTGGCCCAACACACAGAATTTTCCTTGCTGGGTATTGCTCTGCTCTGGTCTCTCAGTGGTTGGTATTTTTTCACTCCAGTTACATTTCACACCAATTTTTTTTGCCCACCCCCAGCGAGGGAGATGTAAGGAGTGACACTGCTCTGCCTGCAGCTGGGGAAATCCCTCACACCTCCCCTGCTCAGCCTGGCTCCAGGAACAGGTGCCTGCAGCTGCTGACAGTCTCTGCCCTCCTCCCACAGGACCACGCGGACATCGAGTGGAAGTTTGCGCGGACGAAGCTCTGGATGAGTTATTTTGATGAAGGCGCCACTCTGCCCCCTCCCTTTAACATTGTCCCCAGCCCCAAGTCGGTCTGGTACCTTTGCAAGTGGATCCACAACCAGCTGTGCCCAGGAGATGACTCTGACAACGAACAGAAGAGGCACGAAAACCTCAAAACATTCACAGTAAGGAGCTCACGGGTTTGTGCTTGGTTTCTGGAGGGTGTTGGGGATATTCAGGGTCGTGAAGGATCAGCAGGGGGTTGCTGGATTATCACTTGCTGCCTGGGTTGGAAAAGCCAGGTGTCTGCTAAGGAAGGCAGGAACTTCCCCTGAAATGGAAAATGTAAACCTCTTCCCTCTGAATTGTTATGATTTTGAAATTAAAAGGCTCTCAGGCAGAGATATGGGAATAGGAATAACATTTCTTTACTAGGAAAACTAAAATAAAAATGCAATAGTACAAACAAACAAAAACCAACCCTGCCAGAGTCAGAACCTGCCCTGTCCCCTGTGTGCCAGGGGGTGGCACAGCCCCATCCCATGGGGGCTCAGCCCTCCTGCAGTGCCAGCTGTGGCTCTGCTGCAGCAGGGATCCTGCACAAGGGGGGAGTTTTCCTCTGCAGCTCCAGGGCTGCTGCAGATGGGCCTGGGCTCCCTCTGGCAATGCAGGGCAGCAGAAAGCTGCTCCTCTGGCAATGCAGGGGGCAAAGGCTGCTGTGCTGTGCCAGGCTCAGATTGGATCCAGGTAGGAATGCTTGGCTCCTGCCCTGGGCGCAGCATCTCCCCATGGGATGCTGGAATTGGATCAGCCCTGCAGGGACACTCAGTGGCCATGGACAGCAGAGATCTCCTGTGGGAGAGATAAAGAAAACTGCCCCATGGACAGCAGAGAGCTGCCCCACCTTTAATAGATAACAAATAGAACACACCCCCAGCTAAACCTGAGACACTTGCTCACAGTCATGAGGAGCTCTAAAAGCAGGAGCAGACAGGTGACACCCCTGTGCCTTTCTCTTCCCAGGAACGTCATGCTGACAACCTGATTCAGAATCAACATTACCAGGTAAAGTTTTGGGCACAGAAAGTTTTTACTTGCTGTTTCTTTCTCCTCCACATTTTCCAATACTTCAATTCTTGCTTTTGCTTCCAGAATATATTTTGATAAGTGTAGGTCCTCTAAGAGGATTTAGCTTATCATGGATTAAAGCATTTCCTCGTTGGAGGTGGATGGTTTGGTAAATCTGTCCTTGCCTTTCAGCCCCTCTGGAATAGTGGAAAACTTGTGGGTATCAGTGTGGCTGCTGAAGTCAAGGTCACATATCATTGCCATCAGGCTGTCAGGACATCCTGATTAAAACTATTTCTGCAGCATTTTTACACTCCTGAATTGTCCCTCTCTTGCTCTTTTTTGTAAAGCACCCCTAACTCAGACTGTGGTTGGGATATTCTTTTGTAAGGGACAGCTCGGGAAGGAGGAATGATTCCTTTATTGAATCTTGCTGGTTTGTTTATTCTCAGCCTGCCTGTCATCAAGTACTCATTAAACTCAACCTACAAAAGGATGAAACTTCATTAAAAACACCAGCTTCAGCCCTTGAATTCAGTGGGATGTATTATGCCAGCACGCTGGATGGAAAAAAAATTCTCCAAAATGTTAGGTGGTAGTTAGGCTCCACTGCCAAAAGCCATTAGTAATTTGTCTTACTGAAGACATCTCCTGCTTTCTGAAGAGCACTTTTATCAGAAGTTGGTGGTTAACATAATTAGTCACCTCTGACAACTGACATATGGTGCTTTCTGACTTCACAGCACAGCTTACGGCTGCGACATTGGGATCTCTTAAAAACCTCCCAGCAAAGCCTTGCTGCAGCCACCATCTTCAGCTTGGTGTTGCTCAGGCTTGTTTGTGAAGGGGGGGAGATGCAGGGCAGCTTTGGAGCAGTATCTTCCCTGCACACAACAGGCACAAACAGCCTGGGTGTGTTTTGGCTGGCGCAGATAAATGCGCAAGCTCAAAGCACCAGTTTGCTTCTGTGAAGCCATCAGAGAGGGACATGGGCAGAGCAAAATGGAGCTCATCCAACCAAAAACATGGAGTGCAGCAGAGAGGTGACACAGAGGAGTGAGAGTCCCTGGAGAAGTCATTGAGAGTGTGGTTTGGCCCTTCCTTGCTGCCCACGGATGGTGCAGCCGCCCTTAAAGGAGTTTCCGTCCTTGGGGAACACTCAGGCAGCTGCAGATGTGGTTTGAGGTGAATGTCCATTGACCCATGGGATCCATGGCTGTTCTTCACATTATTTATTGCTAACATAGCCTCCTTGGCTTCAAATACTTGATAAACCACCTTCAGATGCCAAATTTAGCCCATCACGATACGCAGTGTGCACATGAGATTGGTAATTGTAAAACCTTTCAGCAGCTGAGATTAAAGAGCACATCCAAGAACTGCTTGGAGAGAGCACTCCAAGATTTTTTTTTCTCCATGACTTGCACATTTACAAGCCCCAGCACAAAACAACTGCTTTGCCTTTAAAACTGAGTTAACAGTTGAAAACTGAGCATCCATAAGATGGAAGCTGCATCACCCCTTCCCAAGGTTTGCTCTGCTTAGAAGGAAGCATTTTGTTTCTGGTGGTGAGTGGTTTTTAACCAGCAGAGTCAGGACAGCTGCTGTTGGCAAGAGCTCAGGGAAACGCAGCAAGAACAGAGTTTGGGCTGATCCAGCAATTGAATCACTTGGACTGTTTCCTATTCCAGGAAGTGATAAGAAATCTTGTGAAAAGATATGTCGCTGCAATGATAAGAACTTCCAAAACCAATGAAGGTTTAACTGAAGAAAACTTCAAGGTAATTTATTATTCCTCAATAATAATTTGTTTTATTAATTCAAACAGCCACTTGCAGAATTTGCAGTAACTTGTTGGGGTGATTTGTGATGTGTGGAAATAGGATTGTGACTGGAGCTGGGAATGTATCTGATGGGCCTGTGGGGTTTTGTGGGCAGAGTGAGTTATTATTGAGTGTCTTCCTGTATGACCACCTCCCATATTTTAATATACAATGTGCTATGCAGACAAAAGCATTGGAAAAGAGTAGGAGTGAAATATGTGATTTGAGTCAACATCACATTCCCAATCCTAATGCAGACAGAGCTAAAATATGGGTTGGGGTTGGTGGATATTCAGAACACTCACCAACAAATGTAAATTTGGGCCTATCAGCCAGGGAGGATTCCTGCCATATTTCAGCAGTTTTCCCTTTTCTGCAACTCTTTTATCTGACTTTTTGGGGTGTGCAGGGGGGGTTGATCAACAGGGCCAGTGCCCAGCTTTTGGAGACAAAAGCCTTGTCCCCAGTTCTCAGCACTGCCAACACGTTTGTGACACTGGACGTGGATGTGATGTTCTTGTGTGATTTGGCACCAGCCACTGGCAGAGCTGAGCTCTCCCAGGGGAATGTGGTCATTCCTTCATGTCAGATAAGGCTGCTGGGAGTAACTCCTGTCTCCTCTTGCCCCAGGAATTAAAACAGGACATCTCGAGCTTTCGCTATGAAGTTCTTGACCTCTTGGGCAACAGGAAGCCCCAGAGGAGAAGTTACTCTACCAGCAGCACAGAGGTGTCCCAAAAGGAGGAGACAAACGAGGACAATGCTGGAGAAAAACCCAGAGCCAAGAGCGTCTCCTTCAATGTAGCCAACAAGAAGAAGGACTTCAACGTGTCTGCCCTGATTAAAACCATGTCTGGGATCAACATGGTGGAGGAGAAGCCAAAAAGCAACGGGATCAGCAAGCGCTCGTTTGTGCGCAACGGGAACCGGGTGCAGAGACTCTCCAGCTCCAAGAAGGAATCCTTCAAGAGGCTGGGCCTGCTCTTCTCCAAGATGAACGGCCACGTCCCCGAGCCCAGCTCAGAACCCATGTACACCATCTCAGACGGGATCATCCAGCCACACTACATGTGGAAAGACATTAAATATTCTCCCATGGACAGAGAGAGAGAAGAGAATTGTTCCAAAAGTGAAATTAACCTCAATGAGGTGGCCTACAGTGGGAACACGAGACTCACAGGACAGAGCAAGGAGTGCCCTGTGGTTTGTACCAGTTCCCTTCACTGTGCTTCCAGTATTTGTTCCTCTAACTCCAAACTTATAGACTCGTCAGAGGATGTGTTTGATTCGTGGGGAGAGGCCTGTGACTTGTTTATAAACCAGTGGAAAGATGGGCAGGAGGATCACGTTACCACTCGGCTCTGAGCAAAGCTCTCTTAACTCTCACTGCAAAACTCAGCCAAGTATTGGTAATTGTTTGCTCTCATCTGGTTCAGCATCACTGTTTCCTTTCTGTCCACAGGTGAAAAAAAAAAGTGTAAACCTACTTATGTTATAGCCTATTTTATAGCCATCTGCACCTTTTTAAATTTACTTTTTTTTTTTTTTTTTTTTCACTCACTAATACTAAACCTAATGGTTTCACCATTTATAAGGTTGCCATAAACCACAGGAAGCCCTTTGGATGCAGTCTCCAAACCCCACAGACTTGAGGCATGCAGGTGGCTGAGGAAAGGATTTCTCCAGTGCTCCCATCATCATCCCACCCCAGCTGGGTTTCAGTGCTGCTGTCCAGCACCAGTGGCTCTGCATCCTGCTCAGTGTTCCTCATCAACACAAACAGCTGTTCAGCAGGAGGCTGAGAATCACACTGAAAATGTTTTTAAAAGGGTTTTGACCTATAATTGGTGGGTTTTTGTTTCCTTTAAGCAATATGACTTCTTTTGGTTTTACTTGTTTTTTCAGGCCACTATACTAATATTGTAAATTATTACTGAATATGAAACCCCTTTGATCATCCACCAGGAACATGTTTTTGTTGCTAACATATTTGCTTATTTACCTAATTTCCCTTTTGGGGAGCAGAAGGACTTTCCAATTAGGTTGACAGTGGGAGCCAGCACCTGGCCTTGCCTCCAACTCCTCTATAGATGAACTGAAAAGAAAACAACCCAAAACAACCCTGGCTGCTTGAAATACAAACCTCAGAGTAGTTTCTAATAGGCTGAACCAAAACCCAGCTCTAAGCCTTGCTCTTATTTTGCAATTCCTAATTTTATTTCCAGTGCTGCATTCACTTTTTGCTGCCTCTCTGATGGGTGTCAGGGGAAATCCATCTCCTGAGGGAGAGCATCTTCCCTGGGCCCCTGAGCTGCAGGTCTGAAAAGCAGCCTGAGCAAGAGCTGCAGCAGCCTGGAACAGCTCTGCAGGTCTTTCTCTGAGGTGCAACAAAAAGGAGTGTGCCACGAGGTGGATCTTTTATTATCTTTTATTTCCCCAGCTGTGGGGGTGTCTGGACAGAGCTTAGCACTGTCACTGCTGCTGCCCCAAAGAGCATCAGAGCGGGGGAAAAACCCCATCAAGGGAGGGGTGGTTGAATTCTTAACAGGAATTTTTTAGGGGGTTTTATTTAAATTTTTTAACAATGGGATACTTGAACTTTATTCTGCAGTGTTGCTAAGAAGCACAGATGATTGGCACTCAGCACCACCTCAGAGCTGGTCTTGGTCAGCTGCTTCCCAGGAGCTTGGAATGGATTCATTCCTGTCCCCATTCCTGTCCCCACTCCTGCCCTCCTGCAGGGCTCTGCTCCCAGGAGGGGCTGTGGAGCTCCAGCATTTCCCCAGGGTGCCTGCCAGCAGTCACCTCACCTGGGAGCTGGGTTGTGAATTGCCTCTGGAGGAACAGAATGCTGGAAAATCCACACCTGCCACTGGAGCGGGTCAGACTCCAGCAGCAGGGGCAGGAGCAGCTCTGCTGGCAGCACGGAGGCTCAGGAGGATGAGGGATGCAGCTGGGTACTCTGCCCAAATTTTAACCCTGCCTCCCTCCTCTTGTGGGGGGGAAATGCCCCTTGTGGAATTTTTCCTTTGGGCACTCGTGCAGCTTCACCCATCAAGTGGAACACAGAGAGAAGGGTGGGTGCTGCAGCAGCTGCTGGGGCAGAGCTGAGGTGCCAGCACCCCAAACCCTTGGCAGTGTTCAGTGCAGACCCAGGGCAGTGCTCAGTGCTCAGTGCAGACCCAGGGCAGTGCTCAGTGCTCAGTGCAGACCCAGGGCAGTGCTCAGTGCTCAGTGCAGACCCAGGGCAGTGCTCAGTGTTCAGTGCAGACCCAGGGCAGTGCTCAGTGTTCAGTGCAGACCCAGGGCAGTGCTCAGTGTTCAGTGCAGACCCAGGGCAGTGCTCAGTGCTCAGTGCAGACCCAGGGCAGTGCTCAGTGTTCAGTGCAGACCCAGGGCAGTGCTCAGTGTTCAGTGCAGACCCAGGGCAGTGCTCAGTGCTCAGTGCAGACCCAGGGCAGTGCTCAGTGTTCAGTGCAGACCCAGGGCAGTGCTCAGTGTTCAGTGCAGACCCAGGGCAGTGCTCAGTGCTCAGTGCAGACCCAGGGCAGTGCTCAGTGCTCAGTGCAGACCCATGGAGGTGCTCAGTGCTCAGTGCAGACCCAGGGCAGTGCTCAGTGTTCAGTGCAGACCCAGGGCAGTGCTCAGTGCTCAGTGCAGACCCAGGGCAGTGCTCAGTGCTCAGTGCAGACCCATGGCAGTGTTCAGTGTTTAGTGCAGACTCTGAGGCTCCAGGGCAGCCCTGGTATTGGGATAACCCAGCAGCAAGGAGCAGAGACTCCAAGCCGTTTCTGTATTCCTTGCTTATAATGACAGCAGTCTTGTTCTCAGCAGGCAGTGTAAAACCCCAAATATTTAAGCCTCTGGATGTGTTAGTTAAGGCAGAGTGAAAGGCATTTTTGTATCAACAGATTTTGGGCTTTCACACTAATTGCAGGGTTAGGGTTGTCTTTGAAAACTGCATTTCCTCTTCCCTCAAGGAAGGCTGAGCAAACTGACATTGGTGGTACACAAGGACACTTGCAAAACCCAAGGGGGGAGCAGCTTGCTGATCATTCCCTCGGGAAATCAGGCACCCCTGGCTGGGGGAGCAAATCCATGGATGGGGGAGAGCCATGGGCAGAAACCCACCAAGGCAAGGCTCACAATAAAAGCCCCACAGGTCAAGAAATCAAACTGAGCACATTTCTGCAAAGATAAACATGAGCAGGAGCTTCTGCAGGGGGGTAAATTCGGGCCCTTTGGTGCCTCACCTAACCCACTCTGCAGTCTGGGAACTCTGCTTGATGTGGGGCCAGAGAATCTTTGTGGCATTTCCTGGGTAAGGAGGAAGAATGAAAAACAATTCAAGAACAGTTATGCAGATTACATCAGCTGGGCTTGAAATTGGGCCAGAAACTGGGTTTGTGTCCTTGGACAGGAGAAAGGCTTTGCAGTGTTCAGTGAGAACAAGCACACAGCACTGGTGACGCTCACCCGGTGTCACTTGAATGCATTACCAGGTACAAACAGCACAAAGAGACGGAATTAACTCAGCAGTGCTGCCCCCAAAAATGCAAAAATCCCTTCCCTGCAGGCTGTGTGAGTCAGGTTCCCCTGCTGGTGCAGAAAGGGCAGGGCTGGGAGCTGCCCCATGGCAGTGGATGGCAGATCTGGAGGGGGAGATGCTCTCGTGGTCCCCTGGCTGGGGCTCCCCTGGGCTTTGTTTCATGACTGAAATCCTCCCTTGTCCCAGCTACCAGCGAGTCTGAGCTGACTCTGACTCTCAACACCAATATCTGATTTGGCTGTGATTAATACACATATCCAGGAATTTGAAAAACTCAAATTGGCCCCCCCAAAAGGCAAAATTCTTTTTGATTGCATCTGTGCATCCCTGTTGATAGCAATAGACTTTGGAGCAGCTGGTGAATTATTATTATGCTAAAACAGGAGCTTCAGGGGAGCGAAATTGAAGTAGCTCCTGAAAAATACATTTGATTAAAAAAAACAACCCACCCAGGTTTTGCTTAATTCACTTGCAGCACAATATTTGGGACTGCACCAGTATTTTTCTGCTTTCAGTTACTCGAAAATGAAAGCATGTATTAGTGAAAGTTCTTCTTTCCTGCAGAGGAATCAGTGAATGACCCCTGTGCTGTCTCTGCAAGGGCCAGGGTAGGAGCTGATGGAACACTTGAGGAGTTAAACCTTTCCTTGCCTCAGCTGGTTCACACCTGGCCTTTATTCTGTGGGCTTCAAGAAGGACCCTTGTGTGTATGCAAGGAGTTTGGAGTGAGGAATAACAGAGATTTTTCAATCATTTCCCCTTTCTTAGGTTTCTTGCTCTTGAAGTTGCATTTTTTCCTTGCCTCCCATCCCAATATCATTTTCACCTGGCTTTGTAAAACAGCACACCTGCAAATGGTCATGGAATTATGGAATGGTTTGGGTTGGAAGGGACCTTAAAGTTCTTGTTCCAGGCTCCCTGCCATGGACAGGGCCCCTTCCACAAGGCCAGGTGGCTCCAAGCCCTGTCCTTGGACACTTCCAGGCATGGGGCATCATCACCAATCCACAAGTTAACAAATAACACCCAGGGTTAAGAATTTAATAGAGCTGGGAGGTGTTCGCACTCAGGTCAGAGATTTCCTAAATTGCTTCAGAAACAAGAAATTAACTGAATTATCAGTGCAGGTTATTTGGATAACTGCATTTGTACATGGCTCACTTGCTGGTAAATATGTAAATACTGCTGTGTTTGTACCCGTGTCCCCCTCAGAGGAAGCATGGGCAGGTTCAGAGCCAGGAGGGAGCTCAGCTCCACTCCCTGCTCTGCCTCTGCCTCCCCTGTGACCTTGGGCAAGTCACTCAGCCTCTGGAATGCCTCAGTTTCCCCATCTGTAAAATAGGGATAATAATACTCACCTACCTCGCAGGGGGGGTTAGTTCAGTGTTTAGAAGCACTTTGCAATTTAAAGGCGCTATATACAGTACGTAGGTAACACTGGTAGCAGTAGTAGGTACTTTTATTTTCTTACAACTAATTCAGGTTAGGATTTAACTGTTATGTCTGTTACGATAATTTTCCATGTAGGAAACTCGCATGGTTTCCCCATGAAGGGAATTTAGGGGACTTCTGCAGTAGACAGAGAGCAGGAGCAGCATACCCTGGAAGCCTAAATTCTGCCACCTTTGCTTTTGTGATTTATGCCTCCCCCCAAATATCACCTTCCTGTATTTGTGTTCCCCCTCTTTCCCCACAGCCCCTGTAACATGATTTTTAGCAGAAACAGCCACTGTAAATATTAAGAGTATTTAAATAAATATATTAATGTATGACTATAAACCCTTACCTTTGAAAGAGGTTAAAGTTGGTTGGTACGACAGGATTCTAAGCACGGGGTGGGGGGCTCCACAGGCAGCTCAGCACTGGTGCACACCAGGGTAGGGCTATAGGGAAATTTCACACCATCACCTCTGTGATCATCACTTCTCACCCCATCACTGGCAAGGACAGCTCACAAGGAGGGCAAAGGGAGGCTGGGACTGGAGCAGGGTGGCCCTGCTGCCTGCTCTGCCCCAGGAGAGGGGACAGCAGCTCTGGGCACCCACCCAGGCAGCAGAGGGTCGCCAACACTGTGGCTGCTGGGGGAGCCTGGACTGCTGGACACTGTCCCCTGCATCCCTGGGAGGGCTCCTCACCCCGATTTCTCTGTACAAGGTGTTTTCTTCAGTGTGCACTCTGGATAAAGGTCTTTGGTTTGAGCAAGACTGGCAGGGCAAGGGCACTCTGAGCACTCTGAGCTCCCTGCCAGGGACAGGAGCACGTGCAGGTCCCTGCCCTGGGGACCTGGGTGTTATTGACGGGGATATCTGGACAGTGACAGCAGCGTAAGCAAGGATCTGAATCACCTCTGGGGCTTCTAGCAGCTGGAATCCACCCAAGCACTCACTGCTCTCACATCGTGACGCGTTTGTCCCCCTTCCCTTCGCTTTGGTGTTGCTCCTTTCCTTTCCAAAGGACCAAAATCCCAAAGAAAAGCATGTTTCAGTTAACCAGGAGGAGTTCAGTGCTGGCTGAACTCTCCTTTAAGCAGTCAGCTCCTCCTGCAGTGTCCACCCTGTCCCACAGGCAGACAGAGCTCTGTGCAGCCTCCAAGGCTGATTCCCAAAGGATCGGGACCCCCCCTCCCACCTCTGCTGCAATTCCACAGACAGAATGGAAAAATCCATCAAAACGCTCCCAGCCAGCAGGGCTGCCTGGAGTTAACGAGGGTTGGGTTTTAACTGAGACCTCCTGGAGGTGTTTTTGGGATGGGACCTCTTCCCCTCAAGGGGCATTTCCAGCCCCAGCTGAGGGAGGGCCCAAGGCTGCTCACACTTTCCCAGGTGTGCTGCAAGCATCAGGCACCCTAATGAATGGCACGGTGAAATTAATTGGAATCAGCAAAACTGGTGGACAATGAATCCACTTTCTGGAGAAGCATCTAAAATAAACTGTCCCCCCAACAGAATCTGCAGTTTTCAGTGAACGTGTGACTTGGAACATCTATAAAGTCACTTCCTCACTGGATTATTTTTGGAGGAGATAGAGAATACTCTGGGTTAGCCACATCAGCTTATTTCCTAAACATTCATAATTTGATTAAATTTCGTTTTCACACTTCTTTCCCCATTTCAGGCCCCTTTTACAGAGAGTAATTTCTATACTATTCATGTGACTGCCTCCACCCAGACCAACAACTGCTCTGGAGGCAATTCATGACCAAGAACCATTGTTCTAAAACGAAACATGTTTCATCTAAAGATGTACACTTAAAAAAAGCAAATAGCATTTGATCCTCATCTTCCAAACCTTTGATAGCATTTTGTGCTTCAGGGAAACACTTTGACCTGCTCTGTTTTTTTTTGTTTGTTTTTTTTTTTTTTTAAGGTGTGCAAAGCAAAACGAAACCCCTGAGCAGAACAGCAATAGAGCTCAAACCACCCAGAATTTCACATCTAGTTCATTCCTCCCATACAGAATCCTGCTTTGGGCTGGAAGAGACCCCTGGAGATCCAGTCCCAGCCTCTGTCTCCTGACAGCCCCTTCTCCATCAGTCCCAGCCATGGGGACACCAGTTCAGCCCATCCCCATCCCTGCTCAGCACAGCCTGGTTTGGGGATTGTTTGGGGGATTTTTTTTTCCTTTCCCATCCCATTGGAAGCATTCCCACATCAGCAGCACCCCTGAGGCAGCAGAGATGCTGTGCCCAGGGCTCAGAGGTGCCCCAGGAGGAGCTGACAGAACACTGTGATACCTTTAGCCAGCAGAGTGAGGCCTTTTGACTATAAATAGCTGTTTTTCAGCAAGGGGGCACTTTTGGGTCGTAGCTATTTTTCTGGCTATTGTACAGTTATTTAAAAACCACTGAAGGTGTTTATAAGGCAGGTCTGGGAGCTACAGGGCTAAGGATTTTGAGAAGCAAAAGACAGTAGCAGATGCTTGAGTATTCTATTTTCTATATGGGAGCCCTGGAGACCTGGGCTGACTCTGAAGTTTTTTTAGCAATCAAGTTTTATTGTCGAATTAAATCTTCATTAATAAAAAAAGCAACCAGAGAAACAGCCTTTCACACCCAAGCATATTTTAGAATGCCATTTTATTTCATGGAATAAAAAAAACAGTGAGGCTTTTTTTCCCATCCTCCCACCCCTTTCTTCTTTATTTTAGTTTTGCTCAAAAACTCCAAGGCCTTTTCCAGGCAAAAGAGCTTTTACATGTTGTAAGAATTTTGTGTATGCAAAGACAGAATGGGGACCTCAGAATCTGCCAGTTGAGTGGTAATAGCCACCCCTGGAGACAAGGGCAAGAGCAAAAAAAGCAAAAACAGATGCTTAGTTTTATGTACTTTTCTACTTGCATCTCTTCCACCCCTAGTGCAGACTCCACGTCAGACCCTCGTATAACCTGTACAAAATGAAACTATGTACATAACAAATGAAATTATTTATTTTATGTGTATTTTTAGCTTAACTGTAAACTGAAGAAAAAAAACAAATAAAAAGCATTTAATTTTTTTCCCAAAAAATGTAAGCCTATTGAAAAATCAAGGTGTTTCTACCTTTTCAGATGTAACATTTCCAGCTGCCTATTGATAATAAACATTTATGAACAGCAACAGATTGGACATTTTAGAGTTTTTTAAAAAAAAGGTCAGCACAGACTTCTCAAGGGCTGTCAGAGGACAGAGGAGCACTTAAGGGCTCTAATTCTATGGAGACTTTATGGGTATTTCAATAAAAAAAGACATCTCACAGTCCTGCTTGCCTCCAGTGAAGCTGATCACCCAAATTTAAGCAAGAGCTGAACAACACCTGGCTGGGAAAACAACAAACCAAACAACAAAACAGCCCCAAAAAATTCATTATATCTTGGCTACAACAGAAAATAGCAACCCACTAGAAGTGTTGGTAAATAAAATTCACCACATGAATGCAATTACTCCTGCACAGAAAAGTCTAAGTAAGTGTAATTTCATTTTAATTTACTCCCCAAAGATACCCTCAGACCAGCACAACTGCATTGGCCACACAATTAGCAATATAGCTAATAGTGTAATTAAGCAACAACTTACAACTGTATTAACATAATTTGCTTCTGGAAAGCTGTCCTCCAGCAAATCTCATTAAAGTCCTGGAGATACATTTCAGGAGGTTTCCATCTCTGACCAGAGGCTTTTGGTCAAGCTTGCAGGAAAACAAGAGTTTGCACAAGTTGAACCACAGCAATTCCCTTCCCTTGGAATGCAGAAGATTCCTGCACAAGGGAGGGAACGTGGACACACAAATTAACACTGACCATGGCAAAAGCTGTACAAAAATCCAGGGATCCACAGCTGCAGAAATTTAAATATTTGCATAAAAACAAAAGGCTACACCTTTTTTAATAGACAAGGAGTTTTTGCAGTTGGATGTGCACATTCCCACTCACATCAGAAAGCTAGAAGTTGAAAGTTAAGGAACTGTGAATTTCCAGTTGTGCTCCTTGTTCCAGAAACAGGGACTGAACTTCACCTGGCAGGGATTTCCACCCCCTCCTTGTCCCTGCAAAGCCAGGGAGTGACTCAGCACACTCCTCTTGCTTGCACTTCCTGAAAAGTTACACAAATCACACATTCAATAATCACCACAAGCATCAAAAGAAACAACTTTTGCTTTCAACTACGACACGTGAAAAAAGTACTGGTTTAAACAGGGTTAGAAACCACGTCTGCAACTGATTGGAAAATGAAAACAGGGAGGGGAAGGAATAGAAAAAAATATAAAGGAAATTATAGAGGGATTTGGATGGTCCATCAATTTTATCGTTAGGGGATATTCCACTTTCTCTTAAAAGTCCATTTTCCTTAACCCTCATCACAGCTGTGAGCACAGACTGACCCTTACCTTGGGTCACCCCAAAGCTTGTGGCAAAATGCTCAGCTGCTCCAGGGAAGGCAAGATTTAGCATCTGGAATAAAAGTATTGCCATAAACAGAGCCTAAGAGATAAAAACACCCAGTCAGGGCTCAGGCAGCTGTTCTGGGGCTGCAGATCACCCCACTGGAGGGAGGGCTGGGCTGCACTCAGTGCCTGGAAGGTGCTCTGAGCCTGTGGCTGAGCTGTTTCCTATGTGCTGCAGCCCAGCTGACTGTGAAATCTGGTCAGCAGCAGTGCCTAGGAACTTCTAGATACAGGTCTGCCCTGCAAAATTTAATTTCTGATCTTATTCCAAAGCTATAAAGTTCTGGTTCAAGGGTTTTATCTTCCTCCCTTATGAAAAAAGCAGTTACTTGGAATTCTGGGTCTGGATTTATATGTTGAGTACCTTCCATGTATAATGCAGCCTTTGATGGTGTCATTTTATATAAGAAAAGGTATCCCAGTAGCACTGCTGAGAGAAATGGAACCTAGGAGTGAAATGAAAAAAAACTGAGCTAGAAAAACAAACTTTCTGCAGGAATTGGCTTGGTTATGTGAGCAAGGGGAAAACAGGAGCATTAGCAGGGGACAGCCCAGTGGCCAGTGCTGCTGGAGACAGAGCCAGCACAATCTCTGTGCAGTATTTATCATTTCTTCAATCACAGATGGAATTGCAGTCCCATCAGAGAGATGCAGAGGCTGGCAGTGCAGGACTGGTGCTGCCCTGCTGACATGGGGGTGACACAGGTGGCACCTCTGCAAGCACCAGCACGGGCTGACTGTGCAGTGAGGGGTGCTGAGATAACAGAGATGAGATAACAGAGATAACAGAGCCATCACTCTGGAGCCTGGCAGCTCACACAGCTGGAGCCTGCTCCTCAGACTCAAACACTGAATCACAAGAGAGAGAAGCCACCCCCCAAAGCACCAGACCTGGACTTGGTCACTGCTTTGCCCATCCTGCAGGTTCAGAAGAATCACAGAACCATTCAGGATGGAAAAGACCTCCCAAGACTGAGCCCAGCCTGTGAGTGATTCCCAATCTGTCACCCAGCCCAGAGCACTGAGTGCCACATCCAGGTGTTCCCTGGACACCTCCAGGAATGGGGATTCTACACCTCCCATTCATCAATGAACCTTATCCATGAGAAATCCTCCCTGGTGCACAGCCTGAGCCTCCCCTGGCACAGCTGGAGCCCTGTCCCTGGCAGTAGGGACAGGCTTGGCTCTGGGGCTCACATGGAGGGACAGCACTCCATGGTGCTGCCACTTCACAAAGCCTGCAGGTGTTAATTTAATTTGAGCCTCTGCCTTTCATCTGTAAAAACACAGCGAAGGAAAGGAGGTGGCAAGCATGACTAGTGAAAATTTGGCTGAACTCTTCTGTTCTCCCTTTTCAAGGCTGAAAAAGCCATCCACAAAAAAAAAAAAACAAAACAAAAAACAACAACAACAACAAAAAAAAACCCACCAAAAAAACCCACCACCCACAATAAAAAAACCCCAAACAAACAAATAAAAACAACCCCAAACCCCCACATTCCAGGATCAAATCTTTACTTTAAAAATTTACTATTAGGCAACATGATTCAAGAAGTCCAATACAAATAAAATTTTAAAACATTGATCTGCAGAAAAAAATAATTCCAGATAGAAATCAATACTCATGGATTTTTTCATTCTTCTAACTAAAGATAAAATATGGTTATGGCTTCAAACTGTATTCCAATATCCCCATTCACAGCAATTCTGCTGGGCATAAAAAACCCAGAGCACTGGTGTGGTACCAAACTATAACAGCAATCAAACTAAAATAATCCCACTAAAACATGTGCCAGAGAGCTCTGGAAAAGCACCAGGCTGACACTGGGTTCCCCACCAAAGAAAAGACCCTGAGCCCACATGCTGGAACATGCATAAACCCCAACAAAAAAAAATCCCAAACCTCTCAAACCAAGCCCCAGCTCCCAGTGTAATTTTGATGTGAATTATCCTACAGCCCCTGGAAAGGCTGATCAGCCCCAGACCCAGGGATGTTGTTTGTTAGTCCAGGGATGCTGCAGTCACAGCTGGCAAACCCCAGCTGAGGACAGGGATAGAGCACAAAGCAGGTCGGCTGTGGTTTGGGTAGAGCTGTGGCTTTTTTGGCAGCTGTTTTTCTGTTTCAGCAAAGTGCTGCAGAGCTGTTGTACTGCAACATAATTCTGGGAAACAGAAATGAAATAAAAGACTCCAGCAATCACTTAAATTTCTGTGCCATTCTGAACTCTTTTGCTGTTAGTAAAGAGGGGGCATTTCCTATCCATGGACAGCATTCACACACTGCTACCTGCTCCCCACAGCTCCTGCTTGCTAGTTCAAAAAGCTGATTTTGAGGCTTAAAAGCCCTGCAAAATATACATAAAATGGGCCACAGAGGTACCTCTGTATATCAAATCCATAAATAAGTTAACTGGCCACATATGACATGTTGTTATATCAATTAAAGTAATTTTCATGTGTATCAAAATGGCCAGTAAGGCCAAAATAGCCATGGCTAATGGTGAGTAATCAAGGTCCTAGGTGGGTAAACAAAACCAAAAAAGCCAGGAGAATACTAGCAGAATTATTAGCTTTTCCAATAAAAAAGAAAAAAAAAGAAAAAAAGTTGAATTCCAGGGACAGACTAATACCAGAAGATAAAACACCAACAACTGTGCTGTGACAATCATGTGTATAGAAAACAGCAAGGCTGTCTCAGTGAGAGAGGAGGCAGAATTCACAGCTACAGCCTGAAAGGGGAAGATATTCCATTCCCTTCAGTGCTTGACAGAAACTGCTTGGGATATGACAGATGGAACCACACTCCATGACTCCAGCATGGAGACTGTGCTTAGGTAAGTGCCACTTTAAATTCCTTAAAATAAATCACAGGCTTTACTAGTTCCTTTAAGAGGTTAGGCCAGTGAATGCTATTTCAGAGAAAAAGAAAAACCCCTCATGGTATTTTTTCCAAAAAACACCTGTGCAAGTCAAGTGCTCCTCCAGAGACAGAAACACAAAGGCCACCCATTATTTCATGAACAATTTTGTATAAATGTTTTGTTTTAAAAACAGCACAGCAGCTCAAAATCAAATTAGCTATTCAGGGGTCATTTTCATTTCACTTTGACTTTTTTACCTGGCTGCTCCATCTTGAAAAGCAATTATTAAATTGCCAAATTAAATGTACAGCAATTAGAAATTGCAGTAGACAACCTAAAAGCTGAGCTTGCAGCCCTGCCCCACAGAGTTATATTATCAACACCAACAGTGCTGCATGAATTTAAGACAAAAATGTAACAAGTCACTTTTTCCTACTATGGTTTTGCTTCCAGGGTTACTAAAAAGGGATAACCAAAGGAAATAGAATTTTTCCCTCTCCCAGTTCTGCACTTAATCCCCTTTTCACCACCATCTGCTTTTACAGAAAGGAAAAATTATTTTTAAAAAAATCACCAAACAGTAGAATGGGTCAATAGAGCTGATTTAAATTTTGTGTAGAATGCCATTTGAGGGCCAAGCTTGTTGTGCCTGAGTTTAGAAGGGAAAAGGTACAATTACCAGGAATTATTCTGCTTCCATTTCCATGCTGAAAGCTTTTGCTGCTTTCTCATAGAAGGCTAGAACAGCCTTGTCCCACACCAGTGCATTTCTTCATTCCAGACTGTGGGATAGCTAATTGTCAGGAACATTACCTGCCAGTGATAAATGACCACTCATTTTCAGGTGTTCAATGCTTTTATTTTGTGCTGTCAGTGCAACTTCACCACCACGGCCACCACCGTATGTGCAACAGCTTTCACAAAACAAATCTTACAAATATACAATATACAACGGATCAAAACATTATTCTTACACTTTCCACAGCCTATGCACCACAAAGTCAGACAGAAGAAATACAGCTACTACAAATATGTGACCACTAGAGGTAAAGCAGCTTTCTTTTGCAAAATCTGAAAAATTCAACTTACTTTAAACATTATTATCCCCCTCTAATAACCCTGTGCCCAGTGTTTACCTGAGTTGTGATAGCAGTGGTTCAGTGCTTCAGCAAGAACCAGGTGTTTTTAAGTGCTCAGTGCAAGCCCTCAGAGACATACGTCTTTAGTCACAGCATCCTTTTTCACATACTTCCTCTACACACATCCAAGCTGTTCCCTGCACTACAGTGCTTTTCTCCTATGCTTTCCTAATCAACTAAAGCAACATCTTGTCATCTATCAGTAGCATAAAACTAAAGAGAAACATGAAATTTGAACACAGTTTGAGCAAACTGACTCAACTCTCTAAGAGAGGGTAACATTTACAAAACAATATTAACAAGAGCTGGCAAACAAGAAACGAGAAGCCAAGGAGGAGCCTCCAGCTCCCAGGTTTACATTCCCTGGGGTGCATCAGGAGGTGCAGGGTTAGGGGAGGCCATGTAGCCGACCTGGGGTGGTGCTCCTGAGCTCCCAGCCTTGGCCACAGGTGGGGAATTTCCATGGGGAGGATTTACAGGATGCCAGGTGCCAATGTAGCGGTAGGCAGGAACCACAGAGTCAAAGCCAGGCACAGGCTGCTGGCTGAAGGGGTCTGACACCACTGGGTAATACACTGGACCATAGGACAGGGGTGGAGGCTCTGTGTTTTGGAAGTTACCTTAAAAAAAAAAAAAGCAGAACAAAAAGCACATTCACACACTTCAGCCACACTGATGGCCTTTTTATGCAGGATTTCATGAGTATGAAGGCAGCACTGCTCAAGTACAAACCATTTGCTGGTGCCTCCAATGGAACCTGGTGGACCTCAGCTTGCCCAGCATCAGGGAAGAGCTGGGGCACTGACTGATCCAGGACAGGAGCTGGCTCAGCATAGGCTGGGTAAACTTCCACTGGAGATGGAGGCAGCACTGGCTGCATGTACATCATGGAAGGCCAGCAGCTCTGATGGCAATACTTGCAGGAAAAGGAAAAACATGGTCACAGCCACACACTCTCCAGCCCTCCTCCAAATCACTGCTACTTTTACATTCAGAACTAAAATTAGGAAAAAGTGGTGGTTTTTTTCCTCCCTAGCCCTTTAAGAGATATAAACAAACAAAAACCCCATCAAACCAACACAGCCTACCAGGAAAGATACCTGCAGCAACAGCCACACAGCTGTTGTATCTGAAGTCCTTACAGAGAAACAAAGATTCCCAACTTATTAACTTTGTCATAATCAGAGATTTTCCCCATTTCTTCAGTTGAAGGAGCTCACATTGCTCTTTTTACTTCCCTGAGCAGCAGCACTGACACTGCACTTAACTACTGCTACAGAGAATGCTTCAGCAGAGCAGGTTTCCAGAACACAGAGAAATGGTGCTAACCAGTCTGAGGTCAGCTGCACAAGCCCTAGGAGACTCCATCCACACATCTCTAAGTGGTCTCTGATTTCTTATCCAAGTACACAAATTCTCTTAAGAATGGCTCAGGTTCTTCCCTTCTCTTCATAGAAAGAATATTTATCCACCATCAAAATACAAAAAAAAAACCAAACGCCCAAAAAACTAAAAGTAAAACTAAAAAACCACCACAACCCCCAGTAAAACAATTAATATGGTGTACTTCACATTTTGTGGTAGAACTTCACTTCCTGATCCAGGCTTTAATCTCCACAAAGAAAGTCCATCCATATTAGTATTCCAGCGCACAAAATGCTCATTTAGGACACTTGAGGTTTTGAATACATCAGTACATTTGTCAGGAAACCCAGCAGTTTTCAGAGGCAATTGCTATATTCATTTTAAAAGCACTTACTTGCAATCCCATATTAAAATAATACCGCAAGACCTTTGTATCTGAAATTAAAGGACAGGACATTAAAGAGCAGAGGAATATAAACCAAGAAGCAAAAGCAACTTACATTAAGAACATTTTATTTGAAGTTATTCTTACTTAATGAATAACAGTATTTCAGCACTACCTTTGCTTTACAATTTCAAGGGTAAAGAATGTATCTTGAATATACATAGTTGTTAAACTAGTTTTATCTTTTAAATTAAATCCAGTTAGATGTTTGTGCAATGGCAGAGCATTTGTATGGCCAATTAATTATTTATTTCAATGACTACATTAGCTTTAGTTTTGGTTTATTCATCTTGATTACTCAAGTGATAACTCAGTTTTTTTACAAAATAATCAAAAAAGTTGTCTAAGCAACTAGGACTTCACACAGAGCTTCTCACCAAATTTTGCACCCCTCCAACAGTTATATTAAGCTCAGTGGGGGCAGGAATAAGGAATAAATTCCTTCCTCACAAGGGTACTCAATTCCCTGCTTTCTTGCAAAGTCTCTACTTCTGTCTTCCCTGTACTGAATAATTTGTCCACAGCCTAGTAAGTGATATGCTGAGAAACAGTCCCAGGTGTGTGAAGGTACTTTGAAACCTCTCTCCAAAAGCAACAGGGTTTTGAACTTGGAAATACATTTCTAACTGTCCAAAAGCTGTGAAGCAGCTTTAAACCTTTAAAGTTGACCCACTAAAAGGACAAAAAAAAAAAAAAAAAAAAAGATGGTAGATGGTGTGTGTTTAATCCCATGATGGAGTTCTGGAACTATGCATGAGAGAAATTGATTTCTTAGATTTCAATACAGATTTGCTTTGAAGGCTTTGAAGGAAGAGCAAGTGACCTATTCCACAGCACAGCCTTTGAGCTCCCAGCTGTACTACAGCCAAGGGAAAGCAGGGAGACAAAAAGAGGAGCCACTAAGGGATTCAACTCAGCAACACCTCCAGAGCTACCATATTCCATCTTAACAAACACCCACTGTGCCCTAAACCAGGCTCCACAGTGCTTCCCTGCCCACCCATCTCCCACACTTCCCCAGCCCTGCTCTCTGTGGTACTTTGTGTTGTGGTTTGCTGCAGGAAGGCAAAAGCATCAGCAAAGCAAACCACAATTTTAAAATGCACGTGAATTTATTCCTCTGTTGCTGCTGCCAATTCTCAATTCTTTTACTGCTCAGCCTATTTATCAGGGCAACAATCCATGCAGCTGTTTTAGGAAATGCTCACAGATCCTTCCTTACTTAGTCCTGGAGGTATTGGTGGTCTGTCTGTAACACTGACCATGGTCAGTGAAATAATAAAAATAACTCAAAGGCTTACACAAGTGCAAACCTTGTACAGCTGAAATTCCATCTACATCTGGAAGAAGTTGGATGTTTTTTTAAAAATCCAATTTTGTTCAATTGTTTATGCAAATCTATGCAAAGCAAGCATAAGAGCTGAATGAAACAGCTGCTTCCATAGCAGCAATAACAGTACAAAGGAACTGCTGGGAGACTGAAGTGACAAACTGACACTGGAAATACTGACATCTGTGAAATGATGGAAAAGAAACCAGTACAGTAAGAGACCAGTTTTTGTTTAGATTCCTCTTTTAGATGTCTGGAAATCAAGTCCATCTTCAGTAAAACATGTTGCTTATGAATCAACAGCTAAGCCATAAAAAGTTACCCATTCTGACATGAAAATACAAAGACCACATTGATGCCTGATAAAAATCTCATCTTGTGATAGAGTTTTCACTGTGCTGCTGAGAAGCTCTAGCCAGTACTGAACACTCTATTTCTGGAACACAGCAATTTCAAGCAGGCTTTTATCAACACCTCCTTCAAATACAAGGCACCATGCAAGGGCAGGACACCTGAAGTTAATAAACACACTTGACAAATCCTAAATGCCATTGAAACAAGATACAAGATGCTATGAAAACTGGAATAAATGCAGATACAACCAATGCTTGAGTGCACAGCAGGATTTCCTCCCAGGTCCAGTGTAGTAAACCCACTTTAGTCCAGGACTTCAGGCTACTGACTGAAGTCCTCCTCCCCATCTATACCAGGCCTAGTGTCTTTAACAAAGCACACAGAACTCCAGATCAAGCACACCCACATACTTCACCCTGCTCTACTCCAAACCTGCTGAGTTTCTTAACTTAAAGGCCATACAGATTATACTCCAGCATGTAACATAACAGTACTGCATGTAGCATTTAACAAGCAACCTTTAAAATTCCTACAGCCTGTGCCAAGGACAGGACCAACATGATGTGGGGACTGACTCAGCTGAAGAGCTCCAGGCAGGGTCTGGAGAAGTTATTAATCCACATCCACTCCAGATTCTTGTCAGCACACTTCACAGCCCATTCTCCCAAGTGAGGAAAGCCTCAGTTAAAGGGCATTCAACTAAAGCTGGAAAGCAGGAACTCTGATGTGAGCATGGGGTCAGAGTGATGCTACCACAGAAGGGAAGGGAGCCCGAACAGCCAAGATGAACAATTCTTGGATTTGAGGGCACAGGGGAGGCAGCAGAGCAACTGCAGAGCACAGCAGCAGCAGTGTGAAAGCAGCAGGCTTGGTCTCTGCACTCACTGCTCAACATGGACCTGAGACACTGTCCCAGCTGATGGCAGTGTGTGTGACAAAGCTACACACCCAAGGAATAAGCTGAGCCTACACTTCAGCCCTGGTCTGTAACACCACATAATTACAGCTTGAAGCCATTAAGGAAAACAACTAAAATACCCCAGTGAACTGTGCAACAGCACAACTTAGAAATACAAAGTTCTTATTTTAATCAGTTATCAGAAAAGTGGTTACTTGGCCACAAACAAGTATCATACAGGCCAAGCACTCTCTCCCTGTGGTTTCATTTATTTAAGGTACTGTCTAGAGCTGCAATAATCACATATTTGAGTCAGATACAAACTTTCTGTTCCAAACTGGGAATAAAAATGTTTTAGCTTAAGTATCTATAATATTATTTCTCATTCCCTGCAAGTTGCAGAGAGCCATCTCTTCTCACTATGTATTCTCACTTGGTGTTCTGTTAAGCTTCCAAGAACACAAGTCAGAAGTGTGCTGGAGAGCAACAGGAGTAAAAATACAAACCACCATCATTAATTACCTCGAGGCAAATCACTGCCGCTGGGATCACAAGAGTAAGCTGGAAGAACAGCACTGGCTTCTCCCACCTCACTCACTGGGGGAAGAGGAGCTGAATAAATTGGGAATGGCACTGAAGAAACTGCTACAATTGGAAGGAAACAAATGTCACCCAAAAGGTCAACTTTGCCATGGTATGTCAAACAAGTAAGGTGTTAACTTACACAATTCAGCATGCACTTTGACACCCTGGTGCCCCTAAATACAGGCTCTAACAAAATTCTGTTCAGCAATCACTTTGAAAGGTGTACAGAAGAAATTTTAAAGCTAGATGGGAAGGTTTCCTATCTCTCAAGCCTTAACTGCTCTTCTACCTGCAAGCTGTATATCCCAGTTAAAAGAAAAAAAATATTTTTCAATTATTTCTTCATATTAGAAGGCAGGCCAAACTTCTCTGTTGTAAAAGAACAACTTTAGGCTAATCACCTAAAGTCTTCAGAAGTGTGACA
Organism: Calcarius lapponicus; assembly: GCA_039654755.1. Classification (NCBI taxonomy): domain Eukaryota; kingdom Metazoa; phylum Chordata; class Aves; order Passeriformes; family Fringillidae; genus Calcarius; species Calcarius lapponicus. The sequence goes on along the minus strand of CM077467.1, from coordinate 16,917,989 downwards.
GTAAACCCATAAAAACAAGGAAAGGTTTGAGACATATCAGAACAAAAATCTTCTGGATAGACAACTGTTAAATATCCTTTTAGGTAGCCCACACCTCGAACAGAGCAGCAGGTTGGCACCAGTGAGCAGACAGCTTTGAGAACCATGCTGACTAAACTCTCATGCAGAGTAGGAGCAAAAAAAAAAAAGTGAGACAGAACTGAGCAGAATGGAAGGTGGAGATGTCTTAGATGTTAAATGAAAAGTTATAGAAGACAAGAGAAGTGCTCTTTGTAAGAAGGAAAAGATTTTTTTTTTCACAACTGTGTTTTTCCAAGAGCAAAGCAGGTACAGCATCTAAGGTGGAGAGTGCACCCTGTGCACCCACAAACCTGATCTCCTTGCACAGTGGAAACTAAGGGTCACAAAAATAAACTGGAACACCCCAGCCAGTGACTCTCCTGGAAGTGATGGTGTTCTAGAGGCTTGCTACCTCAACTCAAAAGGAAAACTAGCTGTAGGAAAGGGGAGGTGAAAGCAGTCACACTGAACTTCTGCCCTCTGAAAAGAATTTTCTAGCAAACACTTGGCATTAATGGTTAAAGGTGGCAAGGGGGGAACCCAAAGCAGAGACCTCCAATTCCCACAAAAATTCAGGGGCAACAGCCCCTTCAAAATAAGAAGCCAGCAGCCAAGTTACAACTATGTAATTTTAAACCAAAGCAAGTGACACTTTTTTTTGAAGCCTTTTAACACTTGTTTTGGATGGGGGGGTGAAAGGGAGGGGAAAATATAACTGAAAACTTGGAAATCCAAGTCTACAGCTGCAGTCTGTACACTCTACCTGGCCTCCCCACAGAAAAGGGAGATACTATGACTGGCTGCACTGCTGTTTGTGGGGGAGCTGCTGTTATGACACTGGCTGGAGTGGAGGCAGCAGAATTTGAAGAGAGACCTGTAGCTGGAGCAGTATAAACATCTGTGGAGGTGGAAACTGTTGCAGAGTTCACCAACACCTGGAAAAGAGTCAAGAGTATTCGACAGTCTGCCTCTGCAACTGGCTTTGACAAAGACTATGAAAATACCACACACTTCAAAAATTCTCACTTCACACAAATCCATCTTGCAAATCCTAGCTGTAAAGGCACTAACTATCCAAACTCTGTAAAAATTGGCTTGAAAATACCAGCTTAGAGTTGCAGACACCTGCAAGGCATCTTCTGCTCTGCTTATATTTGCAGGGAATTGCATTCTCTGCTGCCAGAGGCTGTGAGGGGTCCCCAGAAAGCATCACAGTCGAAGCAGAGTGGTCACCTCTCTGCAGGGCCACCACAATGAAGTGCAAGATAGAGTTCAGAGTACCAGACACTACCTTCTGGGGATAGCTGTAGGAAGCCGCTTCAGCTGGAGGTGACACCAAGACTGGCCCTTCTTCCTGAAGGGATTCCAAAGCAAAGCAGGTCCATTTCAGTGGCAAAGAAGCCACAAGGCACACACACCACATCCCTATTTTTTATTTTTGGACTATACACCCAGAGTGTCTTTTGTAGCTCAAGCACAGTTTTATTCTGGCATGCTCAGGACTGCTTTCACACCCACTGTGGAGCAGCAGGTGACTAAAGATTTAGTTTCAAATAAAAAAAAAAATTAAATTCCAAGATAAGTTATATCACAGATGAGATCTCTCCAGTCCCACAGAGGAGGGCTAAGATTAACTGGAATATAACTTGAAGGGTGGCCTGATAAAAGCAAGTGCTTTTATCAGAGAAAGAAAAGTAAACAGCACTCAAATACACATTCTCTCTTTGCAGAGGGAAAGGTGGAAAATCATTAATGTATCCAGTGCAATTCAGACTGTACTTGCAGACTCGGATAAAAACCTCACAATTCAGGAAGGAAAAGGATGGTGAATATAGAAAGGAATGCTGATTTCATTTCTTTTATTAAGTCTCTAGCCTACTGTGCATCCAAGGACAGTTTCCATAAATGCCACACACCTCAAAGATCTCAAATCTGAACAGTCTGTGAGTAAAACTTACCAAGTTTGCTGTAGGTTCTGCTGCACTAAACACTGCTGCAGTTTCACAGTTGGGATCTGGGGAACATAAGCAAAATTAATTGAAAAGAACTGCACTAAATCTAATCCTTCAGAAACATATAAAAAGTTCATAATTGAGCGTATTACATTCGCCAAATGTTCTATCAGTAAAGACTAAACTTTTACTTACCTGAAGATACATAGATATATTCCTCATGAAATTTCCCTACAAGGGAAAGAGAACAGGAAGTTTTGATTCAGGGGGAGAAAAGGGGAAGGCAAAAAAGCTTCAATCTAGAGTTACTGCAATTATACTTCAGTGCATCTATTAATAACCTGCTTTCAGTATCATGTCACTGTGTGCCCTTTAGGAGATGTAAGGAACCCACTTTTGACAATGAAAAGCACACTGACAATCTCTTAAACTCTTAAACATTTTTTTGCCTATTAATCCTTTAAGAACTCACCATTTTCACTTGCTTCTTCCTCCTCCTCTAAGGCACTCAGGGTCTGCTTGTTGGATGGAACAGAGTTTGGACCTCTCCTTGCTACCCAAAATGCCCCTGAACCATGGACAATGGGAGCATGGCTAGTGTGGCTCTAAAAGGCAAAGTCAGAAGCACACAGTTGGAAATAATTTAGAACCTTTCCATGCTCTATAGACAGACACACAGAACCAGGCAGGCAGACCCAGCTTGCTGCAACCAAAGCTTACTAGAAGCGTCATTCTGTCTGTTCATTCCAATGCAACAAACATTTCTTTACTTTTCCTTCTGTTCTGCCTTGCACACTTCAGGCAATTCAGAAACTTTACCAGTGTCCTTTACCAGGCAGTCAAGCTGCTCCCTCCCAGAACTCAGCCAGCTTTTTCCCAAGCTCTAACAAAGCTGCAAAGGAGGGAGCAGATCCCAGACAAGGCTGCATTAGTGCACTCCTCATTCCAGAGCATTCCCCCCACACCAGCAGCAGATCAGTTCATCCAAACACTGATCACCATGGAGAAAGGTCATCTTCAGTCCCAACTAGTGGAACCAGAAGGTGGCTGCTGGCATGGACAGCACTGTCTGCACTAGGCTGATCCACATGTGCTATTTCAGAGAGCAGCACACCCCAAGGTTGCCCACAGCACTCCTGCAGTTTTTTACATGCCCTTTGCTGCTGCACTGAAATCAACCCTTAGCTGCACCCCAGTTTAAAAGATCAGTTCTCTGAAGAAGGAATGTAGGGTTGAGATGCTTAAGTAAAAGAGGTTGATTCACTCTTGTGGTGGCTAAGGTGACACTCAAAACTCTCCTCAGAAGCCACTGGTGACTACGAGATCGATAAAGTGCTCAGAGAGGCTTGAAAGATTTCCAAGGTTGAAGCAGAAGTGGTAAGTCAGAAGATTCTCCCACCAGGCCTCTGGCAGCATGGCAGAGTCCTCTGTGAGATGCATCTTTCCCCAGGAAATGTCACATTCCTTTACTAAACAAGACAAGGAAGAGACAGAGAAAAAGCTTTGGCATTGACAATAACAAAGTCACTGAATGAACATGAAAACCTATTCATTAGGAGCTGCAGGCAAGTCTAGCAAAGGGGGAGAAAAAGCCACTGAGCTGTATTGATTTCATGTTGGAAAAAAGAAATTGCAGGATAATGTGTCCTTATTCCTTGACACTCTTGGAGGAAAAATCAGAGCAAAGATTACAGATCTAGTACATCAGAGCAATGAAAAAATGACTGGTGCTGAAACAGCCCTAAGCACATTTTCTCTTCCTCATTTAAATATGAGTCTAACAATAGTTCACTGCTTCAACACAGCAAAATATTCAAACATACCAGGTTGGTTGTGGTTTTTTTTTTTTATCTGCTTTCTTATTAAGATACCTAAGTATAAATTGATTTTTTTAGCACTCCCAGCTTTGGACTAGGTTTAGGTTACAAATAAAGAAAAAAAAAAGGCATTTTAAAGTTTAAGAATGCACTGTGCCACTTTACCTACAAGGCAACAAAAAGACTGCTTTAAGAAAAATCTAGGTTTGAATTTTTTTCCTGTTTCAGTAGCAGAAGAAACTGTGTCAGGAACAACATGTTAATGCAAAACATCACAACTACAAATTCACAGGGAAAAAACCACAGGCTATCACTATCCAGTTTCTGAATCTTGCTCCCCAAATGATAAATCATAGTATGGCAAACAGGGGAAAAGCTTTCCCCCACTATGTTTAGAGCTAGACAGATATGCACAGGAGGAAAGTATTTTTTTTCAAACTGCAATAGAGAGGAGAAACATGATTATGTTTATGAAAATATGCTTAAAAGTAAACAAGTGTTGCTACTGAGGATACAAAGAAGCGAGTATCTAGAAAAACTGAGGTTTCAAGCAGGTTTTACAGGAACTAGACTAATTTCAGTCTTCCACTGTCAAAATGCATTCATTGCTAAACCTTACTCCAAGAAAACCAAAAATCCTGCTGTATATTTGGGTAAAGAATCACCATGCATTTAGTTCCTCCCTCCTCCTCTCTCCCTGAGAGGCTTCAGCTTACCCTTTGTTCATAACTCACAGGCAGAGCAGGAAAAGCAGTGTCATCTCCTTCGATTTCACAGAAGGTGACAGTTTCCTCTGGCCCCTGGGGCTCCTCGGCAGCGCCTGGCACGAAGCCGTACTGGCACTCCTTGTTCACGCCCGGCAGCGGGCGGCGGCTGCGGCTGTACGAGCTGGGGAGCAGGAGAGGGGTGAGCAGTCACCACCACCTGCACTTCCACCCACCTTTGGCTGCTCTTTTGAACTCAGCTCTTTCTGCAGAGCCACCAAGAAACCTGCTTTTTCACACTCTGCTGCAAACAGGCAATTCGTGCCCCAGCATGCTACCTAATGCCTGGTAGAGCAATTTTTGGTGAAAGAGGTTTGTTGTCACTCACCAGGACAAGTTGTCATAACTCTGACAGCCTTTCTCCCCTGGGCTGGGGTAGAATGCTGTCTGAGGGCCAAGCTGGTATCTTGCCTCTCAGTTGCTTACAAGACTGATTTTATTTCTTTTTATCCTCCCTGGAGTTAGTACGGCACTCTTGATTTTGGCCGCTGTTTTGAAGAAGTATTTGAGACTCCCAGGCCAGCTCAGTAACATGGGACTGGCTGGGAGTAGCCTGTGCTATTATCAGTGGTTTGTGACAATATTTTGATGCAGTTCAAGTTTCTATAGAGCTGCCCTTGTTCTCTCTCCAGGTGATATATATACACCATGTCTACAAAACATGTACATACCCGTGTCTACAAAACAGGGAGATCCTCTGAGTTTAAAGGGGAAAAAGTGCAACTACCAGAAGTGCCTCTCGGCTGTAGTTTCACCTGAACAGCACAAACTCCCTCCTACCCAGTCTGCAGCAAGAGTGAGCAGGAAACAAGTGAGCAGCTCATTTTCAAAGCTTCCTACCTGGGCATGCCGGAGTCACGGTGCTGTCTGGGAGGGTTCTGCTGGTGATAGGGTTTGTAGGGTGCCATGGCTGCAGCTCCCTGGGAGCAGTGGATGGGAGGGAAGCGCCCTGAGGGAGCACCGTGCTGCAGCCGGGGGGGCAGCACTGGCTGTCCCCTGCTGTAAGCCACAGCCATGAACACTTCCTTCCCACGGACCTTCTTGAGCATCCTCTTCCGTGTCTTCATATCCATTTCTGCAGTTTCCATTGAGGACAGAAAAGAGATTTGCACCTTAAACCTGAGCCACAGCCTCAAATGATAAAGGGAGGAATTAATATTTGAACCCATAGAGAAGAAAGCCAGTGACTTGTTCCAGAAAAAGTGCATTGTAAATATGGACACTACAGACCCTTCTTTAAAAGAATCAAGCGGGAATTCCACATGATACAAGCATCTGACATGGGAGTGCCTTCCTAGCTTCAGCTGATCCAACCAGGACTCAGTGTTAATACCTCTCTATGCAGGGTGTGTTTATTTATAAAAGTAAAAAACCTCACCACTTCTCCTCCAAATTAAATTGAACCCATATTTAAGTGGGTCCCTGGTCCATCCATGCATCTCTGCTATTGCCAGGTCAGACAAGCTCTCTGGTTCATTGATATGTCTTTTAGATGGTTCTCAAGTGGCAAATTTGTTCTGGGCAATTTTGAGCAATACCAGATTTCCTCTGTATTTCAACAGATTTGCTCTTTTGCAAAGTCAAATTCATCCCTGTCTGAAAGACAGCTTTCCATCAAACCCCTACAGTGGCCAAGTTTTACATCACAGGGGGAATTGAGTCCCTTCCAATATCCAAAGACTGCTACAGTTACAACTCTCATGAGCAACTCCCCTACTTCCCCAGGGAAGAAATGCTTCTGGAAGCCTTGTACAAACCTATTCCTGAGAAGTGTCCACCTGTTACTTTCTGATAAGCTCCTCTTCTGTTGTGAGCCATATTCCAAGCAAGGACAGGAGCCACTTGTGACACTGGCTTTAAGTTTGCCAAAGGAACTGTGTGCCTGCAGGAAGGACACCCATGTTAGCTGTGCCCCACGGATATACTCTGCACAATAACATAAACTGAAACAATACCAAGACAGAGGAGATAGCTTGTGAAAATAAATAATCTGGTTCTCTGGCACCAAGCACACATTACTGCTACTTGTTTAATAAGAAAAGACAAGCTAGGCTTTAGGTTAAACACTTATTTCCTGGGTCAAGTCTCTCTCCCCTGCCTCCAGAAGTACACCTAAAAGCAGGTACACAGAATTTTTGCAGGATGTTGTCAATCCCAGCTTTGGAGGAGGGTGAATGATTGAACAGCAAGGGGGAGAAAGTGATTAGATTCACCAGAAGTGCCAATTATTTCGTTGCTTGGGTACAGCATAAAAACTCCAGAGAAACCAAACAGCAGAGGGCAATTTGCTCTCTGTGAATTAAGCCCAAGCTGTAAAGAACAGTTTTACATTCCAGTGAAGGAAGAGCAGCAAGATTTCACACAAAGCATTACAATAATGATTTTGGTCATTAGAACATAAATAAAGCCCTCAACCAGAAAGAGTTTAAACTTGAAGTCATCACCAGACTGCTTACTTTTCTGCCAGCTCCTCAACAAATACAGTCAAGGTGTTGCTATCTTGTCCAACTTCCTGGATGTGAGCATTGTAATACTTCTCTCCTGGTTCCAGACGCACCTGGAGAGAGAACAAGGGAAGCTCTAAAAAACTTAAACTGCATCAGAATATTGTCCACAAACCCCTAATAGCACAGGCTGCTACCAGCCAGTCCCATGTTACTGAGCTGGCCCAGGAGTCTCAAATATTTCTTCAAAACAGCAAGCAAAATAAAGAGCAGTGTACTAACTTCAGGGAGGATAAAAAGACAAAATCAGTCTTGTGAGCAACTGAGAGGCAAGATACCAGCTCCCTAACTTATTTTTGTTCCCTGAGCCCAGCAGATAAGTGCCAAGGAAGACTGCTGCTTAAGAACTTGAGGAGAACAGAAGATAAAGTAGGAAAAGGAAAGCTTTGCACAGTAAGAAATAAATCACTGAGTGAATAATTAGCACTACCTTAAAGACTGATTTAAAAAAAAGTGCCCTTACTACATATGACATCAGAATACAAAGAAAACAGACCTTTATTTCAGCATCTCCTGTCCAGATCATTCTACTTCTCCCTTTTTAGCTCTTCCCTTTTTATTTTATAAAAATATTTTGCTACTTCTCTTTTAAGAAAGGTAAGATTACCCAGAATTGTTGCTTAGCCCAAGTGAAAAATCCAGACAACTACATCAAAAGCACCCCCTGTGCATTTTGAGCTCTGCCTGCAACTTCCACACTCAGAGAATGTGGACGACTGGTTTACACTGAATCCCCAAACTGCTTTTCTATCAGACTACCAACTTTAAAGGTAGATTTCAGAAAGAAATTACATTTAGAAGAACACCTACAGGGAAGAGAATTAGAAAAGCATTAGAGAATTCTATGAAGTCAAATGACTTCATTGTTTATCATAGTCCATTTAAAGTAGTTTTAACAGCTGATCATAACTGAGTCTCCTTTGAGTACTGACCTGACACTTATCTCCTAAATAGTACTGTCTCCCAGCAAACACCATGTAGTCAGTTTTTTGAAGCTCTAAAAAAAATGAATAAATAAATAAATGGGGGGAAAAAGCCTTTAAGCTACTGTTCTTTCTTCACAAATCCTACAATACTTAATGACAGCAGCCAACTACAATTTATAGGCAATTGAATTAAATACTTCCTGTGCATACCTGAATATTCCCCATAGTAACAGTGGAGTAACTCTAGGTGTTCTTACAATAGACCATAACCAGGCTAAGTCACATGAGACCAGCAACAGCCAGATAATGCAGCAAGCAGCATTGCTGCAACACTGCAGCTTCTGTGGTGGCACAGAGCTAATCCTGCATTCAATATAAATCCTGGAATTAAAAATGTTGGACGTCTCTTATCTTGCCAGAGTCCCAGTGGCACTTGGCAAACATGAAATGTCATCCAGGAAAAGATGACATTGCCTAAAGTCTCCTTGCTGTTAGATTTCAGCTTTTTTTACCTCTGTTCCTTGCCTGGCTTTTCTGCACGTCAGTATTCTACACAGATAATTGGTTACCACACTCTGTTCCAAGAATTTTAATGATCCTCATTACTGATTACGCCGTGGTGAAATGTTGGAGTTCTTCAGCATGCAAAGCACTTTGGGTCAGACATCAAGTATCACTTAAAAACTTATCTTTCTTGGTAACTTCTTGCTTTACAGATCAGGCACAGTGAATGCCAAAAAGCAGCCAACCTTTCCCAAGCCACGAGAACCACAAAATCTCTGCAGAATGTTCAAGCCCAGGAGGGCTGGGAGGCAGGAGAAAAACTCATCTGACAGATCTCAATGCTAAATTTGAGATCTTCATTATTATACAATTCTGAGGCCAAAATCGTGCTCTAAAAAGAAGTCTTTGCACACATGCTGTAACAAAAAACTCACATTTGAATGCTTTCCAACACAACAGAATGGCAACAGAGTTCTGTGCTCTGCTTTGAATCCTCCTATTTCCTGTGTACAGTCAATGAGTAGCAGAGATCAGATTTTTAGCAACCTTGTACCATTATACAGTATCAAAAGCTGGGTATTTTGTACTTTGAACGCCAGACAGGACACCAAGAACGTGTCCTACCTCAGCTACCTGCTGGGTTCACCTGTGCCCTGCACATTTCAGCTGTGAAGAAATAGCTGACAGGACTCAAGATTCATAAGTTTAATGCTAATCCTACTACAGGAAGAGTTTTTTGGCTTTTCCCTTTCCAAAAGATACCTTTTCTACTGTCCAGCCAAACATCAAACTCCACATTTCGATAGATGGTAGAGTCCAGTGCCTTTAGCACTTTATAAGGAACAGGCATCTTTGGAGGATTTTCTGGAGGCTAAAAACAGAATTGGAATGGAGCATTAACAAGTGCATTTCATGTGTTCAGCACAGGCTCTATTCTGCCAGCATCTGTGCACCATTTAAAAAAGTATAGATGCTATTTTCCAAAATTTTCACTTCCACTGTATTTCCCTAAAAACTAAACCTTAAGAGTATGAAAACAGATCCAGGCACTCAGGTGCTGAGCAAACTGACTCTGGAAAGCAGAACAGGTAACACTTGGCATTGTTCTGTACTCAAAATGAATCAAAGGAAGCCAAGCAGACCAATGATGCCACAGCTTCGAAAGTAAGTGAGCATTTCAGTTATTGTATCTGAAAACTCTGTACAGTTTCCAGAAGTATTCTGAAGCAATTTATACTATGGTCAAGACAAAAGTGAACTAATTTAAACCATATTCTGGGAAAAACAAACAAATCAGGAAACATCTGCTAAGCTCCATCTTTTGGGGGAAATAAAAATCAGCTAGAGAAAGACTAGAGAATTTCAGAAAGTAAAAGAGCCATTTCCAGTTTAAGAGAATCTCAAGGGCAAAACCAAAAGACAAGTAGATGGAAGAAATAAAGCACCTACTAACCAAAAATACATTTTTAGAAAGCGGTAAAGAAGATTTAGCCCTAACAAGGGTATCATACAACAGGAAAAAAAAATCCAAAAGCAAACCAGAAGGATTTTTGCCAAACTGCCAAACCTTTTGTTCTTCAATGCCTTGTTTGAACTTGGTTTCCTGTGGATTGTCAGCATCGTTGCCTTCCCAGTCGTCCAGTCTAAAAAATTAAAAATAAGATTACAAAAGCTACAACACACAATCTCTAGCCAGGATTAATACCACCAACTGTGCAGACAACCTGAAAAAGTACCATGGTGCCATCAAGTGGCACATTTTGCCTTAAACACCAGTAAGGTGCAATGCAGTGCAGGACCAGCCTTTTCCAAGCTTTAAGAACTTGACCTTTGCTTGTTCCAATACCCACCCCTAATGAGGGCTTGCATTAGGAAAGGATGAAGGTGATCCCACTGACTGAATTCTTGCACTGTCAAGGACAAAAAGCCACTCTGTGCCAGGTACCATCAAACCAATGCTGTCTGCAAGCATTCCGAGGCAGCTCTCAAGCCTTTCAGAGCTATGGAGGCTTAGAAGAATAAGTCTCTCATTAAAAGAATAATTTAAAAAGCTCTAATAAATAAGGAGCAATTTTACTTACAAATAAGCTGTCATTTTACAGATTAACACACAACTATAGCACAGCCTGCAGCAGAGGACAGTCAATTATGTGGCACTTCCCTGCTCCAAGAAAAGCACACTCTCTTCCATGATATACTTGAGCTTTGTGTTTGTGTCATAACATAGGAAAAGAAGAGTTATTATTCCATACAATTCATAGAAACTTGGAAAAGTTGTCCTCTGCAAGGTTTTGGGTTTTTTTTTTGCTTTCCTCTTACCAGATCCCCTTCCCAACATACTACCTCTTTTCTGATGGATTTCGGGGCACTTTTTCATGGAGACAACCAAAGTTTGCATCCTCACTTCCTACAGGAGCACTGTTTCTGTTCTTCTTGGATCCACTTCGAAACACCTCAACTGCAGACCTTAATTCTTCCTCATCCATGCCAAACACATCTTTGTAGAGGATCTCGTATAATACAGCTGAATAAACCAACACAAAGCTTGATAATATGAGATCCATAAGAAATCCTGCAGTTTAAGGCAGGCAGATCTTCAGATATTATCTACTGTTACAAGGCTGTAGTGACATCAAATGCAGTTAAGGACAGGATCATAAAGTAACTCAGTTGGGAATAAATGACCTCTGGCAGTCATTTAGTTCAAAACCCACTTTAACAGGTGAAAAATTGAGTCTATGCATAAAAATATACCAGAAATGAGCCTCCATCTCTCTTCTCCCCACCCCTGAAAATTGAAACAAACCCTGCCTCTGAACATATGAAAACACACAATTCTCTTTCACAGAAAAATGATTTCAAGTTTACCCTGGCAAATGGCAGCATTTTCCTGAAATTGTTTTGTATACACAGAGTCATAATGGCCGTTACCGGAACAACACAGTAAAATCTGGGAAAATTAAAAAAACAAAGTTTTAAGGCTGGAATGATGTAATCCCATCAATTATGATGAATTCAGTAAATTCTGATATCCTTTTATTCTACAGCTGACACCAACTCACCAAGAAAATAGTAAATATTCTCAATATAAACATGAAAAAGCTGAGTTTTGAGCTGTACCATCAGCTAAAAACTGAAATTTAGGTAAAGTCTCTAAGTAACTTTGTATCATACAAAGAAAAAAACCCCATTTGTACATCCTGCTGTATTGAACATGAAATAGGAGTTTGTTTCCAAGACCACCATTTGCTCAGGAGGTAAAAATAAATACAACCCATTACATGCAGCACCCCGAGACACACTACCCCAAGTGTCAAAGGCACATTTCATCCTTCTCTGCCTGCAAGACTAGAAGAGCATTTACTTCTCTAGCCCTTAAAACCTTGCTTTTAAGAAGCAGAAGAGATGCTTTCTGCATCACATGCATCAACACATCATGTAAATGTGTGCCACCAAACTTCTTGGCACACAACCACAGCCAACTGCAACGGGCAGAAGGCCTGAGGCAGCTGTCAGCACACTGCCAGCGAGGATGCTTCCCAGAAAACCAGCTCCCAGAAGGAGCCCAGATGCCAGGACTCTTAATTCTGGGTGCTCTGTGGATTCTGCCAACACAAGCTCTCCTCTTGTGGTGAGGAGGAGCAACACCAGAAGGAGCTGCTGCCCAAACTCAACAGTGTAATGCCAGACAGCTGCCAACACTTAATGAGAGTTCTGGTAGGAAAGCCTTGAGCACTTAGACCATGCTGTTTGATTTTTAAACTCAGCTCATTTTGGAATTAAATTAAGCTACAGAGGAAACTGTGTAGATGAAGAAAGAAGCACGTGTAATGAAGACAGCAGTGCTCATCAACAAATCAGTAACAGCTGCAGCAGCACAGGTTCAGAGCAGACTGGCCACCTTGGCAAATCAAGCAGCCCACACTGAAATCCACACCACAGCAGCTTCACTGGCATCATGCCTGAAGTAGCCACATAATTCTGCACCCTCATCTACACAACTCCAGAAAGCACCAGAGGGGTCAGATGCAAGGTAATGCACAGTATTTGTCCTTTATGCTCCTTCCTTTTGCCCCTACTACTATCAGCAGTAGTTCTGATGTAGATAAGCTGTTCCAATAACTCTCACTCTGAACTGGGATCAGTTTGTAGGTCACAAAAATCAATCCATTTGTTACAATCATCCCTTCCCATTAATTTCCCCTTTTCAGGGGAAAAATTGCACAACTCATCCAGCTTCAGGAAAAGTAAGGAAACAGACTGGCAGGGGAACAGCAAGAAATTTCCCTCACTTCTACTGACCTTGTCTTCAAAGCCATTGTCTGTAGCACGTGTGGGTGGCTTCCCGGGGTACCGGTACACAATGAAGTCTCGCCTAGGTGAGCAGAGGGAAAACAAGACTTGCAAGAGCACACTCTCAGTAGGACCACGTTATGAAGAAGTTTCCAGGGAGCAGTTTAGAGCTGTTGGTTTACAGAAAAATCAAGCAAAGCACTTTCCCTGATAAATGAATGCTACCATAAAGGAATAGCCATATGAGCAAACCTATCTTGAGAGGAAAACAAAAATTATCTGTGAAAGACCGTGATGCTTACTCATAGATTAAGTCAAGTACTTGCACTTACAAAAGGGTGTTCTATTCAGTCTAAGTGATTTAGGCACCCTGCAAAAGGACTAGAACCTCAGTGTAGGGAGCTAGTGATTCCTGCCAAACTTCAGTTGCTCCTTTAGTACTGGGACAGAGTGAGCCTGCAAAAGGGGGCTTTATCTCCTACCACTAGAGAGCCAGACTACTTTTTACAGCTGGCATCATTTAATTAGCTTAATTCAGCAAGACAGCAGCACCTGCACAGTTCTGTGCTACCTCTGAAATAAATAGCAGTGTTTACACACCAGGTAGGGCAGGTACTCCTCACTGCTGGAGCTTTCAAGAACACCTACATGAGTTTTAGCCATGCTTGTAACTACCACACAGTGTTTGCACTGCACACAGCTCCTCAGTTTTGCCCATTTTCCAGTCTTCAGCCACTAGGAGCAAACACCTGACATTCAAGTTTAGTATCAGCAAAATTATAACAAACAAGCATCTCTGGAAACTGACCCTGCCCTCAATCCCCATTAGAACAGGGGCTGTGATGGCACCATTTACATGTCAGTTAAGTTTTTTTAGGGAAGCATTTTTCATCCTGTTTCATACATTCACCTCTCAGTGGCAAACACACAAAGTTTTGGGGCCAGAATCCCCACACCAAGGGCAAAACAAAGAAAACCTTAAGAAAGGGGTACGTACTTGTACATCATTGATAATGCACTTATTTCCAGCTGGCCAGCACTTTCCTATGCAATATGATGAGATTATGTGAGATAGCAGAAGAATCTAAACATCAACAACTATATTCTACATTTCTGTAGATTAAAATTATGTACTATTAAAATAGCTGCTCAAAATCATCAGTTTGTTAAAGCAATAATGCACTGAAAGTTGAGATATAAGGATTTGGGGGAGAGTGAGGTCAAATGAGTCTGCTGCATGGGGGTGGCCACAATTACCCAAATTTGTAAGATTGAGCTGCTCCAACACATCACTTTAGATACTATTTTTTTTAACCCACATTTGTTTCAGAAACTACTGCACTCACCAAGGTTACTGGTTAAAGACTAAAGAAATAGAAGTCTGAACAGTTAAGGAGGAAGCAGGGGATTGTAAAGCCTGACAGATATTTCATTTAAGGTACACTCTACATATTTAGTTTTTTTCTTCTTTAAGAATTAGAGTTATAAATAAGCTTTTTACCTTCCAGCCTGCAGAAACTGCTCCTTTGCACCCATGCAAATTCCCTACTAAAACTGGTATTGTTTATACAGGTACACTTTATTCACATTTATCAGTACAAACCCTTAGTATTACTTATGTAATTGATTCCCCAAGATCTGGGTCTATCTAAAAAAAAAACCCTCAAACTCAAATAATCACATTTCAAACAACTACCTAAACACCTTCCTGATCCAGTCTCTTCAAATTTAAATCTCTTAAGTCTCAAATCAGGCTTACCTTTGGATCTCCTAGTCGTTCTAGGTATTTCTCAAATGAGCCTTCCACATACTTTTAAAATAAAAAAATAAGAACATAGATATAAAAATTCAGGCAGTTAGAAAGCAAAGTTAAAATTAAACCTAAAGACTACTTAACAGCTACCAGCTGTTGATTTGGAAGGGGCAAGGCACATAGAACATAGGAATGATTTGGGGCATCAATGTGAGAATACCAAGAGATCCTAAAAAATATTAAGGATATGAGCCCAAGTAATATTCAAGTTCCTCCTAGATGAATTTGATGATTCAAGATCATCTTTAGATGAAGCCCTTAAATGTGATTAGAGGGAAAACAAAGAAAAACCCCAAAACACATCAAAACCCTACAATGTCACACTGCACGCACACAAACTGCCACAGACAAAAACCAATGAAAAAGCACACCTCAAAACTCCATGACTTTATGTAGTTATTCCAGAATTTCCCACCATCCTTTGATATTAATTTCTTGCCCGAAAAAACCTACATATTTCCCATCTACTAAATTCTGCAATGGTCACTCCACTGAGAACATACTACAAATAACTTGCCCCACTCACTACTTAGGTTTTAGTAACTTGTTTTCAGGAACTTCAGAAGCAACGTCAAATAAAACTTGTGCAACTGCAACTCAACATAACGAGGCAGCCACCCTGTCATTTCTCCTGTCTTTTAAGCATCGAGTGTGACAAAGCATCGTGTTCTCAGTGCTAAACCACCGACCCCCTCCCACAGCACTTCCCCTGCACGCAGCCAGCTTAGACACAGAACTCGCGGCACTTACGGATTCGAACCTCGACTGGTGCTGCCTCATAAACGAGACGCAATCTTTCCTAACTTCTGCGTGATGAATTTGAGAGGAAAACAGCTGGGGAAATAACGGTAACAAAGGAGAAAACGTCAATAGTTTAGCTCACGCCTCGCGTTAGGCATGAATTCTCCAGTCTAACGCCACCACGGCGGGACGCGGTGCACAGGCTGGGGGCACCTGGGGACACCTGAAGCTCAGGGGAGCCCAAGCGCCCGGAGCCGGTCGCACCCGTCCCCACACACAGTCCCAGCCATCCCTCCGCCACCTCCTCGCTCTGGGCTCACGGCCGGGTCTCCAGGAGCTCTCTGGGGGCACCCCCGGCCCGCCCGGGGCCTGAGGCGCCCCGGCTGCCCCCAGCCCGGCCGGCTGCACACCTGCTCGGAGACGGCTCGGAAGAGGCAGGAGGCGTCCTTGGCCGTCATCTTGCGGTACAGCCCCAGGCTGCCCAGGTACTCATCCATGGCCACCTCGCTGAAGGACTTCTGCCCGAAGTACTTCTTGGAGCCTTTGTGCATCTTCCCCGGCCGGGGCGGCTGAGGCGAGCGCGGAGACGCGGGCGAGGCGCGAGGCGCCGGGCGCGCGGCCGCCGCCTATGAGGCACCGCTAATGAGGCACCGCGCCCACCTGCGGCACGGCCCGGCACGGCGCGGCACGGCCCGGCACGGCACAGGACAGGACAGGACAGCCCGGCCCTTCGGGTCCCGCCGGGGCATTTCAGGTTGGTTTTAGTGCAGTTTTTAGAGTGCTCGGCGCCCGGCGTGGGTGCGCATCCCAAGCCGTGGGAAGCGGTTCCTCCCGCACCTGCCTTGGCTGAGCTCGCTCCTTCAGCTTGATGGCTCGGCTGCGGAGAACCAGCGCGAACATCGCTCTGGTGGTTATCCAGGATGCCCTCTGCGCTCCCGGCCTGCAGGCGAGTTGCTAGCAGTGGGTTTGAAATAACTCCATAGAAATCGTTAAGGGAGTGAAGAATCTGAGTGGCTCCAAGTATTTGGGGCAAACTTTGGGGGATTGGCAAAACTGAGCCTTGCACAACCGTGCGACCTGATTTATTCCACCTGTGGCCCTTTGTGCTTGATTTGAATGCTTCTATGTACATTTAACTTCTTCGTGAAAATTGTACTTAGACATCAGATGGGCCAATTCAGGAGTTATATTTTCTTGTTTTAAACAACAAAGGCAACTCTGCCCCCCCCCCCCCCCCCAATCAAATAATGTCCTTGTAGGAAGGGCAATTAGCACCAATTATGCACTTCGAAAGTTCTAGAGCATTAGAAGCCTAAGAATATGCATGGACACTTTAAAGTTTAAACCCACTTTGGTTTTCAAAATATTTACTTGACGAAATCGATGTAACACATCTTTGTCAAATTCGGTACTCTAAACGGGAAGCTCTGATCAGCATCAAAGAATCCCAGAATGGCTTGGGTTTGCAGGGACCCTAAGGTTCATCCCATTTCAACACCCCTGCCATGGGCAGGTGGGCAGGGACACCTTTTAATATCCCAGGCTGCTCCAAGCCCTGTCCAGCCTGGCCTTGGACACACCAGGGATCCAGGGGCAGCCACAGCTTCTCTGGGAACCTGTGCCAGGGCCTGCCCACCCTCACAGGGGAGAATTCCTTCCTTACGTATAATCTAAACAGGAAACACTGGGTGTGCAGAAGTCCAAAGTGATGGGTTATGATGGGGTAACACCGTGCAAAAGGAGTGATTGCATTGCCAAGCCCATTCCTGTCCTATGTTTTGTGGGTAAATCACCCAAACAATGGGCAGCAGGTTTGCAGCTCGTTACTTTTTTCACCCGGGTGCACCACATGTCTTTTTCCCTTTTCAGGCTCAAATAGCTCAGTTTTAAGCTCTCTTTTCAGTGCTTCTGTAAACACATGAACCAAGAGCTGAAGGCATCAGCTGAACATCACAGGAACATCAACAAAGACAATTTATTTCCACCTGTACTTGGCAAAAAAGGTCAAGAGACCACAAGGCATATGTCATGGCTGTAAAGAGTACTTTAGCTTGTCCTCATCAGTGGAATTACCATCCCAGTGCAGCTTTTGTGATAGAAATATGTCTGTCCACGCAACTAGGCAGTTCATACTCCCTCCTTGTTGGTATTGTACTCTTTTATGCCTAAAGCTGAATGAGTTTGACACTAAATTGGAAGCCATTTAATATCAGTTAATATTTTCTTTAAGTGTTTGGCCCAGTTGCAGATCTTAAGTGGAGAAGATGAGACATTTTTATTCCAACTTTTTTATTTCTGTTTTGTTTATTGTAACCCAAAAACTTTATCCAAGAATGAAGCAAACTTTTCTGGCTGTCCAGGAGGAAAAGGTTTCAAAGCTGACAAGTCCATCGACTGCAGCGTCTCCACAAGAGTGCTGTAAAAACAGAATAAAAGCAAAAATTAAAGAAGAAATAGCCATCCCACAGGAAATGTTTTTATACAGTTTTCTTTCTATGCATTCATAAGTAATTCTTTAGCATGGAAATATTAAATAAGGATATGTATGGAAAGGAAGAGAATGCACAGAGCAGCAGGCCCCAGCCAGCTCTGGCTCGTAGGCAGCATTGCTGAGAACACACTTCCATCAGCTTTCAGAGACAAACTCAACTTTTAAACTTTTTAATCTTCTGTGGTTGCAATGCTGGGAGACTGAACAAGATCTGAGGCTCTGCTCCATAAACCATAGGAGGAAATCCATCCTATCTGAACACATGGCAGAGTTCTCCCCTGATCACAGAGCCAGAAAGAACAGCTACATCAATCTGTTACTTGCTATTATCAGGCTGGAAATAAAGCTCAAATGCTCGGCACTGCCCAACAACACAAAGAAATAAAAATTCCAAAGCTGACAGAAGCACCAAGACAATGAGTTTAAGAAACTTGCTCAATTTAAATAAATGCCAGGCCTGGTCTGTTCAGAAAGCTCTTCTGAAACATATGCAACTCTGCTTGCAGGGCAAAGGAACAAGATGCAGACTAAGTAATGGGAGTTACATTTTTTCTGCCTTCAGTTTAAAAGTAATCTTTTATTTTTAGAGATTTAAAAGTAATCTTTTATTTAAAGAGAAAACAGTAAGATACAAAGTAAGACAAAACCAGGAGAAGAAATAAACCCAACAGGAGTCAGGATGAACTCTTAAAAAAGGAGCTAGGAGTTTTGGTGATGGTGGGATTTTTTCATGCATTTTTTGCTTTTAGGGTGGGGATTTTTTTGTGTTTTTTTGTTTTTTAGCTTGGGTTTTTCTCCTGAAGTGACAGGCAGTAGATCTGTGAAACTCCTTGTCAGAGGGTATGGTGGATTCAGGAAGTTTGGTTAAAAGAGCAGCCTTTTATGAGAGTAGTATGAGTACTTGAAAAATAGGGGTACTTCAAGTTACTAACCAGATTATATCTGCTTTATTAATCCCCTGAATCCAAGTATTTTTCTTTTTTTTTAATCTAAATACGTGTTACCTCAAATGGAAAAAAATAATTAGATGAGGTCGTGGTCAAAAGGCTTGGTAAGCGTGGTGAATTTCAACCTAGTGTTAGTCTGTTCACTCTGGAAAATGTAATATCCAGATGGAGATTACAGAGAAGGATGTAAATTTCCTTGATGCATTCTCAGCTGTGCAGTCACATGGACTGAATGCTCTTGCCCAGCAGGAACAGCCCCAGCAGCTCCATACCTGCAGTTACAGTACAGGACATAGCCATCTCTGTGCAGCTGTTTGGCCAGCTCAAGCTGATGGTTGTTCATCAGCTTGTCATTTATTACTACTATTAGTGGTTTTCCTTTCTCTAGAGTCTCCAGGCAGCTACCAGCACCTACGAGAGAAACAGAAAACGGGGTGAGAGATCAGATATCCCTCTACTTGCTGCTGAAACAGGGGAGCCTCTTAAACAACCCAACTCTAGTGTGGACCTCAGCACTCCCAGCCAGCCCACCCCTGGCTGCAGAGACCTCATCCCACGGAGCTCCCGCAGCCCCAGAAGCAGCCGGGCTGTACCTGCGTGGCTGATGACCAGGTCTGCTCGCTGCAGGTCCTCAGCCAGCGAGTCCTTGAATCGGAACGCTTCCACCGCCAGGGCCGGGCTGCTGCTGGGCTGCGGCTGCGGCAGCGAGCCCCGGCCCACCTGCAGCACCAGCTTCTGGTACCCGCGGCTCTGCAGCGCCTGCGGGCACGGGACCGGTGAATGGAGGGATAACGGAGGTGGGGGAGACGGTGGGGAGGGGGAATGATGGGGAGATGCAGGGTGGGGGGATGAAAAGAGAGATGGAGAAGAAGGGGGGAGGTGACGGATGTGGAATGAAGGGGATGAGGCGGGGACAGAGAGGGTGTGTGAGGGGTGTGCCCAGCTCTTGACTACCCCGGCCCCGGTACCGCTGCCCGCTCCCTCCCCGTCGCACCCCACTCCACAGACCGTTCCTCCCCTTCCTCCGCCAACGCTTCATGCTTCTCCCCCGGGAACACCCGAACGGCCCCGGCGCCCTCGGGCACCCCGGCGCCGCTGCCGGGACGCGGCAGGGAGGGCGGGGCAGCTCGTGGCGCGCAGGCGCCAGTCCCGGGAGGGCAGGCCCGGCCTGGCCCGGTGCCGGTGCCGCTGTCGGTGTCTCGGCCGGCTGACCTGCAGCGCGGGCGGGGAGCGGGCGGTGGCGATCAGCTCATCGAAGCTGGTGGTGCCCACGGTGACGAACACGGACTTCATGGCCGCGGGGACGGGCCGGGCCGGCAGCGGGACCGCCAGGGGGCGCCGCGCGCCCGCGCAGAGCTCTCGAAATGGCGGCCGGGCTGAGGGGAGGGACGGGGTGGGCGGGAACGCCTCCTTCCCTCACGGGCCCGGCCCTCCCTGTCCCTCCCTGTCCCCTGCCGTGGCTTCCCTTCCTGGGTTTTTCCCCCGTCCGCCCGTTTCGGCGGGGCTGGTGCCACTGCGCCGTGGGCCTCTCCCTCACGGTGCCGCACCAGCAGCGATGGTGGCCGCTCTAACGAGCCGACTGTCCGGCAGCGTTTAGAGGGGTAGCCAAGACTGTTTCAGGTTTTTAGACTTTAAAGGAGAAGAGGTAAAAAATAAATTTGAAAAAGAGATTCGGAAAGTTTTGGCCTCCACGTGTTATTTCGGCGCTGGGGACCCAGATAACTCGCGGACAGCCTGTGTGGGTGCGTTCAGAAGTGCCATTGCCAGAGCAGGGCCACAGCAACCTTCCCTTTACAGACTGACACTGGCCCAAGCCCCCCCAACACTTATTGGGGGAGTAACACTTTAACTTCTACCCCAAAATGATGAATATTAAATGTGCTAACACAGTTATGAATATTAGATGTGTTAAATGTGTTCACTGAAGAGTAAGAATGACCCCTGAACAGTTGCACAAACCGAGCTGGCAGTTCTGTTTCTTATTAGCAAGTGTAACACAATGCAGAATTTGCTACAAAGATAAACCAAAGTTAGACATCTAAATCTATTTATTCCCTGAATTAAAGTCGACAGATGAGGTCACAACTGTATACACAGTTGTGTATACATGGTGTTGGAAGAAGGATGCAGCTTCTTGTGGAGACCTCTGATTGCCATGTTAATGCCTTGTTCACAATGCTCATTAGCCCCCTGTTGTTTTCATTTAGCATAATGAGCCACGCTGAAATGTATTTATTTTTTGATTAAAGCAAGTAGTGCTGACAGCAGACACTGTCTGGGGCAAAAATGCAGTAGAACAAAACATTACTGGTGTCCTGAGTGCACAGGGACTTAGTGCCTCTGCCCAGCCTCATCCAGCTCTTGCTGTTGTCTCTCGGAAAAAGGAATTTGGGAGCTGAGGGCGGCCACAACACCAGCCAGGTAAAGACCTCACCCACAGGGCACAGTCCAGTGACTATCCAGCAGGGACATGGACACAATGTCAGCACAGGAAACCCAAACAGCACTTCAGGAATAGAATTAGCAGCAAAGACTCCCACGAGTCACCTCTGTCATCCCAGCAGGGGAAGGACATGGTTAGGTAGGTTCAGAGGAGGGCCACAAAGAGGCTCAGGGGCTGGAACATCTCTGCTGGGAAAGCAGGCTGGGAGAGCTCAGTGTTCAGCCTGGAGAAGAGAAGGCTCCAGGGAGACCTTAGAATCCCTTCCAGTGCTTAAAGGGGTTCCAAGAGAGCTGGAGAGGGACTTTGGACAAAGGTCTGGAGCAACAGGACACAGGGAAATGGCTTTAAACTGAAAAAGGGCAGATTTAGGCTGGATATTGAGAATTAATTCTTCCCTGTGAGGGTGGTGAGGCCCTGGCACAGGGTGCCCAGAGAAGCTTGGCTGCCCCTGGATCCCTGGAAGTGTCCAAGGCCAGGCTGGATGGGGTTTGGAGCAGGAAGGTGTCCCTGCCCATGGCAGAAAGTTAAAACTGGATGGACTTAAAGTCCCTGCAAACCCAAACCATTCTATGGTTCTATTTAAACCCTAAGGTTAAATAAAGTCCCTGTCCAAGAGTGTGAGTGGAAGCCCCAGCTGAGACTGGTCAGACAATTAGTGCAGTCAGGGCCCTCCCAGCAGTGGGAGAAGAAGATAGATCTGGGATGAAAAGGAAAATGCTAATTTTTTAGGTGTTGGAGATGAGGTTCAGCACTTGGTAAAGAACAGGATAATTAAATGTTAGGGGTTTTGGCTGGTTTTTTTTTTCTGTGTGTGTCACTGGAAGTCAGTGTTCTCTGCAGCTAGCACTTCCAGCTTCATGCTGTATAGGGGCTAGAAGAAAAAATATTCGCATGTAAAATTGCAGTGACTTAAATTTGAATTTTCACTGGAGGATACTTTCCACTTGCACATTGAATCAGGCTTGTTAGGGTGATTTTAAATAGAAGAGAAAAGGGAAAACCATCCATTAAGGGACTCAATTTCATGCTAATTTGTACCTGCTGTTTTAATTAGAAGTTGTGTAGGGCATAAGTAGAATTTTGCCCATGAGTGCTTATGCTGAGGTCTGTGAAAACTACAGATCACTCTCAAAATGAGGTACTTGGAGTTGAGTCTGTGCAGTTTTAAGGCAGGTAGAGGTCATGTAATCCAGGCTTGGTGCTGTGCCTTGTTTCATTGCTGCTTCTGCCCTGTGTTCCCACAGATAAAGCACACGGTGGTCACAGAACTGACCTGCCCGTGACTTGTTTGCAGTTAGATCAGCTCACTGGGCTGCACAAGCAGCACTACCAGCACAAGGGAGGTGGCAGAGCTGTGGTACATTGGATTTAGTCTGTTTCTGTTTCAAACAGACTAAACAAACACTGTTTCAAACACTGGGGGATCGCACCTCTGTTCACCCTTTTGTTGGCAAAGTTGCAGGCACATTCTCTGAGCCCTGTGGCTCAGGCAGCTGAGTGCCCGTAGTTTTGGGGCAAACCTTGTGTGAACCTAGCCCTGCTTGGGCTGGGCAGTGCCAATTGTCTCTCTCCAGTCTGGATGTGTGTGATATTAGCAGGAGCAGTCCAGAACTAGGGGCTCAATCTGACATAACATGGCCCTGGGCCCCAGGGAGGGGCCAGGACAGGGCTGAAATGGAAAACAGGTTCTCGTGAGAGCTTGCTCCCATCTGTGCTTTATAGGGCATAATTTATATTCTGATATTTTCTTCCTGTGACAACATCTGGGCAAGAAAGTGAAGATGTCATGAGTGCAAGCTGGTTTTTGTTGAGAGAGGAATGACATATCCCTCCCCTCTTCTCCTGAGCTGGTGTTTGAAATGTTTCTGGATGGCTCAGTTCTGAGCACTGTCGCTTTGCATTCAGTTCAGCTTGCCACAATTTGCCCAGAAAGCTCTATAATTATATTATCAGGGGTAAGAAAGTGAATGAAAATAAACTAGTCAGCTCACATATTTGTTTCTGAAAACTACATCCTGCCTTTAGTTTGCTCTTGAAGTCTAAAGGCTGACCCACAACTGTGGAGAAAAAACTCAGATGACCCTTGAAATGCATGGGGCACAGTGTATCAAATAATGAATCATTAAAACATATACACCAACAGGAAGGCAGGAAACCTGTATGAGTTTACAAACTTTGATTTTCTTTGAAGGAAAAAAAAGCCAATGGCTGGCTAGTTATTGACTTTCCCTTGTATTTCGTGCACAGATTGATTCTCCATATGGCTTGTGATATAATGCTGCAGTGGATGACATGAAGCACAGGAGAGCAATTAGACTTCTCCACACTAAATTTATGGTTTTTTCTATGTTTGTAAATGTGCAGAAAGTGTATAGATAGTCTTACTTCTCTTTCTGATTTGCTTTTTATAAATTTCAACTGAAAAAATATTTGCTTCCTTTTCCTCTCTCATTGAGATATAGTGCTGTACCTTTGAGGGTTGATATTTTTGTTACTGTAGGGAGCTTTGAAAATCAGATGGAGGATCTTTTGGGGAATAATTCCTTCATATTACTGTGATTCAGAGATGCTTGGCCTGGGAAAACAGAGTAGCATTTGTCAGGCAAATGTCAAATTGAAACATTTCATCACATTTCTACATCCTTTGAATTGTGTCTTTGTGGACTTGTTTTTTAGCAGCTGGATTGACACAAAGGCTCAGGCTGACTGGGAGATGTTGGATCACCTCCTCCTCGGGGCTGATGGCAGAAGACAGACACTGAAGCACAGGGAGGAACTCCTCTGACTGAATATCTCACGTGTGGAGTGGAACAGGAGGCTGTGGCTTAGCCAGAATAGTTGTCCACCATCTGACAGCTCTCATGGATTTTTCTGAATTTTGCCACATTTTGTGGTGTGCCTCGAAGCCCCTAGTTCTAGAATACTGGAATCATAGTTTTTAAGGCTTTATGTTTCTGAAGAGGAGAGAGAAAACCACTCAGTGACTCTCAAGACACAAACAGTATTTGTTGGAGATCTATAACTATGTATCTGTTTGTTACTCCTGTTTTCCTTCCTATTTAAACAATGTAATGATTCATGGAGGCCTGAGCTTCAGGAAGCCGAGTGTTTACTCATTTAGGAAATTGAAGTGCAGGGGGCCTTTGCTCTCCCATGAAGCAGGAGGGCATCTCTGTCCTGGGATACAGCGCATGCCGTGTTTCAATCCTTGTTACAGGACTGTGGCTGGGCTGATTGGTACCTGGAGCTGGATCCTTACTGATGCTCGAGGTCTCTGCTAGTTTTCTGTCATAAATAAAATGCTCACCTCAAAGAACCAGGAAATGGGCTTCACATCAAATAAATGAAATTTCTCAAAGCTGGCAACTTTCAGTCGTGTTTGGGTTATTGGGAGATTAAAGGAAATAATGTGAAGAGCGGTGGCAAACCAGGCCAGTGTGCAGAGGTAGGAGGGAGTCAGGTCTGTCGCAAGGAGGACTCGGTGTTGTGATGTCTCCTGGCAACTGGTCCCCTCAGCTCCCCTGGGGTCCTGCTCCTTGCTGTCTGTGGGAAACACTGGCCACCATTCCTGCCTGCTGGCCACCAGCACACACCTCCACGGCAGCCCACTGTGTGAGCACCCTGCCGCTTCATATTCCCGCATAATTCCTCTGACAACCAAATCTATTAAAAATTCATTTTCATCCAGGCAAATCAGACTCCCTGAAATCAATTGAGCTTTGTTCTCTGAGGGCAGCTTGTGCTGGTGCAAATATAATCAAATCCTGAGGTGCCTTGCATGCATTTTTACAAGCACTGAGATGGAATTCATGTTTCAATTATTCTTTTTGATGTGCATTTTTAAAGGAAATTAGAATATTATGCTCAAGTAAACCAACAGTTTTAGATCTTTAGGAAGGAACTCCAAGTGAGCCAAATTCCTTTTCCCAGACAGTCCCAATTATGCAAGTACATACAAATATCTCTATTTGCCATGCAGCATAAAAATCGGTAAGGAGGTGAACCCAGTGTGAACTCAGACTAAATGTCACTTCTGTCCATTTGCCTGCTGTTCTCCAGAAGCTGGCTCAAGACAGCAGCAGTTTATGAAGTTTGAATTGTTCTCCAGAAGTATCCAGGGACTCCTAAGTCAGCCCACTGATGAAGTAAATGGATTTAGGAAATATGCAGACTTGCTGAAAATGCTCTACAATTAATGAAAAGCTGTTCTGATTCTGCCAGAAAAGCAAAGGGCTGTTGGGCAGATGTGAGCAGTGGTGTTTGCACCAGGAGAGGGCTGCCTGCCTTCGCTGCAGTGAGGGCACCCAGCCTGCAGGCTCCATTTTGCTCCATCTTTCCTGCACAGCTTAGCATCTTCCCATTTGCAAAGCCTGTTTTTAATTGCCATGCTGCCTCTCAGAACCAAAGAGAAACAGTGAAAGCATCTGAGGTTCACTTCCCAGCCACAGCCAACAGAGATCTGCTCAAGGTGTGAAAATCCAGTGATGTTTCATGGACTGGACCTGCCTGTCTGCAGCCAGTCCTGTTCAGAGGGTCTGTGCCCTCTGCATCATCCCTGCTGCTTTGCAACAGCAGCAGGGGTGCTAAAAGCAGTGACAGTCACGATTCATTTCTCTCTGCTGTTTGTTTGTGCTAACAAGATGATAGCTTATTATTTACAAGCAGTCTAGTTTCCATTAGACATTAGGGATCACAGCAGCCACAAGATACTCAGCAAAACCACTGAGCTCGATTTGGAGATTCTTTAACAGCTCTGGGCCACCATTTTTTTTTGTGTGCATGATATACAGCATATACTGAGAAGAATCAATACCAGAAACATTTTTGCATGCATTTCCTGTTTATGGCCTTCTTTTTATCACCAGAAATGCTAGAAATATTTTATGCAGAGGCAAACCAGGAGGTTAATGATTTGCAGTGAGTTTCACAAAGATGAAAAATTGTGGCTCTTATTTTTTAATGTTCTAAAGATATATGCAGAGCGACATGTAAGAGAGATCTAAAGTAATATTTCCACCTGGAAAACTGTTTTGAGTGTGTGTGCATGTGTACTTTACAAATAAATCCTCTTATTTAGATATCTTCTATTTACGTGAATCTTCTTTCAGGATTTCTTGTGCCATAATTCCAGGATAACATTAAGCTGTTTAAAATAAATCATCATTCTACAACTTGCTGGGAGATATTGGACCAGATTCATCCCAGGTGTGACTGAGCTGGCTTCGATCTAAATCAGAGCTCAGTGTTACATTTGGGAGAGCCATTATTACTGCATGCGCTAATGTCAAAACAAGAATATTTTTCATTATCTTGCCTCTAGAGAAAGCTTCTGCACTCAAATTAGTCCTGTTTGCTTCACCCTTTAGCACACTTATGCATAGCCACCTGTACTTCATCCACAATAATTTTCCTTTTCCTTTTCCTTTTCCTTTTCCTTTTCCTTTTCCTTTTCCTTTTCCTTTTCCTTTTCCTTTTCCTTTTCCTTTTCCTTTTCCTTTTCCTTTTCCTTTTCCTTTTCCTTTTCCTTTTCCTTTTCCCTTTTGAAACCAAGAGCTGTTCAGCTGCTGAATGTTTGTGTTCATTAAACGAAGCTTTGCGTACCAACATTTCCTGTGCCATCTTAAAATGGTGATTCATGATTAAATCCATCCAAATGAAGGGCCTTGGTTTTGTTTTTTTTTTTTGATTTGTAAGTGTATCACAGATTGGGCTTATGGCTGAGGGTGGACTGAAGCCCTAAATCTGTTCAAAAGTGGGGTGAAGCATGGCAGAGGTACAGGCAGCTCAGCTTTATGTGCCTGGCTTGGAAGGTGGAACTATTAAGCTGAAAAATTCTTCCCACTTTGCAGCATGGTCCATGTTTGATCCTTTTGGTAATGGCTCTGAGGTTTCAGTGTGGGTGTGGGCATCAGAAATTGGCCTGGGGAGCCTTGCAGGCTGCTGGGCCACTGTTGTGTAGAGCAGCATCAGGTTGCTGTCAGAGAGTGCTGAACTTGACCCAATGTCTTTGCCATGAAGCAAATGATGTTCCTTTTCTGTCCCTTATCAAAAGGATGGAATTGCCTGGCAGCACCCACACTTATATGTTGACACTTGTGGCATAACTAATAAAATAAATTAATTTTTCCAAAGGTAATGAGCTTGATATTAAAGAAATTATTCATGCCTAACATCAAAAGGAAATGTCTTCTGAAGGAGTGTCCCATGTCCCTCCAGGGCCTTAGATTTCTGTCATCATAGGCAAAATCATTCCCTTTGGTTTCTCTGAACCTGGAGTTTCACTTTTTATTTTGTGAGGCAGTGACTTGGTGAGGATTCAGGTAAAATCTTCATTGATTCTGAGATTGGTATTACACAAGGCACTGCTGGGATGTAGTGGTCCCTTACTGTTTTCTGTTTATGAACAACCTACCCCAAGGTGCTAATTAGCTGGAGGAGTTGCATGTACACAGAGCATGGTTTGTTCCTCTGTAAAAATACATTTGGGGTTGATGTGACTTGGCTTAATTGTGAACATCCTCTGTTTTCTGAAATCAGCAAGGTAATAGCAAAAATTTGTGAGACTGGTATTTTTCACCAGTTATTTAAAACCAACTTACAAGTATTTGGTTAATTCTTAATAACAACTATCCTCAAATAATGATTTGTTAGGTGCAAAAAACACATTTAAATATTTTTATCTTCCACAAAATCTGGCAACATCTTGTTTGCACTCAATAAGATCTGTTTCTGGGGGTTGGTACCTTTGTTCTGTGGTTGTCACCAGCTATTTTCTTGTCCCAGGTGCTGTGCAGGCTGGAAGAAATTCTTCTGTGTGCCTTACTTTGACATACAAATATCATTTGTGCCATGCCAGGTGTTTGTGTTCTGACTCCAAGGATGCCTCAACAAATACAAAGCAAAGCATGGCTGGTTGTAATCTGTGGCTTCTGAGATTAGGTAATGCAGATGTCTTAAACTGACCTTAAGTTTTATTTTTCTCAGAGGAAGAAGGTTCATGTCAGACTCAGATGAAAGTTTTGAAGATATTTGTGGGTTCTAGATAATAATGATACATCAGTTTTAAATTGACCTCTGTGCTTCAGAAGTGGCTGCAAGAGGAGGAACCAGCATGATCTCCATGGGTTTATGTAACGAAAATGAATACCAATTACAGTGCATTATTCCCATTGGGACTTAGCCCATCATTTTGTCTAATTATGGTATGAATCCCACAGTGGAGAAACCCTTCCTCTGTAAAGAACTAATTCCCCCTAGAAATGCTAAAAATCTTAAAGAACTCCAATTACAATGAATTTTGCAATAGACTAAGAGCCTATGCCAGCCACAGAAAAAAAAAAACAAAACAAAACAACAAAAAGACCCAAACCAAACCAACCAACCAACCAAAGAAAATACACCAAAAAAAGAACAAAAAAGAAAAGAAAATAAAGAAAAGAAAAGAAAAGAAAAGAAAAGAAAAGAAAAGAAAAGAAAAGAAAAGAAAAGAAAAGACATCCCTCCGCCCCCAAAAATCATGAAGGACTAGCCTGGAGACAAAGACGGAATGTGTAATAGTTTGTATAAACTCCTCTCATACTTTACCTAGGCTTGTACTAAATAAAATGACTGATATATGAAATGTTACTATCAATGGATTGCTGATGGATTTATTGACATACAATCAAGGAATATTGTTGGATTATAGAAATTTGGGAAGAAAATAGCTGAAAACATGTTCTACACCACTAAGAAATTCTGAGAAAATGAGCCCAATGGTTCTGTTACCAGGCATGTTACATCCCAGAATGGTTTGCCTGTGGTCAAGAATGGAAAAACTCTGATTTTCTCACTCACAGCCCTATTCTTCAGTCCAAGTTCCAGCATTGATTTGGTTGGATTTCTGCAGATCTGAGAAGGTTCACTAAGCTTCAAAGCTCTGCTGAGGGTTGTTCAAAAGACTGCTGAGTGACAAAATAGTCAGCAGAGAGAAGAGCTGCAAGGCTTCTTTGGCACAGTGGAGGATGGAAATGACAAAGATTAGGCTGAGGTCACTCGGGGATGAAAACTCCACACACACGTATTTTATTTTGCCTGATGTTCTCTTATGAGCTTAAAACCAGAAGTATTAAATAAAGAAGCAATGATTAATATTGAAATTGCCTTCCCCAGCTGTCTGGTGAAATCGAATCCAAACTCTTATTTTCCTTCAATAGAAAGCAATATATGTTCATACTTCATAACACTGAATGAAAGATCTTTCAGACTCACTTACAAGAAAGAATAAACAGCCTTCCCCAGAGCAGGACTGCATTTATTTACAGATTGGTTTGCTGAAAAAACCCAAACCAAATGAAGATTACTGCTGAAAAATGATACTTTGGGAAGTGAAAACCTGGTACAGCTGGATCACGTGGGGGAGTGACAACAGCTCTCAGGCTTCCTGGCTATAGGGATGTTTGTCATGTTTGTCTTTCCTTCAAGGAAACCATTGAGAGAATTTATACACCCAGAAAGACAAAACCTTGCAACTCTCAGATTGTCCTGCTTCAATAACACTGAACTCAAACCATGTAGGAGCAGTCCATGGAGAGCTGGTTGTTTTCTCCTTATTTTACCTTTTAATTACATTCAAAGATTTTATCTAGATAATTTCTTGCTCTCAGTTTCCTGTGTTCTTCTGGGAGTGGTTGTCACAATGATGTGCCAAGGAATTGGAAGGAGCAGCACATGGAATGTGCAGAGGGGCAAATTGGGCACAGCCAAGCAGCAGTTGCTGAACCTGACCTCAGTGGAAGGGGCTGCTTGTCCCAAAAGATTTTCAAAGCAGGGCATAGCTAGAGAAAGCAGACTCATAGTCTGTCTGAATTCCCAAGTCCTAGGCTGTCAGTGCAGCTTGGACTCCTGCATTTGGTTTGGCTGTTTCTGGTTTCTCAACATCTGCTGCCTGCTGAGAGGGAGGACACATTGCTCTGAAGTGAGAAATGACTGGGCTTTTTGTCTGATGTATCCTAACATGTATCTTTGCTTTCTATGAACATCACTGGCACTCTGCTGTGATTCCTTCCTGTGATTTACTGTGTGGCTGTTGTGTTTGGATTCAGCTGGATCATGAGTAAAACAGTAGGAGAAAGCTCCAGTCACACATCCATCCACAACAGACCTTCCTTGGCCTTGCACACCTCCTCTATGGAGTAATATTCTCTGTGTCATGAGTATTTGTGTGCCTGCATAAACTGGACACTGACCTAAAGTTTTCATGGTAAGTATCTTGCTCTGTCCCTTGCTCTTGAGGTGTGAATAATTCTTGTGTTCTCAAGTTTCCTCAGGAGGATTAAAAAAAAAAAAAAAAAAGCCAACAATGCTGAACTAATCAGTATTCATAAGATGGAAAGACTTATCTGAGCTTTTAAGTGGCAGAAGTGACACCAAATGCAAAGGTGTTGTCTACAAGCTTTATGTCTGAGCTGTGACTTGCTCATGGATATGGAAAGCAGCTCTCTAGAGAAAGGCCTTCAGGACATCCCACTACCTCAAAGTGTGATAAACTTTTCCCAATCCCTTTGTAATTGCTGTTGTCCAGCATGGGCCTTGAAGGCACTGTTGCTCTATTTTTTTAAGATTTTCTAAACTTTCTGATGTTTTCATTCTTGTAACAAACTTTCTCACACGGTTTCTGTAAATAACTTATTGTTTTGCATTCTTTTATTAAAAAAAAGACATTTAATAAACTGTTAGTTTGTCCAGTGTCATTGGAGAGGTAGCACTTTCACCCTGCAATCCATTGTCACTTTTAGAAATCTATAAATGTTTAAGTCAGAAAATAAACTTCCCTTTTTTCACCTTAAAAACAGCAGTGTGTGTGCATTGTGTTGTTTCGTGTCCTATAGCAACAGCACTGAATTTCCACAAAAACAGTTTCCTTTTGGAGACCTTTTTAGAATTCTAATCCAACAAAATTAATTGAAAAAATGTAGAAATAGAACAAAATCTCACCTAGGCTAAGTATACACTCAGTCTGTCAGCATTTATTTCCTAAATTGCTTTGCAGCAAATTATTATTCATCTGAGCAGTGTGAGTGGAGGGAAGCAGGCCAGCAGAACGATGATGTATCTCCAGTAAATTGATGGATACTTACCAGCAAAAGTCAAACAAAGGAAAAGCAGCCTCAGCACTCTGATCCCAGTGGTTTCTTTCTTCCTGAGAAGCTTTCGGAAGTGCATGTGGAGAATACTGCTGTGCTGTGGTTATCTGTTACCCATCCCTTCAGTGCTGGTCATGCTCTGAAACAATAAACAGCTTGGGAATTCAGCCCAGCATTAGCCCAAACCAGGTGCATTCAGGGTGCTTCCTGCTTTCCTCTGTTTGTTGGACACGAAGAAGAAGAAGAAAAGAAGAAGAAGAAGAAGAAGAAAGAAGAAGGAGAAGGAGAAGAAAAGAAGAAGAAGAAGAAGAAGAAGAAGAAGAAGAAGAAGAAGAAGAAAGAAGAAGGAGAAGGAGAAGAAGAAGAAGAACGAAGAAGGAGAAGAAGGACATCACATTTCTTCCCCTCTAGGCGCCAACATGAAGTGCAAACGGGTGTGGTGTTCCCATCCTGACAGAGTCAGTGCTGAAAGGGCTGTTGGGAGCTTTCCCAGGGTGTGAAAGCATGAAAAATTTGTGAACAACAGCAAGCCCACGTCAGTTTGATTCTGCAGTGACAAGCTGTAAGATTTGCCACTGAGTCCATTGCAGCAACCTCACCCCAGCCCAGATCTGAGCTTCCTGGGGCTGCTCATGCCACAGCAACTTGGACACGTCCTTGTCACCTAAAGATTATGGAGTAACATGACAAAAAGTGCTGCATGTAACTGCTGGGAGCATGAATTAATTTGAATTAGGGTTGCTAAGGCATAAGGACTAAACTGGAAACACTCACTTGTGAGTGAGACAATTCTGCTATGGGAAGAAGAATGGGAAACTGGAGGATGCCAAAGCCTTTGCTGCACTTAAATCCAGCTCGTGGCTCACTGTTGTCCTGTAGACAACGGTGCAGCACTTGCTTGCCCACACAGTTCAAAGGGCAGCCCAGGGCCAGTTTGCTTCCAAACCTCCCCTGCATTGCAAGGAAGAGCTTCCCTGCCTGTTGTTTACTCACACTTGTGAGCAAAATATCACACAGAAATATCCCAGACAGGTCCTACTTGATCCTTCAGCATTGTTGGTACAATGTGGTTTGGGTCTCTTTTGGTTTTCTTATTTTGTTTTGGTTTTTTGTTTTGTTTTTGTGTGTGGGTTTTGGTTTGGTGGTGGGTTTTTTTTGGGTTTTTTTGGTTTTTTTTCTTGTTTGTTTTGTTTTGATTTGGTTTGAGGGTTTTTTTGGTGTGTTGTTGTTTTTGTTTTTAACAAAACTGCGTAAATAAACTTCATCCAGTATCCAGCAGCTAAGTGTTTGAGGACTTACAGAGGAACTGGCTTCAGGACAACAGCCCACCTTAAATAAGATAAATTTATGGCTTGCAGAGAAGAACAGACTTCAAGCATCAAAGAATGTTGCTGAGCTCTCATTTGGCTTTCAGGTGCCTTTTGTTGTTTTGCAATTGATTTTTATTAGCTGGTATTGTGGGAGTAGGACTATGGCCATGCTGAGAGAATTAATGCAGAGAGAGTCAGCTTAGGAAGTCTGTGACTATTAGCTTGATCAAATTATACTTTGAAAATGGGTTAATAAATCTAGAGGAGAAGGGAAGGAGGAGAAGATATTTTGAATTATTCATCATTTGTTTGACAAGTTTACATAGCCATGAAATGCAGGTGGGAGTATAAGGAGTGGGTTATTTATTAATTACATATGAGTTGCACAGACCTTTCCCTCTTGCAGCCAGATCTGCTTTCACAACTTAGCTTTGACTACAGCTGGGCAAATTCTTTTTGCCTTCAGCTGAAGAAATTCTAAGTACCTTTGAAAAATCCAATCCATCAAAATTCAAATCCAGTTTATTTTTCCACTCTTAACATCAGTCATCTTAGATGATAATTTAACTATTCTTGATAATGAAAGGACTGAGAAGGAAATGTTCATATGTCACGTTCTGGAGAGCAAGTGTACAAGAAACCAAATTATCATTGTGGGTTTTTTAGGCTTTATTTTGATAACTGTGCCCCCAGAATGAACACCAGGAGTTGAAGACTGCTCTTACCCTTGTTGGAACTTCACAATCTTCTGGAAAATCCTGAGGAAGGTGAAGATCTGAGAGGGCTTTATGGAGTAAGGTTTTTGGAAGATGGAATGCATAACATGCAGTTCCTTTTTTGAAGAAATGTGAAATCTGTGTCAGGAACCATAACTGAAAATACCTTCCCCAATCCACAAGTATTTCTCTTTTTTCCTTAACATTCTGTGTAGTCTTTTTTTTGAGCCCACAGCAAAGATCAAGCAGACTTCACCATCTCCAGCTTTATTTTTCTACCAAAATTTGAGTCTACAGCTCATGTACCCACAAAACACTGTTTGGGATTTCCCCTTTCCAGATATATCTGCATCTGAATTCGTAGTCATGAATGTCATTGCCCGTTTTTTGCAGGGCACATGAATAAACTGTGAACCAACTTTCTTTCCCTACCAGAATTAAGCTGAAATGTAGACACAACACAAAGATTCATCTTCTTTGGAAAAAGGTACAACCATTCCATTTCACCTCCCTTGCTGCCTAACCTGTAGCAAAAGCAGATTTGTGGCATTACCTGCCAGCAGAGGAGTTGTCTGCATGTCTCCTGCTCCCCAACCTGCCCTAAAGCTGGAGCTGTCTGCACTTCCCTCCTCAACAGTCACCTCATCAGTGACTGCAGGGTAAGGATATGTAAGGAAATATCAATTCCTAGTGAGGATAAGTCATATCTCTAAGTTTCCATTAATGCTGTCAGTTAAATGGACGGGTGACTTCACATAATTTTGGGGGTTTTAACTTTTTCAATTTCTTTTTCAAGTAAAATCCGAAAAGGTCCTTTGGGAAGGTTCAAGGATCAGGGTTGAACTCTGCTGAGTATGTTGTTTGCAAAATCAAGTTTTTCTCTGCAGCTCTGAGAGGGTATTGTGGCATTTACATTCTCTGAAAAAATCCCTTTGCCCAGGATTTTTCTCCTGGGAAGCTGAGAAGCCTCAGAGAAAAAGGAAAACAATTCTTATCTCATTTGCTTCTCCTGTGTTTTGCTCCTTTGGAATGTGTTTGGAGATTGTTTACCCACAGGGGATTGTTTTATTGGTTTCTGGTGTGAGTTATTTTGACTCATTTGGCAAGACTTTGGAAAGAGTCACGAGTTTTCATTATTATATTTTTAACATTCAGTAAGTATCCTTTCTGTATTCTTTAGTATAGTTTAGGATAGTATTTATTAATATAATATCATAAAATAATAAATTAGCCTTCTAAGAACATGGAGTCAGATTCATCATTCCTCCCTGCCACAGGAGACCCTGCAAATACAACAGGGTTTGGAAATATTTATGTTTATTCTGACATAGAGAAGGAACAGATTCTACATATCTACCCTTAAGGGTCTGTTAATACAGAAAATTCATGCTTGTGGATGGAAACCACATGGGTGAGATTAATCCTGTATGGTCTGGGGAGTCACACCCTATTCCTGACAGCTTCCAGGCTAAGAACCCTGGGAGATTTGGGTGGTTTTTTGGTGAGAGAAGGATGGCTCTGGTCTCACAGCCCCACCCAGCAGGGGTGGTGATGCTCGGGTGTGTTTTCTGCTCCTTCCCAACAACAGGTGGCTGTCCTCCCGCGCAGGCAGGGCGTGGAGGAGGTGAGGAATTTACTCAATACTCGATTTATTTCCAGTGTCTGATGGGAATAAGGGTGGGGGCAAACTGTGCTGGTTCAAGTAATACTCACACAGACTGGTAGAGGGTTTTCTTGCCCTGTTGGTTTGGAATAGTGGCACCTCCTGAGCCTTTTTGTGAGCTGGTCCTTCAGACCCACAGGTGGGAATGTACAGAGCAGTCAGTGACTCAGCATTGGTAGCACTGTGCCTCTTTATTTTTTGTAAAAACCCCCATTTTCTATAGCACATGGACAAGTGGGAAGGGAACAGCCTGCAGGAGGGGAAGGGTATGGCTGTGAGACCTGCAGTGCTCCAAGATGCAGCAAAAGTTCCAAAAGATGCTCCAAAACTGTGCAAAAGTTCCAATAACCACTTCTGAAAGCCAAAGGATGCCAAACTCCACTAGAGGCCACTCGCCAAACACAGGCCAGCACATCCCAACATTCTCTCTTCCCAGACACATCCCTCAGGTCTGGGACACTGCAAATGATAATGAAAAGAGGGGAAAGGTATTCTTCTATTTCTCAGTGGGAAAAGTTTTAAAATATACTGGCATTTTACAGACAAATGAGACACCCTGAGTGTCACTGTAGATGTGTCAAGTGGGACAGAGACTTTATGTGAAATCAAGCTTTGGAAAGGAAAACTTGTCATTTTCCTGTGAGAAGATAGGGCAGCCTTCCATAAGAGTATTCTATAAAAATACTGTCTGCCCAAAGATACCATCTGATATATAAAGAGATTACTCATTTATTCAAAGGATAGCTACTGAATAAGTTTTAAAGTGTTGTAGGACTCTTCTGAATTAACATTCCTTAGTGTGATGGAAAGAAGCTCAGTCCTGACCTGTACCTCAGGAGCCATTTTGGCTGAGATCAGAGCACTCAGAATTTGATACTGTCATTTTCCATCAGTAGGTCTGGTATTTTATATCAATAAAAGTCTGTCAATAAAAGCTGAGTCTGTCCTGCAGACTTTTGGATACAAGGCTTTTCTGCAGATAGCTGTGCTGGGAAGCTAATGTGATTGTTGCTGATTTAGTAAGTTAGAGCAGGGTCTAGGTAAGTGGTGGCTTTTGAATGGAGAAGTTTTCCAGGGTAAGTCAGATGTTGAGCCTGGGCTGAGCTGCCTCATGATGGCTCAATGAATGACACATACCAAACCAACTTGAGCAGCATGGATTTTTGTTAATTTTAAATGTCATTGTCTAACTCAGTAGCCATCTGTCTTAGTTGGATTAATATCCTGATCATCACACACAATTTTGGCTCTTGTGTAGTTCTGAGAGTCAAGGAGCCAATCTTCAGATGCTGTGTGATCCTGCCTGGTGTTGTCCCCATAGAGGATAACCTGCATCCTGCCAATTTTTCCAGGGAAACACAGCCAAGCATGGGATGGAGAGACACTGCTGAGAGTGAATTTTTTGCTGTATTCCCTCACACGATCACTGTCCTGGTTCACTGTCCCAAGCCAGGCTGGACAGGGCTTGGAGCAACCTGGGATAGTGGAAGGTGTCCCTGCCCATGGCAGGGGGTGGAGCAAGGTGATCTTTAAGGTCCTTTCTAACCCAAACCATTCTGGGATTCTGGGATTCACAGGGGTTAATGAGGTAAAAAGGAATTATTCAGTATAAGGAAGCAATGTTTAAATGGTTTTGTACTCAATAAACCAGTGAGAAGTCGCATTAGTCCTGCCCAGTGTATCCAGGGGGGGTGTTACCTGTCATTCTGCTTCCCCCTGCCAACCATCTGTAAAAGCCCAGATATTCCCAGTCCAAACAGCTCACCCAGACCTTCAAAGGTGAGCAAAAAAACCTGTTGTACACAGAGCATTTGAAGAAAAATTTTGTGCTACTATCACAAGTCCATGTGACAGTGTCTTCTCTGATTTTGCACTGGGTTTGTGTGAGGACTTTACACTTTCCAAGCCCTTGGACAGAGGAGAATTGGCAAATTAGAGTGTATGTACGTGTGGAAAACATCCAGGGGATTTTATTGCTGAACTAGAATTAGACTGTAATAAAGTGGATAAGCTGTGTAAAATACCTGCCCTTTAGAGATGTGGCTGAAACAATTCACTGAAGGATTTTCTGTGAGAGGCAGTGGCTCTCCCAGGAATGCTTTCCCATATTTGGTTCCATCTTTTCCATCCACAGAGGCAAAGGCTACCTCTGTACGTCACTCATAGCACTGGGTCAGATTGTTGTTCCATAAATTCAAATAAACATTTCTTTCCCCCGTGAGATTCCATCAGGATATTTGAATCCAATCATATCTTTCAGTGCTCAGTGAGTTTATTTTCCATCTGCATGTTCCCTGTTAGTCTGTGTCCAAAGCTGTTCCCACTAATCCTTATTGCAGTGCCAGGCCTGGGCATCTCCTCAGCTTTCTTTGGAGGAAAACAAATGAAAAATCTTTGGAAGAACTTGTCTGTCTTTTGAGGAAGAAAACCCAATATGGATATGAGAGAACGTGTTATTATGAACTGGAGTCTGTTAGGAGAGCAATGTCAATTGGGCTCCCAAAACTTACACTGCATTTTAATCACTGAATGATACTGGGGAGCCTAAAAGCATGGGAGCAAAAAACGTTTGTAGTCAGCTCAGTTCATATAAAGGAGGACTAAGGAAGAGGTAGAGTGTCTTATAAGTTTTTTAATCTCATTTCCTGCTGCTGCTGCTTCTTTTTATTTTAAACCTTGCTTAAATTTTAGCTTTATTTTCTTTCCTTTTTAAAGTTCTGTCTCTTTTTGATATCTGGTGTGCAACTATTCACTAAATGGGTTCTAATGTCAGAAATACGTAGTTCCAGCAGGTGATGAAACATTTCTATATTTGTGAAGCTCCACTGTTTAATTGCCATTCAAGTGAAAGAGAACAATTTAATGTTTTCCTTCTTGAATGGGAGAATTGCCTGAGAATTTTCAAGCCACTCACAATTTCTGTGTGTGCCCCGTGGGCTCTTCCCACTTACACCAGTTCAGCTTTGTTGATTCAGAGAGAGAGGTCAGCAAATACAGGCTCCAGGACACATTCTGCTATGTTTCTCTGGGCTTTTGGCTGTCATTAATGTGGCTTTTCCCATTTTCTGCAAGGTTTTTAGGGGGGTGTGAGCCTTCCCTAGCAGCAGCAGGTTTTCGTGATGTCCATTTTATGGAGGCTGCTGCAGACATCCATTCAAGTTAAAGAGAACAATTTAATGTTTTCCTTCTTGAATGGGAGAAATGCTTGAGAATTTTCAAGCCACTGACAGTTTCTGTGTGTGCCCTGTGTGCT
Organism: Calcarius lapponicus; assembly: GCA_039654755.1. Taxonomy (NCBI): domain Eukaryota; kingdom Metazoa; phylum Chordata; class Aves; order Passeriformes; family Fringillidae; genus Calcarius; species Calcarius lapponicus. The sequence continues at coordinate 16,879,668 of CM077467.1, read as the reverse complement.
CTTCCCACTTACCCCAGCTTTGTTGATTCAGAGAGGTGTCAGCAAACACAGGCTCCAGGACACATTCTGCTATGTTTCTCTGGGCTTTTTGGCTGTCATTAATGTGGCTTTTCCCATCTTCTGCAAGGTTTTTAGGGGGGTGTGAGCCTTCCTTAGCAGCAGCAGGTTTCTGTGATGTCCATTTTATGGAGGCTGCTGCACACGTGCTGCCAATGGTGCCAGCGACACTCTCCAGAGGCTGCTGAGGCTTTGCAAGAACTTGTGGGGCTCAACAGGCACCCAGAGTTTCTTTGCTGGATGAAACAGCTTTCCCAAGCAGGGAGCCCTCTTTGCTGTGGGCTCCCTACGTGCTGGGGATCCTGCTGTGCATTTCCACGTCTGTGAAGTGCTGCACGTTCTCAGTGCTCTCTGGGGAGGTGATGGGGGACACAACGTGCTTCAGGCGCAGGAGCATGGAGAAGAGCAGGATCAGGAGGAGAGCCAGGAGGGTTAGGAACAAGCCCACGTACACATAGAGGCCAGAATATTTGTCTGCTGTCGTGTCTACTTCAGTAGCCAGAGTTGGAAGGTGGACACGGCCGGTCAGGTTTCCGCGGAACTTGAAAGAGATCTCAGTCATTGCTCTCTGTCAGCTTTGGTCCATTTTCTGTATTTACCTTCAGATCTCCTGTCTTCCCTCACCAGACTCACGAAGGAGGTTCAGGAGAGGAAACTCAGCCCAGATGGCAGGACAGCTTCAGCAGGAGCTGCTCCATCCCCTCGGTGTCGAGGCTGCTGCTCACACAGCTGAGCGCCCTGCAAGGGACAGGCCTGTGCAGACCATTTTGCACCTTGCTGTCACAATGACAACGAGCATCACACTTGTGCTTTGCACTTCCTTCTGGCTTTTATTTCATCCTAAAAATACTTTGGGCCTCCTTTTGGTAGGTCACCTCCTTTGGATGGTGAAAAGCTTTGGTTCTTCTCTCAAGCTGAGCTGCGAAGGTTGGCGCAGCTTTGGTCTTTGCAAGTGTTGTTTTTTCCAGACAGACTGAGCAATCAGCTTTCTGCCGGCTTCTCTCTCCCACAGCAGGTGGTTTATCCCTGGGTGAGCTGGGGAAGGTTGTTTTCTGCTTTGCCAAACGTCTGGGAGGATCTCTTCTCTCCTAATTCAGGGCTTAAGGAGTCTGGAGTTCTCAGTTGCTCATTAGGAACGGTCAAAAAGTCAGATTTCTAAAGGGAAAAAAAGTGTGTGAGAGAGAGAAATGACACCAGGTACCAAAATAGCCTAGCCTGGGTGTGGTATCTTTAGAGCAAATAGATAAGAAAACCCCTGTCATGCTCCTGGGAGACACTCTGAGATGAGGAGAAGCACTGGGTATTTAACTTTAGAAAAACATTGTGCAAATCTAATTGTTGATGTCCTCTCTGGTAACACATTATTAAATGTACAAGAAGGCCCCACAAGCTGTGCAATCAGATGTCAGAGAGGAAGGGGAGATATGAATCCAATCAGTGTTTTTCACCATGTGTCTCATTTGTTGTGTGTCAGCACCCTCTTTTTCTGAGGCTGGATGCACCTGGCAGCTGTCCAGAGCCCTACCTGTCCCCCTGGAGCAGCTCTGCTGCAGGATGTGACACTTCCCTCACCTCCTGGCAGCACAACTTACTAGAAATTGGGGGAATCTTAATGTTTTAGCACTTTCAGTTCTTCCAGCTGGAAACAGAAATGAAAATTCTGAAATTTCACTGTAAATGGTGCATTCAAAAGCATTATGTTCTGCTCTGATAAGACCAGAATTTTGGTTTTAGCTGAAACAAAAATGGAAGCACTGAAGAAACTGATTCAATCATTGATAATGTCTTCTGCCTATAAACGTACACAAGATGTAAATAGAGTAATATTAACATGGTAATATACTATGATAATCAGAATAAATGAAACATTAGGTCAACATGATAAAAGCTCTGAAAAAATTCACCTAAATGACAAATTGCTGCAAAACATTTTGACTTTCCAGGGACTCAAACTTTCACTACAAGCAAGAAAAACCTGCTTTGGCTCATGGGATGAGGAAACATCTGATTTGCTGAGTTTTGGAGAAGGGACATAGGGGCTTGGATGCACTTTGCCTCCCAGCTCCTTCTTCAGTACCAAAGCGTTTGAGCTCAGTGTTCTTCCAGGGGCTGACCCAGCCCCTCTGGAGCTGTATTTTTCGTATTTATTTTCTGTATTAACCTGTAGTTACTCTGGCAGAGGGCTTGGTGCTGATGCAGAGGTATGGGCAGGGCAGCCAGGCCCTTTTGCTCTCAATTACAGGGCAATAACTGTGATTTTCACACTCGGAATCTATAAATGGAAATTCTTCTCCCGTGAAGAATATTCTCATGTTACACAGCAGGTGGGAAATAGAGGGTGTGAAGGTAACTGTATTAAATTCTGTTCTTACAATATGATTTCTCTGCTGATAATGAAGTGCAACCAGCCTGGAATCTGACACTTGTGTGAGTTAAAGCACAGAGCCATGTCTTTGCCCATCCCATCTGCTCTGTTACTGAGAGAAAAAGCCAGAGCTGGTTTCTCTCCTTAACGAGCAGACAGCCTAATGGCTTTATATCCTTCATAAAATTAGACTGCAGAATGCTAAGGACATTAGTCTGAAGTTCAGTAATTAGCTACAAACCAAGATGCTGAATTAGTAAAGCTCAGCTGGGTATTTATTGATAAAAGGAGCAGATTAATAATAAGTATTAGCAATGGGGAGCTAGCACTGTTTGGGGTGGTTTTAGGCTCAACTATAGATTTGGCAGGAGCAATCAACTATTCAGACTATTGAAAGCTGCAACATTAACTGCATCTTCTCCAGAAATGAGCCAGAAATAATTCAATAGCTCCAAGCAACCCCAATGATTTTTTTGCTTTTCAATCTACCAATTATCCCATTGAGCACATCTCTTTGGATATCATTAGATTCCGATTTTGTACACTTCCCTTTAAGGAAGAAGAGCTGAATGACTGTAGAGACCAACATGATGTGAAAACAAGTGGCAGACAATAATTCTGTGTGTAAAGCTGTGTATGACTCAGATTAGAGGAGGCAGAACCTCGCTGGTTACCATGAGGAGCCCTCAAGTTCATGGACACAGGAGCATTCCCTGTGATCTCAGTTTCCAAGATTCAGTCATTCTCAGGCTGAACAATGCCCCAATTCTGAGTGATCACTGCTGCTCAGTGGGTGCAGACCGATTCCAAGCAGACACTTGGGTTTTTTTTTATCAGTTTGTGGCTTTTTTTTTTTGATCAGGAATTTAAAAAAAACCCAACCCAAACCCAACACATTTCATTTAATAAAAATCTGCAATGAAAATAGAAGCCTTCATACACAACAGGAGAAGGGTTTTTTCCCACAGTGTGTCGCTGAGCCAGGAAATTCATCAGCCAAAACTTCATGGGCACTGACATTAGCAGCCTCCCACTGCAGCTCTCAGGGTGTGGGGAGCTTCAGCTCTGGGGAGCATTTATGAAGCCTGCATTGCTCTACTCTGCACCTTTGGAGGTCACAGGGGAGCAGAAGGAAAGATTTTCCCCAAACAGTGCACACAGGCAGTACAAACTGATCCTGCAGCTGCAGTAAATGTTTTTGTCTTGCCCACCTGCTTCCTTCTACTCCCGTGCTCAGTGTGAGCACCACTTGCCAGCACAGCACCTCTGAAAGTGCAGGCAACTTTCCTGAGCTCCCCTTGGCCTCTCCTCCCTTCCAGCCCTCAGGACAGTCCCCAAACGTACAAACAGGTAAGTGGGACAAAATAGAACAATTACTTGTGTAGCTTCTTCAAGTGCACCCAGCTGGCTGGCAAGTACAGGGTGGTTTGGGGTTGAACACACAGGTCGTGTCCAGGTCACCTTTACAGAAAAATATCAGCACTGATAAACACAAAAACCTGTCAAAACTATCAATTCCATCCATGGCTTGCATTTTCTCCCTCAGATCCAGGGAGGGTCTGGAGGGGAGAAGAGAGGCAGGGGGTGATGGTGTCTCCTCTTTTAGTGGCAGAGAAGATATTTTGTTCTCATGCTGAACACTTGTGAGCGTGCTGGCCATGCTGGTGCACAGGGAGAGGAGAGAATAAAGCACAATTACCTTTCAGAGCCGGCAGCAGGGCTGGCATGAGGCTCCAGAGCCCCTGCTCCACACCACGAGCTCGCTGCTGCTGGTGTCCCCGGGAGCATCTCCTCGGTGGGATCTGTGCAGAAGGCTCTGCTGTCCTGGAGCCAGGACCGTGCCCTTCCAGCCCAGTGCACTTTTCCTCCTCTGCTGTGGATCTCCGAGGCAGGGATGGCTCTGAAATCCCGACCTTGGGATGCCACCAGGGCAGGGTGGCTCTGCTGATGGATGGAGGGCACCGCTGATGGAGGGCACAGCTGATGAAGGAGGGCACAGCTGATGATGGAGAGCACCTCTGGGTCCCTGCAGGGGCAGGGCAAGGGCCGAGGAGCTGCTCTGGCTGAGCTGCTCTGTGGGATGGAGGCAGACAGAGCCTCCCTGCCTTTCTCCCTCGCTCGGCAGCACCAGGAGGGGATGAGCCGAGCTCCGGCTCCGAGCGAAGGGAGGGACGCTCTGAGCTCAGCTCGCTGCAAAGTTTGTGCGAGGCTCGCTTTAACTCTTTCTCTCTCGGTTTAACTCTTTGTCTCTCGCTTTAACTCTTTCTCAGTTTAGCTCTTTCTCTCTCGCTTTAACTCTTTCTCTCTCGGTTTAACCCTTTCGTGCTTGCAGGGCTGCGCTGCCCGCTGGTTGAGCGAGACATCGCCCTGGAGGGCAGCTTAGGGTTCCTCTCGTTTTCTGGGAAGTTCAAAGTTTGGGGGTTTTTTTTGTTTGTTTTGTGCTTCCTGGTGAGGGTTCCTAACCCCCCTATTTATCTGATCATCCTAATTACCGCACTACTCCTACTTCTGTCCCTTCCAGTCCTTGCCACGGGAATCACAATACTCCTATTATTCCATAACCTTAACACCGCATTCTTCGACCCTGCAGGGGGAGGAGACCCTGTTCTATGCATCCTGTCTGGAGCACGGACAGGTGTCCCCTTCCAGCCCTCAGGACAGTCCCCAAGCATTGCTCTTTGGCCGAGCAGCTTTGGGTGCATTTTTGTCCCTGTGCCTGCTGGTTGGTGGTTTGGGAAGGGCTGTGCTGAGTTTACAGGTCCTGCCCCCCCTGAGTAGTTTGGAACTGCAAGAATGAGCATAACCCCAACCCTGCAGCGCTGTGGACAAAAATGATTTTTGTTGATTTACGAATGCGTGAAGCACAAATTTACAGGCACAGAAATGAGGCAGGAGGAGCCAGGATGGGTGAGCACCCAAAGCACATGGATGCCTCTCACTGCCACACCTCCTGACCTGCATTTCCTCACCCTCCCAGGCAGGCAGAGCGGGGATGTTTTGTGGCAGATGCCTGTCTGGGATGCACTGCAGCTGTCCCCAAGGTGTAACGTGATATGTGAAGGTAAATTCATGCTGTATAAATAAATGTATGTAGTTATAGAATGTAATGAATGTAATAGAATAGACATTCCAAATGGAATAGACGTACTAACCTCCCCAGCCAGGAACAGTGTCCTATTCAAATTATAACTAACTCTGGGCAGCCACAGTGTCCTATTCAAATTATAACTAACTCTGGGCAGTGCCAAGGTTGTATTAAGCTTGCTTTATGTCTGAATAGGACTATCTTAGACCTTGGTGGCTTCCTTGTGCTCTGCACCTGGGAGATAACATCGAGGCCTTCCTGGCTCATGACTCCAGGAGTTTCACTAGGCTTGGACACATCATGATGGGCTTCCAGGAACCGATATCAAGATATTACAGATGAAAACCAGCTCTGCCTGTGCTCCAGACTTTGTGTTTTCAAACCAGGATCTGTCTAAAGAAATGGATTTGCATTCAAAGAAATTAATAGAAAGATGTGGTCATCTATGCCTCAGGCAGAATAAACTGTATATAAGCTGGACCCTGGAAGAGATCGGGGTGGACCTTTGAGGAGACACCGTCACTCTGTCAGTTGAACCTCTGTGCTCACCCAGCGCCTGATCCTGTCTTGACGCTGTCTTGATTGTGGAGGTTGCACGAAATTCTATTTTTTTTGTAACTGACCGAATAAATCGTTGTTAAATTTTTGATAAATTTGGCTGGCGATTTGATCATTTGTAACATGTAACCAGCACACAAGATGCAGCTTGCAGCTCGGAGCAGCTTGGGCAGCTGTGCACAGCTGTACTTAGTGTGCCCATGTCCCTGTGCCCCAGCAAGGGCTGGAGGCACCTTCAGGGGATAAACCTCACCCACAGCCCCACTCTGACCTCTGGGCTTGTGGAAGGTCCCAGGTTGTTGTTCATGGCCCGTGTTTGGGGCACTGGAAACAAGCTTCCCCTCTGAAAGGTGGGTCCTGCACAGGGTTTTGGGAAGGACCTGTTAATTCTCTGTCTCTGCAGCTTTCTGTGTGACAAAATAGAGACATTTAATCTCCAAGCTGTCTCCTAGAATAGCTTTCCCTCTCTGGTTCCCCACGGCCACAGCCTGAGCAGAGGGGCCAAAGGGTAATGAAAGCCAGAGCTGCACAGCTCTTTCATCCTCCTGGGATGCATTATAAATCCATCTCTCCAAAGGCTCTTCAGTCTCTGGAGCTCACAAGCACAGTGTATTATTACAATGCAGCACTCTTTAGATAAATAAAACATAGTCCCTTAAAAGAAACCCCAATTCCTCCATGCTTCTGTGCAGGGATGAACTCTGTAGACTAAGACATAAAAGGCAGCTTCGACTGCTGACTTTAGTTCATATTTTCTTTGTTGCAATATCAAGTGCTGTCCCCAACATTGCAGTCTATGCCACCATTCCCTGCTAGGCACACAGGAATGAAAGTACACTGGTAAAGCAGAAGGAAGATTGTGTGTTTTCCCCCTGGAATTGCTACAATTGCTGCTTTACCAACAAACCACCTCCAAACCCTTGGTACACGTCCTTGTATTTAAGAAGAAACAAGTGAGAGCTCTGTTTAAGCAGGAATTATGTTGCTGGTTGAATTTATGAGACCCAGAAGAGACAGATATGTTGAAACCTTGCATCCTTGCTTGCTATATAATGCTAATGAGCAGTGCTGAAATGAAAGGCTCTCTCCCTGTCAATGCCATCCAGCTTCTCTGCTCAGCTTTTTTCCCCCGTTGTTGATTTTGCAGTAAATTATCTCTCCCTTTTGTAGGACCAAGCTGCTGCTTGCTGGGTGGGTGCACTTGGATTTCTTGTTTGTTTTGTAGCAGGGTATAATAATGACAGATGAATTTTAAATACTGCCACAATTTATACCAGCTGAGGCTGATGAATACTTGACTGAATGATTGCTGAATTCCCAAATTGTTGAGAAGTATGCAAATTTTTGGGACAATCAGTGACAAATTTGTGTTACATAAAATAAAGGTGTACAAACTCCCTTGGAAATACTCAGAGATATGGCCCCAGGGAATGTATATTTTTAAACAGCTTTTGGGAATTTGGGGGCAAAAACCCAGGGAGCTTGTTGAACTCTTTGCTGTGCGCCATTTGGCCTGTGTTTCAAGCTTTTAATCAGGTCATTTTACACATCTTCTAACAATCCCCACCAGTCTTAGAGTGAAATTTGGATTGAAGAAGCAAACAAGATATCTGCATGATTGTTAGCGAGTATGATCTGTGTGTTCCTATAGGGATTCTTGTGTTACCCTAACTCATGGATCCTATGAACACAGTAAATAATTTGGGTCTTTAAAATTTCCTTTCAGTGCAGCTGCAGTGACTGGGGACACACTGAAGCAAGGGGTAGCTGTTTGTCTTGGCAGACTGGGATCTGGTTTTGTTCTAATATGTTTTGTTCTGTACCACAAACAGGCTTGTAGAACACGTAAAAAGACATGTTCTGGTAGACCTTGAACCGGGGGTCTCTAAAGGATGGAATTTAAAATATGATAAATACTCAGGTTCCTGTGAAACGGGTCCAGCTGCCACCAGCTTTGAGGAGAAACCCCACAGTGCAAGGGGTGGCAACCTTGAAAGCAAAGACGGTTGCCTCAGGCTTGTTCCTTGCTTAGGCCCCAACCAAATGTACTGACTTCTCTCTGTCTCATTTCTTTTCAATGAAAAAGGAAAAATTACTCGTCCCTCCCGCCACCAAGGGCTACACAAATGCAGTGGTCATGTGTCCCCTGCTCCAGCAGCACCCTTTCCCTCGGTGCATTCCCACATAATCTTCTTTTCTCCAGCACACTGAGTCTGAAAATGCTCCTGAGTTTGGACTGAAAGAGTTTTGTTGCTTTGAAAGGCTCTGGGGCTGTTTTGACAATTTGGCTTTGTTTGGAACATCATCATGGCAATGCTTCAGTTTATTTATAGAAACTTAGTCTCCCACAGATGACTGAAGAAATTCAGTGTTGTCTGATGTTGCTGCTCATTTTTAGGAACATTTCTAATTTGATTTACAGTTGTCAGTGAAGGGCTGCATTGTTCTGCACAGAATTCTGTCTGGAACAGCCCTGGGCTTCATTTTTGTGAGTGAGCTTGTGGGGAAGGCATTGCATGTCCTCAGCATGGCATTAGCAGCACTTGCAGAAGGAAAAGTCAGTGAGGGCTGGCTCAGGTAGGGCAGCTGGCAGTGAACAGGGTCCTGTGAACACCCTTTGGAGCAGGAGGTGTTTGGGAAGAAGATTCCAGCAGGATCCAAGCCACAAGCTCATGTCAGCCACCCTCCATCAAGATCCCACATAGATCACGTGGGCCTTGGCAAAAATTTATTGAAAAATAAACAGATCTTGTGTTCTCCAGCCCACAGTCTGGAATATTATTACTATTTCTGCTGAAGCAGGATAGTTCTTGCAGCAGTGCCTATTTCTAAGGGAGTTCAGCACAAACTCTAGACCCAGGAGCTTCATGCAGGTCTGGAGAAACTTTGAGATGTGCTGATCTTTGGTTTTGGCTGGCCAGTTGCTCAAATACAACCTGAGAGACAACAGTGAGCCACTGTGCTTCAGTCACTGAGAATGGGTGTGCCATTCACATTCTCTGAAAAAATCCCTTTGCCCAGGATTTTTCTCCTGGGAATCTGAGAAGCCTCAGAGAAAAAGGAAAACAATTCTTATCTCATTTGCTTCCTCTGTGTTTTGCTCCTTTGGAATGTGGTTGGAGGTTGTTTACCCACAGGTGATTGTTTTATTGGATTGTGCTGGGAGTTGTTTTCACTCTTTGGCCAATCAGGGCCAAGCTGTGTCGGGACTCTGGAAAGAATAATGAGTTTTCATTATTATCTTTTTTAGCATTCTGGAAGTATCCTTTCTGTATTCTTTAGTGTAGTATAATATAGCATTCTTTAACATAATATAGTATAATAAAGTAATAAGTTAGCCTTCTGAGAACATGGAGTCAGATGCATCATTCCTGCCTTCGTGGGGGCATTCCCAGCAAATACAATAAATGGGCTCTTGTTTTTCACCCTCCCAGAGCTCACCAGGGCTGCACAGAACACCACACCTGGGCTGGCTGTAGCCACTGAAAGCCTCCAGGAGGTGAGGTTGTGTCCCTGCCTGATGGACAAACCACCCATGAAGACAATGCAGGGTTTGTTGAGTCACCCATGGAATTTTCTCCTTCCCATCTGCAAGGCTGGTGCCCCAGGGGACACCTGGCATGGGCCTCAGCATCAAACCAACACCTGAGGTGTGTAAATGTGTGAAATCTGCAGGTTTTGTGCTCTCTGCATTCCTCTGGGCTTTCTGGATGGAGCCTGGAAATGTATTTTGTATTCCCAGCTCACTTCCCCCCTGCCAGCTCCATGCAGTGGGTGAGGACAGCGTTTCCCTTGGTGTCAGCCCGTGGTCACTCCTGAGGCACTGGAGCACACCTTGTCACCACAGAGCCCCTCCCAGCCCAGCAGAGCTGTGTGCTGAGGGCCCTTGGGCTCCTGGGGGCTTCTCCCACATTTCTGCCTGCAGGAACAGCTTGTAGGGTTAATGCAGGATCCCCTGAAAGGTGCTTTTCACAGCACAGGGGGGGTCAGGAGGGTCTCAGATAAGGTCACACATGTTAAAACCAAGGCACCCCCTGAGCTTGCCAGGCAGCCCTTGTGACCACACCAGTGATCAGTGATTCCTGAGCAGAGCCACCCCTAAGCTGGAGCTCCCTGTTGAGCAGGATGGCATTTTGGTCTGAGCCCAGTGCTCACAGACCCAGGTATTGACCAACTCACTCCTGCCAAGGGACCCACGAGGCAAATCTTCAAAATAGGAATAGATAATTCCAGGATTGTGGCCAAATCCCCCCAGCCAGGCCATGAAGCTGAGTGCAGGGTGGGTAAGAGCATGGGGAATGTGAGCTGCAAAACAGTTAAAGCCTTCCCTGAAGGGTTGGTGCCACATTATTTGCATGATTCACAGTTAACAGATGGGCTTCTGCCTATACTGAGGGGGGACCAGTTCTTCAATTACCATTATTAAATAATAATCATGACCGTTTATACTGGAAGGAAAACAATTTTGTGATGACCCCATTGCACCAATTTTTATTTCCTTGGTTTGTTTGTTTCAATTCCAGTCTTAGGGAAGAAGGTCTCTTTTCTCAATTCTCATTTGCAGAATATGCAGCTGAGAGAGCTCTGCCCACCCACACACTTTAACATTTCAGATATCAGCATTTCCAAGCAGGCTGGATGAACTCTTTCTAAACCTGTCTGGAGGAAACATGGTTGAAATCTTCACAGCAGAAGAGTGAAAAGCAGTGATAGATGCAAACACTCTGCTCTGCCATCTCTGCTCTGCCACCCATTTCCACTGCATTTTTTGAGGAAATCCTCTCTTTGGAGGCATCTGTTCTCCACAGGAGAGCACAGCACAGGAATCCTGAGCTGCTGACAGTTGTACTGAAAGAATTATTGTAGTTTGAGCTAAAAAAAAAAATCTTACAGGTGATACAAAGCCATTCAGGTGTTTCTCTTTAATCCCTTCTCAACAGCAGGGATCTCTCTCTTGCCATGGCTCCCTTGGCTTCCACCCCAAAGCATTTGTACCTCAGCATCTGCCATTTACTGACACTGAGCCCATGTGTTGCCTTGTGCAATGTTATCCCACTTTGTTCTGCTGCACTGAGGCAATGAGCAGAGAGATAAATCACATAAACCACTCCTGAAATCCTTTCTGATTCATAGGGAGCCCAGCTGTGTCATAGCTGGGACAGTCACAACACAAAACAACATTCCATTTTCAGAAGGCTTCAAACCCTGTTTTACTATAGCATGTATGTTTTTTATACAATCTTACAAAACTCATCAGTTTACTCATTGGTTAGAAGAGACAAACAAAGTGCTTATTGGAATAGGCAGTTGCAGGTTTGTCTTATGTATCCTTCTTTCTTTCTTGGTTTCTACATCAACAACCTTGATAGGAAGTTCTTTTAGGGGTGAACATGGATCCTCTTATCAAACATGGATCCTCTTATCAAACTCCTCTCTGGCTCACAGAAGTTGCTGTAAAACCTCTTCCACACAGTTGGTGCTTAGGGAGTGCTGAAGGGGAGAGCAGGCATTATGAAGATGTGAGTAACAACTCCACAGTTCCCATTTTGTTTCACATTTGTGAAACAAATTGTTTCATACAACAATTTTTAACTCGTGCTTTTTTCATGAGAGAGTGGAGACAGGGTGTCAGCCCAGGCAGCCCCTCAGTCTGAGCTGTGGCAGCAATTCCTACACATTTCTAGTAAATCTAAATGGGGGGGATGTTTCCATTTGATGCCTTTGTTTGTCTAATAGCAGCCACAAGTTCCCTCTTCCCCAGCCTCTGGGTCAGTAGCAGAACAAGCTCACTGGGCAGTTCCACTTAATTATTGTTAATTTTTGGCGAAGGAAAGAATAAACATCCCTGTGTGATTCTGCTTAACTGATGTGCCTGGTTATTAATAGCCAGTTTTGGTCCCCCTTCCAGCCTATGTGCCACAAAATACATTCCCCTTCTGTCTCCAGGATCAAGCTGTCTGGGAAGAAACTGTTCTGTGAAAACACTGGACAAAAAGCTTATTGAACAACCCTTCCTTTTGAACAGCAGACTGATCTCTCTTTTTATTTTTAGCCTATTAACAACAAATGTTGCTTTATTGCCTCACTTTCCATGGATGAAGATGTGTTTTCAATTTGGACAAAGATCTCTACCCAGAAAGATTCACCACATGGTCCTTTTCCTCTGCCTTGCCCTACACAACCTCTCTGAGTTCTCACTGGAATGCTGGTTTATCCACTGTGAAAAATGTGTATTTTATGATTGGCTTTTCACAAATATTAAAATGAATATTATATGTGTTGTGTTAGAAAGTGATGCTGTGTTAATTCTCTTAAGTAGCGTGTTAAATATAGTTTTAGGTTATAAAAAAGTGTTAAAATAGAAATGATGCTGTGTAGGATACTTTTTTTAAATAAAGGACTCGCAGTGAGATGGCAGCCACAGGATACCTAAATCTTTCAGAGAAAGAGAATTTATTGCCCCATTATCAGAAGAACTTCTTCCCGCCTCTAAGGCGCTGTTAGGATCCAGAGGAAGAAGTTGACACTGCCCAGACAGAATCCTGTATTTGAATGGAATTTATGCATCATGTATGAGGTGTATGAATATGCAACAGACTGTTGTTTTTAAGGGCTAATCCTTTGTTAATGGGTGTCCTTTTTCAGGCTTGTAGTACAGAAAAGGTACCCGGATCTCTGTAACTCTTTGTTTCTATTGTCTCATATTGTCCTAACTTAAATTGCCCAAATTATTATTGATCTAATTGTATTACTATTTTTATAACCAGTTTATTACTATTAAATTTTTAAAATTAAAAAAAAAAAACAAGTGATTGGCGTTTTTCACATCCATGCTCCAGACTGACTTTGCAGCAAGTCCCAGCGTCTAAAACCCCAGAAAAGTTCTAAACTTCTAAAACTTCTCCAGTGCCTGGGCATCAGCTCCAATCTCTGACCGCTCTGCCACGTGGATCTCGTGCTGGAATCAGGTGATGCTCTGGAGAGGACAGAGGGGCTTTTGTCCTCCTCCTTTTTGGGCAGCAGTGACCAGCTGAGATGTCCTTGGCTGCAGGGAGGACACTGGGAAGAGGCAGGGTGTGGGTGCCAGGCTGCTGCTGGAGATGGGCTTTTGTCCCTCAGTAATAGCTGCCTCTTCAAGCCAGGTCTCACAAGCTCTCAGGGGTCCATAACACACCCAAGATAGCTCAGCTACCTTTGGAGGCATAAAATCAGCAGGATGGCTTCTGTGGTGGTGTTGGAAACAAAATAGATTTAATAAAAGGCAAAATAGCAAACAGAAAAACCGAGCCAGGTGCAAGAGGTTCTTGCTCCTGGTAAAACACCTCACAAAGGCCATTGGTTTCTTTGTTCTCTTCTTTTTCTAGGAAATTGCTCAGGCAAGACTTTTTGGCTCCTGTCCAATTGGCCGTTCTTAAGTTTGAGGTGAAGTCCCCTGGGTCTATGAAGTGGCTTTTTCACCTAATTGAGGAGAGAAACTTCTGGGCTTCTTTCCTTTTTGAGGGGACAAAGGACAGTTTGTCACTCCATCAACAGGGAGCACATTCCTATATCTCACCCTTTCTATACATCTAAAAAGAAGGAGGAAAAAGGAACATGAACTGAAAAAGTCTCACCCTTCTCGACAATTTGTAGTTATGACAATAATTTTAAATTTGTTCCAACTTTCTATCTTAACATTGGTGAAGTGTTTTCCTAGGCAAACCTCAAATTCCTGGCTATATATGATTTGAACATAGAGGTAGGTTAACAACTTTTTGACACCACAACATCCTATATCCCTCTGGTATTTAAACAGCAGTTCCATGTGCCCAGATTAAGGGACACTTAAACATCCCAGGTCAGCTCTCCACACCTGACTCCCCCTGATTTGTAAAGGCATTCAACCCTTCTCTGGCAGTGGCTTTAGGGAGTGTCAGGTTCGTGCCAGTGTCTATTCAGTGCTGGTGCTGTTCTCTGTAAAGCTCTCAATTCTCTATTTCCACTTCTGGAAGGGAGAGGAGCTTTCTGTCTTACCCAGCAAAATCCCTGTTCCCATTCCCAAGGATTTTAGTCCTGTGCCACAGGGAGGACAAGGCACATTATTTGCTTCTGCATACAATTTATTATCAACATTTCCTCCTGCTTCAGCTCTGCTTCTGATGACAGGCCCAAAATAACACAGAAAAAGAGGAGCAAGTGGAGGAATAATGTGCTGGACTGCCCATTGTCTTTCTTAAGCTGCACCAGGAGCAAGTAGAACCTGTGTGTGATGGTCTGGGGCTCTCAGCAGAGGCCAGTCCTGCAAAGATTATCCTGGGGAATCAATATATGCATTAAAATGGGATCAGAATGTAGGAGAATAGAGGAAATCTCCGCAGTCATGAGCTTGGAGTAGACCCAGAACCATCAGCTATGAGATTTCTGAAGAAATTTCCAGGTGTGGACCCCACCAGACTGCAGGAGTGCCCTGCCTGGTTTAATGCAAACAGTTGAATTAATCATGCAGATAACTGTGAGAGTGCAGCTTAAATTCCACTGGGGACCAGTAAAGTCCAGTCACTGCGGAAGAACTTTACAACACCCTGCAGTGTAATCAGCTCTGCTGATTTAAATATAAGTCCTCTGAAGGGAATTTAAATCTCTGAATCTTTCTGAACCAGCTGATCTCCTTTCAAGAAGAAGGAAGATTTGTACCACTACTTTTTCTACTCATAAAATGCCACTTGCCCTTTCACATTTTGAGATATTTAATTTTCAGTGCCTATAATTCCACAAAGCACCTTCATGTTGTGTAAAATACACAGACACTTTGCAGTGCGTGACCTGTGGTATAGAAACTGCCTTGTCCCATCAAATGTTTCCTGTAGGCAGGAAAACACTTTTTAAAATAAAATAAAACAATCTGGAATTCTTTCCTGCTCTTTGTCCCAGAAAGGCACAGCATCAGACCTGATGGTAAGACAAGGTCCACAAAAGAATAACTCTTTTCAAAGGAATCCAAGACAAGGTCCACAAAAGAATAACTCTTTCCAAAGGAATCCAAGACAAGGTCCATAAAAGAATAATAAAGGAATCCTGTGTTAATAGAACCTGGCACATCAGTCTCTGCATTCACAGGTTCCTGTGTGAGGAAATCGTGGCTGTCACTTTCAGAGACACATCCTGTTCTTTCTGGTGGTGGGAGATTGAGGTCTTGCTCAGATCTGCTGACATGTGAGGATTCTCTTTGTTGCCCTGCTTGTGGCTGTCACAGCACATCAGGTTCATTACCAGCTGAGGTAAGATTTGTTTTATGAGCCTGACAGGAAATGTTGAAGTGTCGGAGGTGCTTGGGATAATTCATCTGAGAAAGAGGGTGAGTTCCTTGCACTGGAAAATGCTTTTGTGGTGGAAAGAGCTAGAGCTGAAGGGAGAGCAGATGTACAGAAGAATTCCATCACAAATGATTGCACCATGTCACCTTCCCTTAATAACCTTGGCCTGACACAGCCAGGTGAGGGATGCAGCTGCCAGGCTGACGTTTCCCTCAGGAAATTCTCTGTCCCTCCTCTGGTCCCCCCCCTCCCTTCACTTGCAAAATCTTTGATAATTAAATCACTGCGAAGGCAAATGATCTGTTGGTATAATTCATTTGATAATTCAGCCTAAGCCCCACATTTCTCTTTGCACAAATGAAATTAGCTCTGCTCACAAAAGATCTGCTCCTGAGCTACCTGCTCACTCACACAATCCCTTTCCTAATTAGATGGCTGATACCAGCAAAGCATGGCTTTCTTCCCAGCACAGGGAAACCAAAAAGGTGCTTTTCACTGGAGAGGCCCTGGAGACCCTGATGTAAAGGAGAGGGAGAGATTAATTTCTGATTTCTTACTCTTTTTCTCCCATCACTCAGCTATGCTTCCTTTTCTTTAGTGTGTGTTTCTGAGAGAACTGAATGAAGTTTTTATAAATCCTTATTTAGAGAAGAAGATCAGCACCCAGGTGCTCTTCTGGTTTGGCCTGGAGAGCACAGACTTTTTGATAAATACCTTTCTGAAGAAGAGCAGCACCCAGGTTTGGCCTGGAGAGCACAGCCTTTCCCTGCTCTGGCAGTGCCAGCAGACACTTTTCCCCCATTGCATCCCAGTCCAGCTGCTCCAGAGGGATGCAGCACCTGCAGGGAGGGTTCCACTTGAAACAAACCCCATGGATTTCTGTTGTTGCTCTCCATGGAAGAAGCTTGAATGTTTTTTTCCATCAGAAATCAGAGGGGTGTAATGGTCCTTGGCTCTGCATCCTCCCCCAGGGCAGGTGGTGTCAAACTGCACTCTCCAACCACGAATCCCCAAACCCCTCTGGGACTGCAGAGATAAAAGCAATCCTCTCTGTAATTAATATGTTTGATAAGTAATGGGCAACCAGTTAAAACCCAGGAGATGCAAGGGATGGCAGAAATGGCTGAGGATGGCAGTGAGAGAAGGATCAGAACAGGAGCCGAGCAGGGACTGGGCTGGGATAGGAACTGCTTGTGGCTCACAGGGCAGGTTCACTGGGACTCCAGAAGAAAGGGGCAACTGAAAATCAACACCCTAAAAAGCTGTAGCTGACATAAAAGGGTCCTGCTGCAGCATCAGCACTGCCAAAAACTTACAGCATGGGCAGCCAGCACCCAGCTGGGGCTGACCAACAGCCCCAGGATGAGCTGTTGTCCCATCCTCACTGCTCAGATTGTACAGCAGCTTCAGAAGCAGCTGTCATGCTTTGTACCTGACCAACAAAACCAGATGGACCCTGCTCTGATCTAGCTTCTACTTGGTGGCTGGCTAAATCAGTGTTAGCTGCTGCCCTCCTGATCATCTGGTGTCACATTTCCCCCTAGAATCAGCCCAAACGAGCACATTTTAATTTGGGGGGTATTGGGGAAGGTGGAACAGGAAAGCCTTATAAATATGATTGCCTGGCAAAAGATTTTGAGAATATAGAAACTATAAGCGAGATTGAAATGAAAGCAAGCTTTGAGATACCTCAGTTACTGAACAACAGGAAAACAATGGCATGGCCAGCTGAAGGTGATCCCCTTTTGATGGAACAACACCCTCTGCTTGCAGACAGCTCCAAGGGTCAGAGCAGACCCTGCCAGCTTGGCAGAAGGGGCCCAAAGAGGAGTTTTTGGGGTTTAAAATGTAACACAGTATGGTGATGTAATGATTCCTATAGGCTGTATGTAAATGCTATAGGATTTGTATCTTGTACTAGATTGGTTAGTGAGAACTAGAATATACAGCACAGAAGATTTACGGTATTGTAACAGGAATTTCGCTCTCTTACGCTTTTACTCTCTTACCCCTTTTTACTCTCTTACCCCTTTTGCTCTCTTACCCCTTTTACTCTCTCACCCTCTCATCCTCTCTCCCCCTCTCTTCTCTCAGTCCTGCTCTGAGCTGTGCTGGCAGCTCCCAGCAGGGCCCTGCACCCAGGCCCTTTGCAATAAACGCCAAGTTCCAGCCCTGGCTGCAGAGATCTCTGTCTCTGTCCATCCTGACCGTGCTACCCCCAAAGCTCCTACAGGGGGGAAGGCAAATCTCTCTGCTGTGTTTGACCTGAAACTCCAGCGTGCCTGTAACTCACAGGGAAGGCTTTGTTGTGCTTGCAGAGCAAGGGCCCAGCTCAGCAGCCCAGCTCTGCTGCCTCAGCTCTCTCTGAGACCCTCACGTGTGCCTCCAACACTGGAACAGTTTTCTTGTGGGAGCCTGAGGGAATCAGGAAAGAGAAAATGGGGGAAGCATCCATTCCAAGCCTTGATTTCTGAAGAGGAGAGCACCACTAGCTGACCGATGTCCTCACACCAACAGAGGGCAAACACAGCTTTCCTGGCTTCTCTGTTCAGATTTTGCCTGTAACTCATTTAAACACAAAGGGCTTAGACTTCAGGAGCCCATAATGACTGAAGAGAGAAATAAACACCTTGTACTACAAACTTACATACTTTTGAAGTGTTACAATTTCTCTACCACACCCTACCAGTATCAGCAAACATTAGGAAAAGAACGAGGAAATCATCCCTTTTATTTAAAGTATTCTGAATGGCCAGACCTGGCCTTTGTTTAAGAATTGTTGAAGTTGGAAAAGACCTTAAAATTCATCAAGTCCAGCCTTTGACTGAATACCACCAATAGTAGTGGATTTTTAGCTGAAAAGGGAAAAAAAAATGCTTTGGACTGTGCAAAAGGCCTGGTTTCACTTGAGTGCTTTTTATGCTGTAGTATCAGAATAAGGCAAGGGAAGGCTGTGTGGTGACTTGTGCCAAAGATGCCAGGCAGTCCTACAGAAGCCTGTGTGCTAAACTTTACAGACTCTGGACTCCCTTAGCAAGTGAGGCAATCTTTGTTTCTGCTAGCATGGCAAAGAACTGCCTGTTGTGATGCCCCTGCTGTCATTTTGGTGTTCACATCTGCCATTTTCACTGCTGAGGGATTTCCTAACCCAGTAGGGTTAAGAACTTCCCTGAATGACTGTTTTTCTTATTTTTTCCCCCTAATATTGCTCTCAGGTTAACTCTGCCTTTCTTCAAGTGAGCAAACAGAGTGAAAACATTTCCTACAGCTCCCAGCTGTGCTTGCTCTTAGTGAAACATCAATCCCAGGCTCTTTGGGAGCAGCTCTCCCCCAGTTTGCTCCTTCCCTTGCTCTCCCTTCTCTCCAGGCTGTGCCTGGGCTCCCTGCTCGGAGTCACCCAGCCCCGAGTGCTGCTGGCACGGGGCCACCTCGCACCCCAGATGGTGCCACCTGCTGCTGCTGCCAGGGGCTCGGGAGACCAGCTCCTCATTCCAGACACAAATCCAAACGCCGGGGAAAATGAAACAGGAAAGCCGTAAAAATATTAATATATAAATATATATAATATTTGTATTACATATACATTATATGTAACAACATATACATTATATGTTATATGTTGTTATATATTATAAATATATAATATATAACAACATATAACATATAATGTATAATGTATAATGTATAATATATAATATAGCTATTATGTATATTATATATTATTTTATATTATATACATTATATAATAGATATTATATATATAATTTATGCTTTTTATATATATAGAGAGAGAGAATATAGAAACTATAAGTGAGATTGAAATGAAAGCAAGCACAGTTTGGGGTCACGGGGATGGGGCTGTGCTGGGGGCACAGTTTGGGGTCACTGGGATGGGGCTGTGGTGTCAGGGCACAGTTTGGGGTCACTGGGATGGGGCTGTGGTGTCAGGGCACAGTTTGGGGTCACTGGGATGGGGCTGTGCTGTGGGCACAGTTTGGGGTCACTGGGATGGGGCTGTGGTGTCAGGGCACAGTTTGGGGTCACTGGGATGGGGCTGTGGTGTCAGGGCACAGTTTGGGGTCACTGGGATGGGGCTGTGCTGGGGGCACAGTTTGGGGTCACTGGGATGGGGCTGTGGTGTCAGGGCACAGTTTGGGGTCACTGGGATGGGGCTGTGCTGGGGGCACAGTTTGGGGTCACTGGGATGGGGCTGTGCTGGGGGCACAGTTTGGGGTCACTGGGATGGGGCTGTGCTGGGGGCACAGTTTGGGGTCACTGGGATGGGGCTGTGCTGGGGGCACAGTTTGGGGTCACGGGGATGGGGCTGTGCTGGGGGCACAGTTTGGGGTCACAGGGATGGGGCTGTGCTGGGGGCACAGTTTGGGGTCACTGGGATGGGGCTGTGCTGGGGGCACAGTTTGGGGTCACTGGGATGGGCTGGCCCAGCCTCATCCCCAGTGGGCACAGCTGTGAGCAGCACTGACAGCAGTGAGCCATGGAGTGCCCAGGTGTGCTGAGCAGCCACCCAAGGGAGCAGAGGGCACACAGGGGCAGTGCATCAACATGAGGGTGTAAAGGGTTGGGCTAAAGAACAAGAAAGAGGAGATGCTTGCAGCCTTCTGAGGTGGTATAGAGCTGCTCTGTGTATTGTGGATCTCTTGACTGTGACATGTGCTGCAACACTGGAACCGGTTCTTATAGATGGGAGAGAAAATGGAGGCATATGGAAAGGTTAGTGCATGGGCATGTGTGTGCAGAGTGTCTAGAAAATGGTGCCACTTTCTGGGATCCAGCCCACATCCAGCTGGGTTGTGGCTAAACTGGAGGGAGGAGTTCGGGTAGGGAGTAGCAAAGTTGAAAGTGTGTTGAGTGATTGTTTCATATTAGCAAGTATAATTTGGGTTTGAGCTCTCCATTCCTTTGGGGCAAAGGGATGTATGAAGGTGTTTGGGAAATGCAAGACAGAGAACAAATATTATGCAAAGGAAAAGCTCAGAGAGCCCCTGAAGAATCGTAAGATAAAGCTGAGCTCTACCTCCTCTGTAACTTGAAGTTAGTTTGAGAAGCCAGAATTAGGAGAAGCCCAAGAGACTGTGTGTGCTCATCCTGGGACTTGTCCAGCTCCTGTCACTGTGGCAGAAACACAGAAATGCCACCTACCACATCCCACAGCTGTGAGCTGTGCCCACCCTGTCACAGCTCTGCTCCAACACCCCCTGACCCAACATGACCCCTGCTCTGCAGCAAATCCAATGTGTGCAGCGACACAGCTGCCATCCACAGCCTTCTAAATCCTGCAGTGGATTAGAAATGTATTTATAGGAGCTGAGATGAATATTAATAAGTAGTTCCTCCCTGAAATCTAAATGTCTCCTAAAATCACCAGCTTTTCAGCCAACATAAATTAGCATAAAACTGCTGCTAATCTCTGTCCTGGGTGAGGGGTTGGAAAGCAGCCCTGCAGCACAGCAACTCAGAGTCTAATTAAAAGCACCAGCTCAATCAGTAGTTCAGTGGATGGGACCTCCTGTCTATTAATTAGCAGGATGCTGCTGTAATCTCATCCCTCACCAGGCAGATC
This sequence comes from Calcarius lapponicus, assembly GCA_039654755.1. Lineage (NCBI taxonomy): Eukaryota > Metazoa > Chordata > Aves > Passeriformes > Fringillidae > Calcarius > Calcarius lapponicus. The sequence goes on along the minus strand of CM077467.1, from coordinate 16,858,729 downwards.
ACTCATATCCCCTTTAATGGCTCCAAGTGGTCACTACAAGTCCTTCTAGATGTGTTTGCCACAGCAGCTGCTTTGCCCTGTGGAGGGATAATCAATAGTTAGTCTCTTCTCAAGAAAACTCACATGGGTGAAAATGTGCCTGGGTTTGGGCTTTGTTCAAGTGCTGGGAAGCCTGAGCAGTCTTCTCCATTTCAGATCTAAATTCTCCACTTTGTAGATGTAGAAGCACAGGTTTAAGAATATTCTGGACTCTAATCTGAGCAGATATCTCTCATGCAGACCAGGTAAGACCCAGTCACCAGACAGGCACCTTGGGTAGGGTCTTTCTCAGCACAGAGCTGAGCCCTTGACAGAAACATGAAGGAAAAGCACGTGGGCTGTGGCTTGTCAGAATTCCTGCTCTAGCTTCAGTCCTTGGGGTCCTGCTGTGTCCCTGGGCACCCTGGTCCTGTGGCTGTGGGTGAGAATTGCTCCTTCAAAAGGGGCAGCAGAGCAAGTCTGCAGGGAACATCAGACCTGCTCCCTGACAGCCTCTGAAAGTCCAGGAGGACTTTGCAGAAACATTTTCAGTAGTGCTTTAAGCATCTAAACCCTAATACATTTGTTTGGAGGAAGAGGGAAATATGACCAGCAATTCACTGCATAAAGCAGGAGCCCTTCTAGAGCTGGCTGAAATGAATTCTTGGGCATGGGGACATGAGAGGATGGGCTGAGTGCAGATGGATTTGTGCTGCCTGAAATGCCAGAGTGTGTGAGTTCAATGCTGTGCCTTGGACAGCACTGCTCAAAGGAAACCACCTGCACCCAGCTGCAGGGGTGGGAGAGAAGAGGGACACTGACACTGCTAAATCACAGTGACCACGTGCAGTGGGGTGAACTTCCATGTGCCACCAGTGAGAGGCCAGGAAGAATTCCATGGGATGAGTTAAAGGCTATTGAAATGGCCAAGAATTCCATGGGATGAGTTAAAGGCTATTGAAATGGCCAAGAATTCCATGGGATGAGTTAAAGGCTATTGAAATGGCCAAGAATTCCATGGGATGAGTTAAAGGCTATTGAAATGGCCAAGAATTCCATGGGATGAGTTAAAGGCTATTGAAATGACCAAGAATTCCATGGGATGAGTTAAAGGCTATTGAAATGGCCAAGAATTCCATGGGATGAGTTAAGTACCCATTACTGAGATGGGTATTTTGGGGAATACCATGAAGGTGTCTCCACCGCAGAGTGGTTGGCTGGAGTCTAAAACACCCAGGTGTTCTCTTCAGCCTCTGAGCGCCTTCAGAGGTCTGGCTGCAGTGGCACAGTGTGGAATCTTTGCTTCTTTTTTGCCAGGGTTGTGATTAAATGCCCAATATGAGATGTTATTTCTTGTTGGGAGTCAGATGTTTATTAGTTCTTATCTATGTTACAGTCTCAGAAACCCTGAATTCTACAGCACTTCTCTCTAACAAACTGAAAATGGAGCTCCATCTCTCTCTCTACAAGGCATTTTAAGAATAAACTGTCCAATTAAGAAATTACACCTAAATTATTTTACTTTTATGCAGGGGGGTAGAATATAAGAAAATAAAGATCGTATAGAAAGTAATCTTACCCCTAAGGAGCTGCAGCTGGGCCAGTTATCAAAGATTAGGAGCAGGCCTGACTTTAACAGGCCACAGCTGTACCCAGTGAGAAGAAGAGTCTATAAAAGAGTGGGGTGGTGTTGAGAAGGGAACTGGAGCCAGGTGGCTGCTTTGTGAAGAAGAAAGAGTCAGTGCTTGGAGGAGCTGCCCATGAGAAACACCAGGAAGGTGTGGAACTTTTGTGATAAGGAGACAGCAGCATGGCACCCCTGTGATAAGATGACAACACTTTTGACCCAATAACCAACCATCCATGGCTGCAATGTGGACTTTTTTATCCAATTACACAAAACAACCCAAACCCATGGAGAAAAAGAAGAACCAGCCTCTGGCCTAGCTTCTGACCCATCTTAGCTTTATATATATTACTATATTCTAAAACCTTAAACTCTAAGTTTCCCACCCTGTGATATTACACATTTTTATTCGAATTCCACACCCACAATCCCAGTTCTATCATTCTGTTTTGGAAGCTTTCTCCACGGTCCCAGGTCAATGCGGTGTTCCCTTGGGGGTCAGTGCCTGCCAGCGCAGAAATCTGAAATTCTCAGCATCCAGGGTTCCAGCAGAACTTGCCCCTGCTGAGGCAGGGAAGGCAGCGGGTCCCCGTGGCTGTGGCAGCTGCTGGGAGCTCAAACCCTTCTTGGATTGCCATCTGCTGGCACCGCATTTTACTGCTGGGGACAGAGGGGACACTGCACCCGGGACAGAAGGTGAAGTGTCCTGTGACTCCTCCTGTTCAAGTGTCTTCCTTGGGCTGACCCCACAAGGCTGCTCCATTACAGCTGTTTCAATGCAATATTGAGTGAGCTAAAACTCCATCTCTGGGGGTTTTTCCCCTGAAATAGCTCAAATTACAAACTGGTGTAGCCTAAGAAAGGGCTGTTCTGCTTCTGATCCTGGCCTGAGTAACCATTTAGAATGGTTTGAGAGAAGCTGAACAGGGGGAGAAAGATGTGATGAAAAGCTTGCGAGGGGAGATAAGGCCAGGGAGATCACTCAGCAATTACTGTCACGGGCAAAACAGATTCGTCCTGGGGAAATTAATTACTACAAATCAAATCAGAGCAGGGCAGCGAGAAATAAAAGCAAATAATGAAATACCTTCCCCCCACCCCACCCCTCCCTTCGTCCTGGGCTCAGCTTTTCTCTCCCTCTCACGCATCTCGCTCCTCTCTGAGCGCTGATGGCGCTGCGCAGTTTTGGGGGTTTGTTCCCATTTTTAATGACATGATCCCAGAGGCGCTGGTGGTGTCGGTGTGTGCGGGGACAGCTCAGCTCCGTGCGACAGCGCTGCCAGCCCGAGCCGTGCCCGTCCCGCTGCTCGGAGTCACCGCGGGGTGGCACCGCGGGTCCCTCCGGGTGACCGAGGGACGGGCACCGCTGCCAGGCACCGAACTCACCGATGCTGGTGCCTCACGAATGTCTCCTGTCCTTCCTTCCACGCTCACAGGGACACAGCGTGCGCCAATGTCGCTGTCTGTGAGTGGGGTGAGTTAGAGGACCACTGAAATGGGTTTTTTGGGGAGTACCACAAAGGGGTCTCTGCTGCAGAGTGGCTGGTTAGAGTCTAAAACACACAGGGGTTCTCTTTAGCTGGGGTGTGTGACATAATTATTTAATAGAGTAATTAATATTTAATATTATTTAATAGAAATAATATATACTATAATATCTAGCATGTAATATCGACTATATCTATGATAATAATTTAATAGTATTTAATATAACAATACTGAATAGAAATAATATTGACTATAATAATTCAATAGTATTTAATATAATTTAATACTTAATAGAAATAACATTGACTATAATAATTTAATAGTATTTAATATAATTTAATACTTAATAGAAATAATATTGACTATAATAATAATGTAATAGTATTTAATATAACTTAATAGAAATATATTATACTTAATAATAGAATAGAAATATATATAACAGAAATATATTTAATAATAGTTTAATATAAATTATTTAACACAATAATTTAGAGGCGGGTTAGAGTCTAAAACACACAGGTATTCTCTTTAGCTGGGGTGTGTGACGTTATTATTTAATAGAGTAATTATTATTTAATATTATTTAATAGAAATAATATATACTATAATATCTACTATATAATATCGACTATATCTGTGAATATAATTTAATACTTAATAGAAATAATATCTACTATAATAATTTAATAGCATTTAACATAATTTTATACTTAACAGAAATAATATTGACTAAAATAATAATGTAATAGTATTTAATATAACTTAATAGAAATATATTTAATAATAGAATAGAAATATATATAATAGAAATATATTATATTTAATAATAGTTTAATATAAATGATTTAACATTATAATTTAACTGGGGTATGTGACGTAATAATTCAAATTACCATATAGAATTATTTTGTTAATAATTATAAAAAAATAATAATAATTAGCACTGCAGGGAGCACAACCAGACCTCCCTGCAGGTCCTCTCTCCATGGAAGAGGTGAGGAAGGAGGCCTGGAATGGATGTCCTGTCCCTGAGTGAAGTAAGAGGAAAATGAAAGCATCGCTGGCTTGACCAGCCTGGAGGTGACTGGGCCTAAAAGTGAGACAAGGTGCCTTTCATAACTCTCTGCCAGGGTTATGGCCACGGCCTGAGCCCACAAACTGGAGATTTGGGCTGGTCAGCTGAGCTGGTGCTGCAGGCTGAGCACAGTGGAACCAGTCATGGCCATGTGCAGGGCTGTTCATGCTGGGTGGGCCCAGAATTAAACTGGGTTTAACTGGGCAGAGTGCTCCCTGTGCAGGGCTGTTCATGCTGGGTGAGCCCAGAATTAAACTGGGTTTAACTGGGCAGAGTGCTCCCTGTGCAGGGCTGTTCATGCTGGGTGGGCCCAGAATTAAACTGGGTTTAACTGGGCAGAGTGCTCCCTGTGCAGGGCTGTTCATGCTGGCTGGGCCCAGAATTAAACTGGGTTTAACTGGGCAGAATGCTCCCTGTGCAGGGCTGTTCACCCTGGCTGGGTCCAGAATTAAACTGGGTTTAACTGGGCAGAGTGCTCCCTGTGCAGGGCTGTTCACCCTGGCTGGGCTCACAGTTAGACTGGGTTTAACTGCTTGCAGGGCCCAGAAATGTAAGGATCAAATGGAAAATATTTGTTGGGTTGCCTGGAGAGTGGAAGTCACCTAATCCAACAGGCAGTTTGGGTTTCTAATTGGAAACAGAATAAAACCTGGGCTCGGAGCAGCAGAGCATTTCATGGGTACAGAACCAAACAATGTCCTGTCAGTGCTTGTGGCTCACCCTGGCTCTGCTCTGGGGCTGCAGCAGCTGAGCTGCAGCTCTGGGAGTTAGAGCAAAGCAGGAGCTGGGCAAAAGCAGTGCCTGTAGCAATTCTATCATAATAAACCATTATCCCATGGTACAGAGGTGGGGTGGGCACGTTCTGCTGGGGTTTAATGTACGCCAGCACTGGGCACTGAATCTTTGCAGTTTGGCTGCTCTAATGAAAGAGGTGACTGTGGTTACAGCCCACAGGGCCCTGGGTAAAGTCAGGCTGCTGCTGATACCATTTTTTTGCAGCTAGCCAGGATTGAAAATCATCTTTATCTTTTTTTTGTCACTACCACAGCATTTCATCAGTTGGTTTTTTGGCTTGAGCCACTTGCCCTGTGCATCCCATGTAGAGACAGGGATCAAACTCACCCTGAGTGAATTTACACACTGCACAGTCAGTGGTTCTAGGACTTGTTTCCCTGGAGTTTGGGGCCACAGGAAACAGCCATATTCCCTTGGGATTCCTTGCAAGTAGCTGCTCTTTGGCTGCAGCTCTGTGGTGACTGATAAGTGCTCAGAATGGATTTTAATTGGAAACCTGCTGGTTTTTGGTGCCTGAGCAGCTGCTGTCCTTGCTCAGTGTGTTTACAGAGCTGATGTTGGGTAACCCCTAGGGAGAGCTCATGGAATCAGAAATGTGCTTGACAGCACCCTCAGAGGGGACCAGGACTTTCTTCTTGACCTGGCTCTTCATCCAAACTTTGGGATACCAATCCTGATGTTCTGATAGGGTTGTCATTCCCCTGTTCAGTTACTCTGTGGTTCACAAATTTTTCCAGGCTGGGAATTTCATCAAATAATCTGTGAGTAGTGTGTGCTCCCCTGGGAGGGTTTCCCAATGAACAGAACCCACCTAACCTGGACACAAAATGGCATCAGAACCATCTCTGTGGAGTTTCTGGTGTTGGCTTCTTGTCCAGTAGCTCCTACAATCATCTCCTACTCCTCTGCAATGTTAGAAAGGACTTCTCCAGCAAGCTGCAGAGGTTCACAAGGTAAAAGGTAAAGGTAAAAGGTACTACATTTTTTCCTAAAAAGGTGAGTGCCTGTGGTGGTGTTCACAGGGGTCTGAGGATGAGGGAAGAGATGAGGATCTGACTCCATGGTTCAGAAGGCTTGATTTATTATTTTATGATATATATTACATTAAAACTATACTAAAAGAATAGAAGAAAGGATTTCATCAGAAGGCTAGCTAAGAATAGAATAGGAAAGAATGAATAACAAAGGCTTGTGGCTTGGACAGAGTCTGAGCCAGCTGACTGTGATTGGCCATTAATTAGAAACAACCAACATGGGCCAATCCCAGATGCACCTGTTGCATTCCACAGCAGCAGATAACCATTGTTTACATTTTGTTCCTGAGACTTCTCAGCTTCTCAGGAGGAAAAATCTTAAGGAAAGGATTTTTCATAGAAGATGTCTGTGACAAGTGCCAAAGTCATTGTCTCCCTGCTGGATGATGCTTCTCTCCCGTGATCTGTCCAGGGGCATTGATGATGCTCAGTGCTTTTCCCTTGATGGTCTCACTGCAGACAGGGAGAACTTGTGCCTGCAGCCATCTCTCACCTCAGCACAGCTCTGCTGTGTGTGGAGGGAGCAGGGGAAGAGCTGCACAAGTTCAGCTCCAGTTTCAGTACTTGAAATAAAGCTATTGAGAAGGCAGAGTGTCCCGCAACGTTTCCATACTGTAACCTTTGCTTGAAAGATTAAAACCACACAGGGATCTACCTGTGCAGGTCCTCAGGAGGTGTTTTAGCAATCCCTGGGTGCCACAGGAGCTGTTTGGGTCAGGACTTTCCATGTCAGGATGTGTTTGCAACCTCCTTCCTTCCTGTGCTCAGGGGTGCCTTGTAAACAACAGGGCAATGCTGTGTGCCAGACCCAGGAATTACAGGAGGAGAAAACCAGATTTGGTTCAGTTTGGGGCAGTTTGCAGTGCTGGCTCTCCCTGCTGGGGAAAGGGGGCTGAAGATGCTGACCTTGTACTCGGTGTTTAATTGTTCCTCCATCCTGTCAGGCTGAGGTTCTGTGTCTCTCCGCAGCTCTGCAGACAGGAGCCCCCAGCTCATTGATGTTTAAACAATGGTCTTTCAGCGTGCTCCTAATTTGCATGAGACTTCGGGCAGATAAGCTCTTCTTTTGATGCAGCTAAATGAGTTTTCTCATTGCTGTATCTACCTCTAAATGCCAGTACAGATGCAAAGGACCGATTTTCAATAGTTTATTGTAGGTACATGATATGTGTGCCTGAGGAACAATAACAAAATAGCTGGGGAATATTTGCTACTGTGAAAAAAATCACCATTCATAAGTGCCGTCTGTATTTTTAGGATAAAACAGATTGGAACCATTTCCTGAAAAAGAGTAAAACAATCTTTACCTGCTCTCCTACCTCTTCATTCCTGCTCTACTGCCCTACTCCTGGGACATTGACACAGCAAATCCTGCAGCCTCTGCTGGGCTTGGTCTGGGATGACATTTACTGAGTGGAAATCTCAGGGAAAACAACTTCTGAAATGGTCTGTTGTTGGGATTTCTATGCTTTTAAGATGAGCTGCTCGGGTGCCTTTTACAAATGCTTCCCCAGTGTCGCCTGACTTCCAGAGTGACAGAAAGGATCTGTGTTTGAGAGGAAACATCTTGCACTTCCAACTTGAACGTGACATGATCCCCCGTGATGGCTTTGATGGGATTTTCCTTTCTATCACTCACAATTCCATCAGGAAAGTCCTTCAAGCCAGTGTTGCACTCAGCAGGCATTTTGAGAGAGGCTGGCAATCAGGTATTCAGTTCCAATTACCGTACAAAATGAAATTATCAAGAAGTTATTAAATTCTTGGTCACAAGTCTCCTAACTACCATGCTGCAGCCCATGGACAACCTTGGAAAAATGAGAATTTGGATGTTTTGCTGTTCCATTTGTCATGACCTGGGGCTCACACACCACGTTTCATCCATAACTTGGTCAGCACAAATGTACTGACAAGCTCAGAGGGGTTCTGCACGTCCCTGGGTACAGGCAGTGCATGAGGCAGGCACAGCCGTGGATTTCTGCAAGATTTGCACTTTGATTTTAAGGGAAAATGCTGCCACTGAGCTGCCACCAGAAACTGGCTCCTGGAACTCCCTGGCTCTGGCAGAGCTCACCCAAAATACACAGGGGTGTGCTGGGGTGGGGTGCTTCCCTTCCTGCTGTCAGGGAATTTGTTTTCAGCTGGCAAAGATTTATTAATTGTGGTGGTTTGTTGAAGAAGGGAGGGGATTGAGCCAGAAGAGATCTAGTGCAGAAGGTATTTTTGTTTTGGATGACTGCTGTGGGGTTTAGTGCTTTGTTGTATCTGGATGTGTTTGGAATATCTTGAGTTCATTGAGCTGCACAGTTTCCAGATACTCAGCACAGAAAATGGCCTTTCCACTTTCAGCCTGCTTCCTGATGGTCCCTCAGAGGATGCAAAGGGCCCTGGCTCCCAGATTTCACAAATACCTGAAGCTAAAGTCACCTGCTAAGATTGAGGGCATCTGCCAGGGTGTGACGGTGTTCACAGGGGTCTCAGGTTGAGGGAAGAGATGGAGATCTGACTCCATGTTTCAGAAGGCTTGATTTATTATTTTATGATATATATTACATTAAAACTATACTAAAAGAATAGAAGAAAAGGTTTCATCTCAGAAGGCTAGCTAAGCTAAGAATAGAATCAGAAAAAATGATAAAAAAGGCAGCTGTCTCAGACTCTCTGTCCAAGCCAGCTGGGCTGTGATTGGCCATTAATTAGAAACAACCACATGAGACCAATCCCAGATGCACCTGTTGCATCCCACAGCAGCAGATAACCATTGTTTGCATTTTGTTCCTGAGGCCTCTCAGCTTCTCAGGAGGAAAAAATCCCAAGGAAAGGATTTTTCATGAAAAGATGTCTGCGGCACCAGGGGTGTGGGGCTGCCGTGCCCCCTGTCATTAGTTTAAAATGCTTTTCCTCAGCACAGCCTGGGGGGTGTGGAGGAGTGGCAGCTCCCACCCAGGTGGCCTCAGAGCCCAGATGCTTCTTCCACCCTCTCCTCCTTCTCACACTGAAAACTTTGTCCCTGCTCCTCCCTGGAGGTTCCAGTGGGTTCAGTCCCTCAAGCTCACTTTCTGAGCAGCCCCTGCAGATGTTTCCAAGGCTTGCAGAGGGGGAGCTGCTCTGGAGGTGACCCTCCACCCTCCTCCCTCTCCCCAGTGCCTGGGCTGACTTTGGCTCTCCAGCTTTGGCATTTAAAAGACCTTCAGATGTGTGTGTGGTCCCTATAAAAATAAATCTCCAAAGGAAACAAATGTTATGTGGTGAAAGTCTGCCAAGTCCCCATTGCTTGTTAGCTCGTAGTATTCTGTAGGAGGAACTTTATATCCTGATATAGGATAACTCTCTGATGAACTCTCAGCTCTTTTGAAGATTCAGATTTAAAGGATGTTGCTCTATAGGGTCGAGATTGAGCCACTGACTCGATGGGATTTCAGTGTGAGTGCCTTGACACCCTTGTCACACCCCTGAAATAACAATTTGTCATTTCAGAGAGTTTTGGTGTTCAAGTTACATCAAGCTGAGCTTTGACAGCAGTGATCAGGGATGACAATTCCCACACAGCCCAGAACCACAGAGGTTAAAGTAAGTAAAAATGTGCTTCCAAATAGACTTGGAGATGCTGATCCAAGACTTGCTTCTAACCCAGTGATCACTTGATTTTTCTGTGATTCTGTGGTACAGCCAGACCTTGGCTTATCTTACCCTAACTTATCTCCTGTTCAGACAATGTGCTGTGCCATCAGAGGCAATTTTTATACAAGTCAGGAAGTTGCATAGCAAAGCAACAGGGCATTGACACAGAGTATTTGAGACTGCAGCTCCTGGTGATGCTAAAACCTGGATTTTCTAGGTGTATGTGAAGAAGTTAGCACACAGCATCACACAACCCCTGTCACCTGCAGTCTGTCCCTTTCCAAAGTGTCACAGTTGCTCAGCAGTGTCAACAAACATGTATTTATACGGAATTAGTGACACAGTCAAAAGTCTAAATATTACCTTCCTGGAGGAAAGATGATTCACCTGATTTGAAGTAGATAATTTAATGGGAAGAGCTAAATTTATCTTTCCTTTGCAGCTAGATGAAATTATTGATGGGAAGTGGAATTTTCTTTCCAATCTCAATCACTCATGCTGCCTAAAATTGTTTAGAGTATGATGTCTCAGAGGGTTAGTCTCTTCTGATGTAAATATGTTTTGACTGGCACTAACTCCTTAAGGCCAGGGAAGAAGCTCTGAAGAAGAAATGAAGTCAGGGACAGGCCCTTGCTTTCCTCAAGAAACTGCTGCTTATTTCTGTGCTGATGTCTGTGGTCTGAGGTGATTCTGTTCTCACTTGGAGAGAAGCAAATATGGTGTGATTTCACTGAGGACATGTGAAATCAGTCTGGCTCCAGGACTCTCCACCTCTGATGGTGCTCTGGCTTGTGAGATCCTCCTGGTCTTGTGGAGGGATTAAAGGAGTGTTCTGGAATGCTGGAGGTGTTCTGGGCACTGTTTAGAAGGAACTCAAGGCTTAACCCAAGATGAACATTACCATGATTTGCTGTAGAACCCTTATCCTTCAGCCAGGGACAAATTCCAGTTCTCTTGTTGGAGTAATTAGTTTAAAATGCTTTTCAAAGGAAGTGCCTGTGCTTCAAAGAGCTTCTGTCCCTGTGCTGAGCAGAGGTGTCCATGCAGAGATGCTCATCTCACAGCGGGCATGGGCTGGGTGCAGAAAGAAGACACCATCTGTTAATGGTGCTTGGCACCCTTTGCTGCCCTCAGAACTTCCCATACAAGTCAAATTCGGGAGTTTGACACATTGTGGTGCAATTCCACCTGGGTCTGCATCATCCTGCCTTATTACTTTGGTGTAGTACCTGGATCCTGAGCCATCATCCCAAAAATCTCCCTCTTCTCTGTCAAAGCTGTGTCAGCCACTGAAGGCTGAATGAAGACTCTCCTTTTCTCTATTCTTGCTGCTGCTGTACTTGGCACATGCTGAATGATTTATATTTTTGGCAATTTTTTAAAGCACGGGCAGATTTATATTTACAACAGTATTGTGTTAAAGGAAAAAATTGTTAATTCTGGACAGATTAAGCTCATGGTGATGAACAGCCAGGAATTATCTAATTCAGAAAACAGGACCAAATGGGAAGGACAAGGTCTGAACTCCCACATACCCCTTGCGACTGAATCCGGAGAAATACTGAAATATACCCTGGAGAGGACAGACCCTGTTCTTCCTCTCAAGGGCTGATTCCTGAGGGAGGAGAGCAGCTCTGTCTCCTCTGCAGTGATCTGACCACGCACACAAGGGAGCAGCCAAAAGCTCCAGCAGAGGATGTGTGGGAGCCTTTGAATAAAAGGCTGGTTTCAGGGAATAAGGAACTTTTTACAAATGTCATGTGTGAAAGTTGCTGGCAGACAGAGACGAGCTCTCAGTGGGTTTGTGTCAGTGTTGCCTGGACTATCATGCACAGGGCAGACAAAGCTGGAATAAATACCAACTCCTTCTGTGTAAATGTGATACTGCTGTGATGTGCCAAAATGACAACATCTGATGTTTTCACTTGAAACAGACGCAGTGTTGTTAGGAAAGGTTTCCTTCCACAGATGGGAAAACTCTCCCATTTCCAAATCCCATTCTTTTCTAATGTAGAGATGAGGCCAGAGCCAGTGGGGTTAGGAGCAGGGCTAGTGGTGCTGCAGCATAGGAATCTCCACCCAGAAAGCAGGTGAAAGATTTTGCTGTCAAAGTCAAAGAACTCAGTACAATTTTTTAACAGCTGGCTCCTCTTTTAATGGAATCAGAAAATAAACTTCTCTTACAGTGGGATATGAGCCACGCTGGATCTGCTGGGTTTAGCTTGTGCTGGATGACTCCATCCCGAAGCCCCTGGGGATTTGAATGAACTGGGATTCAGCACTCTGGCTTTGGCTTGTGTCCAATGTTAACAGAGAAAAAGTATTCAGGGGCACCTCATGCAGAACCACCAAGTGAATTCTCCCTTTCTGCTTGCCAGTGTAAACCACAGATGCTGTGTAAAACCAGCACAGGAGCAGGACTGTGCCCAGTTCCACTGGTCAGAGATTTTCTCAGTTGCCTTCCTAACGCACAGGAGTCTTGTGCCAGCACTGTGCCACACTGTGGGATTGTGACTGTGACCCCCCTGTTCTGCTAATCCTGTAGGATTGGGGCAATTATCCTGGCTTTTTTTCCTTTTTTTTTTTTTCCTTCAGTCGAGCCAGATGATTTCTTGGTACAACTGAATTCAAGGGGAAATTTGCATCCTTCCAAACACCACCCCCAAGCGTGCCCCTCTAAACCTTTTGTTCACTGATTTGCTGACCTATCCAGAGCTGGAATCAGCACCTCCTTTTCCCCTCAAACACAGCCTGTGAGCAGCCAGCTGATGGTGAGAGTGAGAATCACTGAGGCAAAGTTACCGTGAGGGGATGGAACAAGGCACTAGGACCTAGGAGGCGTCTCATCCACCCTGGCAGGAATTTCTTGCTTGGAGCTCAGACAACAAAGGCAGAGTGAGCCTGGTTTTCTTTCTCTGAGCATCTCCACCCTGCACGCTGAAAACCGGTGAGTAGAGCTTTCCTGAGTGACTTGCATGCAGAAAAGTAACAGAAAGGAGGAATCTTTTCTTGCTGCTTTACAGCATCTGCAGCTCATTTTAAAATCAAAACCCCTGCATCCTCTGATTCATTCCCGAAGTTGCTTGGCTGTTTCATTGTTCAGTGCATGACACCGGGCTGAATCTACCCCGGCTGGCATCGTGGGGGGAACGTTCCCAACTTGGGGTTTCTGTGTGGAATGCCTGCATTGTCATCTGCCTCCCTGCAGCCTGGGGACAATGATTTTTTTTTTCTCTCGCATGGGTCACGCTGACATTGTAAAATACAGGGAAGGAGCTTCATTCCGGCGAGTGTAAAGGGCGGGGATGAGATAGCAACAGCTTTTCCTGGGTTTATACCTGGCTGCCAAGCGCTGTAAATCCCCTTGCAGCCCTGTGTTAACATGAGAACCACATCCATGAGAGGTGCATGTGCCTGGTGCTGCTGGGGGAGAGGAAGGGTCTCTATTGCAGCCTTGGGGAGGGGGGGGGGAGTTCCTTCTCCTTTTGTGTTGGGGTTTGGTGCGGGGGAAAGGTTGTTCTCGAGCACAAACTAGAGACAGTGCCAAATTCCTGCTCGCTGGGTGTCAGCTCCAGCCTCGGCTTTGCAGTGCTGGGAGCCCCCGTGCTCAGAACAATGAAAGGTGAGGAGCAGGGGCGGCGTGTCCCTGGGGCACGGGCACTTCCAGCTATTAAATCACTTAGGGCTGGGAGCGGGGGGTGGAAATAGCCCCTTTATTTTCTCCTCCTCATTAAACGGGAGCGAAAATGCAATTCAGAGGAGGCTCGGGCTGAAAAGAGCTCACCGAAGCTGCTTTTCAATGACAGATTTTTCTTTGCAGTCATTTCTTGTTGGAGATGTAGGCTGGTCCTGGGAATTGATTGATGGGCTAGGAGGGGGCTGCGGATAGGGGGAAGGGTGGGCTGGATCTCATTGCTAACCCTTATTGAACAGGCTGTCACAAAGAAACTGCTTATTCCCCTGCCACCATTCTTTCATAAATGCCAGTTTATTCTAATGTTAAACATTCAGATGCTCTGGGTCCTTCCGTGATTCGACAGATTGAAGGGCCGACTTACTGGGATCTCCTTGTTTTCTGTTGCCAAAGGAAACCTCACAGGGCTCAGAGGTTTAATTCATTGCCAACTGGTGTTTGGATGAGTTTTTTTTGGGGGGCTGAGTTGTGATTGCCATGAATCCCTTTGGCCCCAAGTCCCAATTTGCTGCACTTTGAAAACTCCCAGGTGCAGGAGGAGCAGGCAGCTCTCTGGAAACGTGTTCCTTGCCCCCAGCAGTTGGATCCCTTTCAGAATGCGAGGACCCCTCCTACTCCCAGTCCCCAGAATCGATACAAATCTGGGTCAGGGGAGGGGGCGCTTCCCAAATGCATCTGTCCTGCTCCAGACACAGCCTTAGCGTGGTTTTGCTCTCCGGGTTGCGGCTCTAACCCGTCCCTTTGCCCTCCTTCTCTCCCCATCTCCTTCCCGCCCTTCAGCTTCAGATCTTTAGGGCTCACCAAACTATGGAACTTGATTTTGGACACTTTGACGAAAGAGACAAGGCGTCCAGAAACATGCGAGGCACACGGATGAACGGCTTGCCCAGCCCCACTCACAGCGCTCACTGTAGCTTCTACAGAACCCGGACCTTACAGGCGCTCAGTAACGAGAAGAAAGCCAAGAAGGTTCGTTTCTATCGCAACGGGGACCGCTACTTCAAGGGGATTGTATACGCCGTGTCCTCCGACCGCTTCCGAAGTTTTGACGCCCTCCTGGCGGACCTGACCCGCTCCCTGTCCGACAACATCAACCTGCCCCAGGGCGTGCGCTACATCTACACCATCGATGGCTCCAGGAAGATCGGCAGCATGGACGAGCTGGAGGAAGGTACCGAGCGCCAGCATCCCTTGGTGCAGTGAGGAGGAGGAGGGAGGGATGGGGAGGGGGCTGCACCACTCGGGGCTGCCCGCAAGGTCACCTTTCCCCGGCGCTGGGGGCGCCGAGCCCCGCTGTGCCCGCCCGGGGATGGGGCCACCCCCGCCGTGTCCCCAGCGCGCTGCAGGTGTGCCCGGCCGGAGGGGCGTGTCCGGCTGCCGGCCGTGTCCGTGTGTCCGGCTGCCGGCCGTGTCCATGTGTCCGGCTCCTGGCCGTGTCCCTGTGTCCGGCTGCCGGCCGTGTCCGTGTGTCCGGCTGCCGGCCGTGTCCGTGTGTCCGGCTCCTGGCCGTGTCCGTGTGTCCGGCTCCTGGCCGTGTCCATGTGTCCGGCTGCCGGCCGTGTCCGTGTGTCCGGCTTACAGCCGTGTCCGTGTGTCCGGCTGCCGGCCGTGTCCGTGTGTCCGGCTTACAGCCGTGTCCGTGTGTCCGGCTGCCGGCCGTGTCCGTGTGTCCGGCTTACAGCCGTGTCCGTGTGTCCGGCTCCTGGCCGTGTCCATGTGTCCGGCTGCCGGCCGTGTCCGTGTGTCCGGCTTACAGCCGTGTCCGTGTGTCCGGCTGCCGGCCGTGTCCATGTGTCCGGCTTACAGCCGTGTCCGTGTGTCCGGCTCACGGCCAGAGGGGTGTGTCCGGCTCCTGGCTGTGTCCATGTGTCCGGCTGCTAGCTGTGTCCCTGTGTCTGCCTTCTGACTCTGTCCATGTGTCCGGCTCCTGGCCGTGTCTGTGTGTCCACCTCGTGGCTGTGCCCGTGTGTCCAGCTCCCGGCTGTGTCTGTCCGTGTGTCCGGCTCCTGGCTGTGTCCCTGTGTCCAGCTTGCAGCCGGAGGGGTGTGTCCGGCTCCTGGCCGTGTCCGTGTGTCCGGCTCCTGGCCGTGTCCGTGTGTCCGGCTCCTGGCCGTGTCCGTGTGTCCGGCTCCTGGCCGTGTCCATGTGTCCGGCTCCTGGCCATGTCCGTGTGTCCGGCTTGCAGCCGTGTCCGTGTGTCCGGCTCCTGGCCGTGTCCGTGTGTCCGGCTCCTGGCTGTGTCCGTGCCTCGGGGGCTGCCTCAGGGTGTCCCCACGTCTGTCCGGGCTGGGGTGAGCCCGGCTGGGTTTCCCAGTGGGGATGAATGGAAAGGGAAGAGGGGCTGAGGCGTTCCTGAGTGTGGGATGGGCTGGGAAGGGTTCGTGCTCTCTGTGTAGGGTTTTGGGGTATGGCACACACGGTGTGTGTGCGCGCTCAGGGGTGTGGGATAGGGTAGGAAGGGTTCATGCACTTTGTGTAGGGTTTTTGGGGTATGGCACAGGGGCGTGGGATGGGCTGGGAAGGGTTCGTGCTCTCTGTTTAGGGGTTTTTGGGTATGGTGCCCACAATGTGCGTGCACAGGGGTGTGGGATGGGCTGGGAAGGGTTTGTGTGCTCTGTGTAGGGTTTTTGGGTATGGCACACAGGGTGTGGGATGGGCTGGGAAGGGTTCGTGCTCTCTGTGTAGGGGTTTTTGGGGTATGGCACACACGATGTGTGGGGTGGAGTGGGAAGGGTTTGTTCTGTGTAGGGTTTTTGGGTATGGCACTCACGGTGTGAATGCACAGGGGTGTGGGATGGGGTGGGAAGGGTTTGTGCTCTCTCTTTAGAGGTTTTTGGGTATGGCACACACGATGTGTGCGCTCAGGGGTGCGGTCAGGGCCGGGCGGGCACCTGGGGGTGTGGAGAAGGGTGCTGGGGTGCGAGGGGGTCTCTGTTTGGGGAGCTGTGCAGGGTGTGTTGGGAGCTCACCCAGCCTGATTAGGGAGGGGTTTTAACGAGGGAGGCTCGTGAATAGAGAAGGGCGTTTTGGGCAGGTCGCGCTTGGTGAATTTTGGGGTTTATGCGTGCGGCTGTGCGGAGGGTGAATGACGGGAGCTGTGGGGGTTCCTTTGCGCTGGGCTTCGTGCCCAGGGGGTGTGAGGGCGTGCGGGGCTGTCTGTGAAGGGGCCTGGGGGGTCTCTCAGAGATGTGCACGGAGGGCACGGGGGGTTCATGCGCTGCGGGGCTGCGAGGAAGGGAGCGCCTCGCTGCCTTTGGGGAGCGGCGGTGGCTCTGGAGCATCCCGGCGATGCTCGGGGGTGTCCCCGGGGGCTGTGGCTGTGGCTGCTCCTCCGCGTGTCGCTGCGGGATGAGCCCCAATCGATGCTGCCCGGAAGGGGTGCCCAGGGCCAGGTTTGCTCAGCTGCCAGCCCTGCCAGCTCGCTGCCTTCCCCGGGGTCAGGGATTGCAGGGACGGATGGGCAGCGCTGCCACAGCAGAGCGGGGTGGACAGAGGGCACCACAGCCACGCTGCTTTTCTCTTCCCCGAGCAGTCCATTCTTTGTTCCGACCTGGAATATCCTGTTGCAGGAGGGGAGGTGCTCTTCCCTTCTCCTCGGTGGTTTTC
Organism: Calcarius lapponicus; assembly: GCA_039654755.1. Lineage (NCBI taxonomy): Eukaryota > Metazoa > Chordata > Aves > Passeriformes > Fringillidae > Calcarius > Calcarius lapponicus. The sequence goes on along the minus strand of CM077467.1, from coordinate 16,841,768 downwards.
TCCAAGCAGACATCCCTGGCCGGTTTGGTAACTACCAAAAAATCCGCGGGGCTTTTTGCCTTTAGCGAAAGACAATGGATGTGAGGCACGAACTGCAGGGGCAGCCTCGCTGCGAGTCATTGTGTGACCTTGACTGAAGCAGCTCTCCCTCGAATTCCTTCCCTGTCATCTCCCCAAAATACTACTGGGGGACAAGGACGTGGAATAAATCTTGGTTTCCATAGAGGAGTTTTCCTGGGAAGAAATTGCTGCCGTTCAGAGCTGTGATGCTTCCTGGTGGAGTTATTCTCAGCCCATTTACAGCTGTCGAAGGGAGGTGTGGCCTCCCTTAATTTTAGAGATTCTGCCATGTTTCGTTCTGGTCTCTTAATATGGCCACAGCTTTTCTCTAATGGCAGTCCTGCTTGTCCTAGGCTTTATGCAAACCTTCAGAAATAACTCCAGGAGAAAATGCAGTTCTTTATTCTCTTTTTACGCTCTTCCTCCTCTTATACTCCTCCTGCTTTTTGTCAGTGAAGTTAAGAAAGCTTTAGTTGTTACACCTCCTTTAAATGGGTTTTGATGCAGGTAAGGAGGTACCTACTTCATGAAAATACATGTTTCTGGTTGAGGTACAGACAGGAGATGCTGGCATTTGGGTTCTGGCTTTGTTCTGCCAAAATGGCATCTGGAAACAGCACCGAAGAAGAGGCACTAAAAACAAAATGGGATTGTCTGTGTGGCTGTGTCCTCAGCAGAGCCTCATCTAAGAAAATAAAACCTGAGCAGAGTGAAGACAAAGGAATCCACTTTTGACCATGCCAGAGTAGGTCTGCACGCTGTTATTGATCCCATCTTTCTAGGGGTGACCTACACTGCTGTTGAAGAAAAGCAATTTACAACACTGTGGTTAAAACCAGCCCTTGTGGTGAACTCTGCCCTCAGCTCAGGTGTTTGCATAGCTGTGTACAAAATACCCGTGTGCCAAAATACCTGCATGAAACCCAGAATTTGGGAGTAGTTCTGCTGTGACACACAAGAACAGTGCACACACAACCAGGGCACGTCTGCCTTACAAATTGGCTTTCTGCTTGGAGACTGAGGGTAACCAAACCAGTCCTTGTTGCTATAATGGGGCTAATTTATCATTGTAATTTTCAATAAACAAGTAGAATCCAGGAAAAGTCATCAAAGAGGCTCATCTCAGTGGTTTGATGGCAAAAACTTGTGAATTACTGACAATATTTCACATCATGTTCTTAGTACCTGGTTACTTCTGATTTAAAAATGCACTTACATAGTGTAGCCTGAGTGTAGTTCTGGAGGGTAGAGAATGATATTGCACAGCACCAATATCTAGAAACAGACATTTCAGGTGAACAAAACCCACGTGGTGTGCAGCTAATTAACTGGGGCTTGGAATCACCCTTTTGTTCTCCAGAGCCAGAGTTCTTCCCTGGCACTCAAGGTTACTCCCACAATGAGAACAAGTGAAGTTTTTCACACTCTTTTTTTCACACTCTTTTTTTCACATTCCTTCCATCTCTTGGGCTGAGCGTCTTGGTCCTTTCCTGTACTGCACCCTAACATCTCACATTTTGGAAGCCCTCAGAGCTCTGTCACACAGGTGCCTTTTTCTGCCAGCTGAGTTCTCCCTCACTGGTCACAGGTTGCTTTTTCCATTCTTTTCCGGGGATCTGTCTCATCTCCCAGTGACCTTCTCTCAAAATCCTCCCACTGATCATTTTTTCTTCCCCTTTTGAGTCCTAGCAGCCATCTTCCATCCCTGAAGGCATTGTCTCAATCCTGACTTCCTATTTTCAGCATTCAGTTTTAATATAAATAAATAATAAGCTCTAATAAATAATAATAATAATAAAAATGTGATATAATAATAATAAGCTTTAATATAAATAAACAAGGCACCTGCTGATGTTGCTTAGGACTGCATTCCTCCTTAATCTCTGTGCTGGTCAAGTGAAGGGCAGATCCTGTTCCAGCTCATCCTTCCACTCATGTCCCACTGCCCTGGCTGGGTCAGGAGTGGATGTTGGCCCAAGGTGCTGCTATTTATGGTGGCAGATGAATTTTTTGGAAAACAGCACCATGTGGGCTTTATTCCCCTTCATATAGAATTGGTTCCAGTGGCCAGAGCTTTGGGAAGTTGATTTATGGAGCTGCATTTACTGGTGAGTCACTTGTAACTGATAATTCTGTGCCTTGTGCTGTGATCAAACTTGCATGTGAAAGATGCTAAAATAATCATGTGCCATCCTTTGCAGCCCTTCTCATGATGATCGTAGAGCAGCTTGCATCTCATTCAAGTTTCAGCTGAAATTTAGTTCCTTTGGTATCTGGATGCTGTGGTTTGGTTCATTTTGAGCCTCTTCTCGAAGACTTGATGTGATGAGAAGTTGCCCCACCTCAGCTCTGATTATTTTTTGTCCTTGAATGGAGGGCTGGGTAGAGGTGGAAGCTGATGTTGTGCATTGACTTCAGCAGCAAAGGTGGCTTAGGAAATGCTGCTCTTGGCCACTTGTTCCAGTCCCCATTGTCCCATAAACGAGTTCTTTGTGGGACAAAAGGGTTTTTTCACCCCTCTCCATAATTTTGCTGCTTTCCCATATTCAGCTTGACATTATGAAATGGACAGTGAGGCACAACCTGGGAGGGAAGGCAAGGCACATCCCAAGGTGGATTTTATGCCCTGTCCTGGGCTGCTTGTTTGAAATTTGCCTTTGTTTCAAATCAAACTCTAGAAAAAGCTGAGTAGGATTTGTTTTGCTCAGTGTGGTTTTATTGCAAATGTTCTCGGGCTGTGTGAGATATTCCACAAAGTGATTCCAAGCTTTTTGTATCCTGTCATGCCCTTGGGAATGTTTTCCATAAACTTGTCCAGGAGTATTTAAAGTAATCATAGGAGGGGCTCCACCCTGGAACTGAGGAGTCTGGTGTGTGCTGGGACTGAGGGGTTTATAGGAAACATCCTGGAATCTCCACCCAATGTGTGTGTTCCAGTTTGCCTGGAAAAGTGAAATTCCTGTAGTTTCATGCTGAAACCTTGGTAACCTGTGGAATTGTTTTCTGTGGGTGTCTGTTGGCCTGATAGCTCAGCTAATTACGTCCTACAGAACAACATTTCTCCATGGGGCTCTGTTTTATTTGCTTTATTTGCTCACCCCAGCTAGGTGCAGCCAGGACTGGTGTGGGCCCAAAATTCTTTAGGGGCATCGTGTGGTTCTGAAGGTGATTTCTAATCAGGCATTTCTTCCACTTCTCCAGCAGACCAAGAGGTGCTTCTGTTCATGGAGGAGCCAAGGGAAGGGAGCTCTTCCAGGGCTCATTTTGCCATGCTGGAGTAGGTCTTTCTAACTGGAATAGATCTTTTTAACTCATGAAGCAGCAGCAAGTTCGTTCATTTGAAACTCAAGGCCTCCTCCAACACCATACAGAATGAACTCTGCAAGGTGTTAAGTCCACTTAATTCCTGCTGCAGCCCTGATAAATTCCATGAAACACAAAAGCTGGGCACAGTAGCACATTCTCAACTTTGCAACTGCAGATCTAACAGCCAGAATAATTGACTGCTGCCCACAGAGACTGTTCCTGGAATAACTGTTAACACTTAAGCATTCAAAATGGCCTCAATCCAGCTTTCCTGATTTTTCTCAAAAGACTTCTGAGCGCAGTTCATTATCCTTGGAAAGTTGCTGGTGCATGCTGAGGAAGGATAACTTTTCCTGAAAGCACAGCCTGTCATTTTTGGTATTGTCACAGGGAGCTGCTCTAAGAGGGTTGGAGGATTAGCACTCATCTGGAGCTTAGGGTTTTTCTGAGGAACCTTCTCCAAGGCAAACCTTATCTTTGCTGAGATCATCCCTTCTTTAGGAGCTGAATAATCTCCTTGTGCTTCCATCTAATCGGTACCGCTGGGATGTGTCATGGACTTGGAGTAATTATGTGTGATGCAAGCCTGGCTTCAAATGGCAAATATGATGGTGATGAACAGCAGCTCTGAGGTCTGCAGCCAGCCCAGCCACTGCTGAGGCCAGGCAGGAGCAGTGAGGAAATGCCTTGGCTGCTTTGGTGGCACCATAGGAACTGTGACACGTCTGGAGCACCCTGGCATGGTGACAATGCTCATCCCGCTGTGGGCTCTGGCTCTGCAGTGTAAAAAGGGCTCTGAGCTGGCCCTGCACTGAACCAACACTGTCCTTGGCACCAGGGTTTTGTTAGGGTGATACTCCCCAGCCCCAGTGCATGAGGGTGTCTCTTTGGGGCTCCCTTTTTGGGGTTTGTTTGGAATTAATGACATGGTTGTCCATTGAACCTTCTCTTGCTTGCAGTGGGATTTCTGTACAGCTGCTTGCTGGCTCGAGACGTGCTCCTGAAAATATTTGTGCACAGATTTTTGTGCTTAGGGCTTGGGAGCAATGTTCTTCTTGGAGCAGTTTCTTTTGCTCGTGACAAGATCTCACATCCTCTTCCCATCCCTTCTGTTATGCTGAGCACATCTTCTGCTCTCATGCTGTGTCTGTCAGTCATACTTCTGTGCCTGGCACAGTTGTACACCTTGACTTCTCATTACAGGCTTAGCACAGACAGATGTGGCACAGAAACCCACAGAGAGCCCACTCCTCCCTCCATGGTAGCTCCATTCCCTGTAAGATTTCTCTTTATCATCTCCTGGCCGCATTGTGTGGTTCAAAGCTGCAAAGTTCACAGGTCTCCAGCCCATGCTTGCTCAATCCTGCTACCACCATGGTAAGGTTTGGGTAAAACTCCTCTGTGGGATGTGAAATACAGTGTGGAAAATGTGCTCCTGCCTGCCAAATGCATGTGCCTCAGTGAGGAACTTGAATGATGATTTTGCTGCTGTTTGAGGGTCACAAACTGAGTTAGGGAAGACATTAGTTGAAGTGGTTTTTAAATGAAGTTAAAGCTTTGGGTCACATCCTTAGGTCAGGGAGGAAGGGAAGAAAAGCTCCTCTTCCCTGGAGCTGTGCTGCTGTGACTGCAGAGATGATGCTGGGAAGAGCTGCTGCTCTGAACTGCTCCTCTGGAGTGTCTCTCCAAGGAAATTTCTCTCCAAGGAAATTTGTCTCCTGTTTTAGAATGGAGTACAGCACGGATTTTATTTGCGGAGTTTGGGTTAAATGAGACAAAAGGCAGATTCCATTTTGCACGTGTGAGTGTGAGCACAGCTCGAGAGGCCAGTGTGTGGATCTGCACAGTTGCCCAGGATCACATCTGGGGAACAAACCCTACAGGTGCTCTGCCTTCATGCCACTGCTGCCTTTGGTGTACAGTGGTGTAAATCCCCAAACAGCTGTGCTGCGCAGTGAGCAGCTCAAAGGGACTCAGCTGGAACTAAGAGTAATGGTACTGTACCAGACAGATCAAGAATCTCTTCAGCTTACTTTAAAATGAGCAACTTGTTAATAAAAAATATGCTCCAGCACCTCAGGTGTCTACAGAACACAGTGCAAATGTGTGCTTTCTTTCACTGTGAAAATAATACAGATGAAGGTCAAATGCAGATGAGAGCCAAGCCTTGCCACACTTCAGTGGCTGATAGTTTATTTCTGTTTTTCAGGTGGGGAAGCAGAGGTGAATGTGAGGTCAGGAGCTGGCACAGGGAAGCTGGGGTGACAGCAGCATTCAAATCACTAATTCTTAGTGCTGCATTTGAGCAGAGAAATCCCTTTTCTCAGAGGATAATGCACAGTTCTGCTGAGCACACTTAGGAGGGCTCTGCTGCCCGGGGATTATGGGCTTGGGGGGGCTCAGGTTCTTAGGATGGTTAATTCCTAAGGGAGCATTCCAGACCCCTTGCTGCCCTTCTCCCAGTCGTGAAACTGGAGAGAAGCCTGGGCCTGCTCTGCACCAGGTGTTCCTTGGCTGAAGCAGATGAATAAACCACAACTTATCACTTATTAATCAGAAAGATCTGAAGTATTCAAAGCTTCTGGAAAACGATATCCCCAGAGGGAGTTTTGTATATCATGTGGTATTCTGGGGGGTATATTTGAGTTTTTATTGAGTCAGATTCACAAAATGTTGGGGATTAAGGAGCTCCAGCTATGGGCAGGACTGCAGGGTTGGTTTATTGAGGGGTGTTGCTGTCAGCAAATAGAGATCTTTACTGTTTGTTCAGGCTAACAGAACCTGCTGGTGGGGTTATTGTTGGTTTGGGGTATACCCACTGACAAAATGCTCCACTGAGTGTTCATCACAAACCCTGTCTGCTCTCTTCTGTGCTTGTATTCCATCTTTAGAAGGGGAAACAGAATATCTGCTTCCTGTTGATCAAGGATTTTGGCCATTTTTATACACCTGATGGAGAAGAGCTGCAGTTGGTGATGCAAACACCACGAGTGGGCATCATGGTGGCAGATTGGGTGCAAAGGTGGGGTTGAAATAAGTGACAATCCTGCATCTTTTCTATGGCTGCTTGTGGCATCCCACCCTGGTCAGTAATAGGGACAGAGATACACACAGTGCTGTTATAAGCCTGTTAAAATCTGTTTATTGTGCGTCTGCTGTGGTCTCACCATGGGTTCTGGTGCCTCCATCAGAAGTGCAGTTTAGGCAGCTGAAGGAGCTCCAATATGAACTTTGTCCTGGGCATGTTCCGTGCCTGGGCCACGTGAAAATCAGTGGGATGTTTGGAAATCCATATTTTGCCAACTGGATGTCAAATCCCGTCCTAGAGATCCCTGGGTGGGAAGCCAGACTTGGCTGTGGGATAGGCTTTTCAAAGATGTCTGAGCCTTGGAGTTTGCAGTCAGGGACAGACAAGGAAATGCAGCCAATCTGTTTTTGGTAAAGAGGGTTTCTTTAAAAAAAAAATCGTCTTTCAAAATAGTTAAATCTGTATTTTGATTTCGAACATATTGTAGTACATGAGAAACTTAATTCTGTAAGATCAGACAAAGAAAACACCAGAAGAGACTCTAAAATCCTACAGGTCATGCCTTCAGTTCCTATTAAAATTTTATCTAATGGCGAGACTAAAGCTTCTTCCTCCAGCAGTGAGTGACTTTTTTTCAGTGCAGCCTGAGTCATTTCAGACCAGACAGCTACATTCCCTTAGGGATACTGGTTTACAGTCTCATTCTAGTAATAACTCTTCCAGCATCCATCAGATTTGCAGGCCCAAAAGAAGCTCCTACAAATCCTTTAAGGTGCTTTTAAAACCTTGGATAGATAGGATCCTGTAAATTACAGACAAAGCCTGAAACTAATTTTGGGTGGGATAGGGAAGGGCTTTTTGGGAATTACTAAAAAGACCCTGTAACTCTTCTCTGCCATGTCTAAATTTGGATTTAATGTATTTATGGCTGGTATCAGCCATGTAAATCAAGGAGTGGTATTTGGTGCAGTGTTTAATCTCAGCTGCCACTAGGTCTGTTCCCTAATAAACCACTGATGCTCCAACAGTGCATATTTGTTATGCCTGCTAGATTTATCAAGGCCACTTTTAGTGGAGACTGTTCAGGACAAGATTTTGATTGTTTTTCAGGCGTGATGCAGAAGGCACTTTTGTGGATGAGTGCTGATGTCCTCTTGGCAGGGAATGACACACTGAAGTAGCACCTAGGTCTGTAAAGATAAAGGGGAGACTGACAAATTTATAAAATAATTGAGGTGGTCAAATGAATTTGGTGTTCTGAAGCTCTTGGAAAGTTAGCTGCATCTTCAAGTACCTAAATGTACCTAAATACCTTTATAACTCAACCTTTCTCAACCCCTGGTTCACGTGATTGTTTCTATTTGCTGATGGCTGACTCGCTTATTTTGTGGAAATACCAGCAATATTTAAAATAACCATAAATATAGCATTAAAACAAGGCAGAATGTTTTAAGAAAAAGCTGTCGTGGGAGTACTAATGGGAACAATTATCAATGGTGTGTGTGATTCATGGGGGAAGAGCACAGAGCTGGTGCTTACTGCAGAATCTCGTTTCTCCCTCAAGGCGAGAGCTACGTCTGCTCGTCCGACAACTTCTTCAAGAAGGTGGAGTACACCAAGAACGTCAACCCCAACTGGTCTGTCAACGTGAAGACCTCTGCCAACCAGAAAGCACCTCAGTCCCTGGCCAGCAGCAACAGTGCCCAGGCCAAGGAGAACAAGGATTTCGTGCGCCCCAAGCTGGTGACCATCATCCGCAGCGGGGTCAAGCCGCGCAAGGCCGTGCGCGTGCTCCTCAACAAGAAGACTGCCCACTCCTTCGAGCAGGTCCTCACTGACATCACTGAAGCTATCAAGCTGGAGACAGGGGTGGTCAAAAAGCTCTACACCTTGGATGGGAAGCAGGTAGGAGGTTATTACAGATGTTACGTCTTTTTCTTCCTCTCGTCGTGTGGCTTTGCTGACTCAGAGCAATTCTTGAAGGCTAAAATTAAGCTGAGATGATTGCTGCCATCTGTTGCTTTAGAAGTATGGCTTCTCATGCCAGTGGTTAGGTTACTAAATTTTCCCTGATATTAATACCAAGTAAAGAATGTAGCCATGGGTCTGGGTGGAGCAGATGCTCGCCCTGCACGCTGGCGTGCGGTGCGTGTCCTCCGGGCCAGCTAAATAAATAACAGGGGGGCTTGGGCTCACAGCCTCCAGCTGGTCTGGCTCTGGACTCACTGGAAGAGCTCTCCAGCTTTGGCTCCACTCAGAGAAAACGTGTTGCTTGACTTTCCTTGCCCTCTGGTGAAGGCTTGCTAAGATAAAGCGATTGATCCAAGCATGCTCTTCTGGCCAGCTCCAGAGTGAGCAGGGAAAGTGTGGAACTGTGGAGCATTTCCTTGACTAAATGCACGAGGAGGTAACGTGCAGAAAGAGTCAGAAATATTTAACAGGTCATCAAAATGTGCTTCATGTCTACATGTTGCTGGAACTGAAGGAAACATCTGTCTCTTGTTAGCAGCTACACAGCAACGAGCCATTTCGTATTTCTGTATCTATGAAAAGCCTTAGAGGAATGTGGGAGATCATTTTTAGTGCTGAGAAGAGCTAGATTCTTCAAGGATGATTCTGAGCTTGATTTAACATTTCTGTTTATTGTAATTGAGGAATGATCTTATTTTTGTCGCTATTTTTCCTGCTCCAGATTCTGGAGTCAGGCAGCACACCTCTTGTGTGGGTTTGGCTGTTCTAGGGATTGATGGGTTGCATTAAATTAACTCTGTCCTGTCTCTGGAGAAGATTATTCAAGGACTAGCTCTGCCATATTAAAGGAAATGCAGATTTTACAAATAAAAATGTTCATCCCAAATGGAGGTTCCTACAATGTCCTGCACAGTCCAGGAGTGCAGTGTAGTTCCTGGGAGAGCAGCATGTCACTCTGACCTGATAGTCTGGTGTCCCTGTCCATGGCAGGGGGCTGGAAGAAAATGATCTTTAAGGTCCCTTCCAACCCAAACCATTCTGTGATTCTTGCTTTGTCCCATCCTGTGTCCTGCACATTAGTTACTGTCTGGTTCCAGCTTCAGATGCACAAAACATCCCATCTGTCTGCCAAAGCTTTCCTTTCCCCTTGTCTCAACGCAGCACTTTTCCTTCCTCAGATGCACAATTTGAACATGAGAGGGTGCCTGTCCATAGACACAAAAACCTGCTGGAAATGAGCAGTGATGCCAGGACAGGTGCACTGGAAACCTTGGGAGGGACCAGGGAAAGAGGAAGGAGGTTCTCCAATGACCTGTGCTCGCTGAGGTGATCGCACCTGGGCACAGGCCATGCCCTTGGGGTCACAGCAGCTTTGCAGAGGGTTCCATGGTTGGATCTGGCCTGAGAGCAGCTCCCTGCTCATGCTGACACAGAGTCCTGCTGTTCTCCCAGCTGGGAAGGGGGATCTTCATCTGAACCTGTGAGTGGCCCCAGTTCTTTGAGAGCTGCTGGCAGCTTGGGGGTGAGATGTTGCAGAAATAGGGATGCTCCATGACCTTCCATCAGACTGCTCTCTTCTTCCGCTTTTAGCTGTTTGCAGGGGCAAGTGGTGATTCCCTTCCACCTCTGGCTGGAGAGCAAGACAGGATCAGCCCTGACATGACATTTAACTTGTTTCTCTGGCTTTATAATTCACCATTTTATGAAATCAGATATTTGATTGCATGTTGCAGACGTTGCTGGGAGATGCAGTGTGTGCAAATGTACACCCAGTAATGCAGTTAATGGAAACAGTGAGACTGTGATTTGGCAATAATGGGATGTTTGATATTTGTTTGCAGCACCAATTGCTGTTGAAGCTTCCTGAGGAGCAAACCTGGCTCACCAAGGCTTTGTTTTTAGTGGAAGGTTTCCTTCAATGCTTGTTCTTTATTGCAGATGTGTGTTCTTGGTGTGGAAGTCGGGGCTAGAAGCTTATGCTGGCTCTTAGGGTTTCCATGACATACTGCTCCATAAAATCTGACCTCCTGACATGACATTAGGGGGTTTTGCATGTCTGATGCTGACATTAGAAAGAGATTACTGCATGCGTGGTTCTGACAAACAGCGCTTTATTTTCAGGAGGAAATATTAATGCAAAAATGCAAGCTGCTCAAAGCTGAAATACTGACAAGAATCCTGACAGTCTGTCTCTTTGAGTGCCATCAGAGGCACGTTGCTCCCTCTGTTGTGAAATGATAAAATTTACAAAAGGAACGTACAAAGGGAAATCATCCTGCCTCAGTCCACGAGCTGGAACTTAATGAGGGGAGATGATTATTTTATTTATAGGCATTTCCATAGTACTCATCAGTGCAGTAATCAAGATGCTTTAGAAGTACAGACAGTGGTGGCAGTGACAGGGTGGTGTGAATAATTACATCTCTATGCACTGCAGACCTGCTGCAGTTGGAGTGCCAAAGCAGCTAATTGAGAGCTGGTGGGCTGTGTTTGAATAAATGTAGCACTCAAAACAACAGTGGGGTTAGGTTATTTTAATGAAATTGTGTCTTTTTGTGTCTTGGGTTGGCTGGAGAAATATGGCCCTTGAAGCTGCTAAATTAGCATCTTGTGTTTAAGTAGTTTATTTACCTTGCACATGTTTCTAATGTCTGTACTCGGGCTCCTTCCCTCCCTGGAGCAAAGCATTACCTCTTGATGCACGCCCCTGAGCCCAAGAGGTTTTTCAAATAGTTGACCAAAAATGAGCATGACGGGGGATCACAGCTTTGGAACTTCCATGGGTGTACAGGAAATAGAGTGGGTAAGAGAATTCAGTGCATTAAGCAGATGCTGTAATGGGCCAAATTCAGTACTTGGTTCTGTGACTACAACTGCTGTAGTGTTGAGATATAAATATATACAATTAAAATACACACATCCAGGATTTAATTTGGTCAGGCCTGTGGATCATGCTGGAAAACAGTTATTTTGGTAGATTCTTCCTCCTTTTTTAAACTCCTAGTTCTACCCAACATCCCAAATAAGTCTGGGTTCCTGGGAGCACTGGCTGCTTCACAGACACACGATGACAGCTCCTGCCCCACGTTGTTAACAAGCCAAATTAGAAAGCAGAATTTGAGGCCGTGGATGGGGTTGCATTGGGATGTTTTGAACGCAGTAGACTGAGCTAGACTTTGCAGAGGTTGTGTGGATTTCCTGTCCTGCTCATGCTTGAGCTCCCTCCTCACCATGGTGCGCAATGGGTCGGTGTTCACAGGAGGCTGCTGCACCCCTGGCAGCCCAGAGCACCTTGCCTTGCAGGTGGGCTCTGCCTGCATTCCTCCCTGCCTCGCTGTGACCTGTGAGAGCTGATGTTCTGTGCACCCTGAACTCCTCTTTCCCTGCCCTGTATTTTATTCCAAGGTCTGCGAGTTGTTCAGCCAAGTGCCCGAAGAGATGCGGTGACAAAAATCAATCCTTTTTGTATTGGTCATTGGCTGAGTTTGGTGATAGTCTGAAATTCATCAGGCATCAGTCTGAAATTCATCAGTCCAGTTGTACTTTATGCACCAAAGATACTTTATGTACTTTTGTACTTTATGTACAAAAGATATTCTTTTGTGGTGTGGAATTTCTTCTTTTTCTCCAGCTGTTTTATTGCCATGCCTTAATTAACTAAACACCCCATTGTGTGACCCAATTATCATCACCAAAAAATAAGCTGAATAGGTGCTGTTCAGATCAGGGAGAACTTGTGTGCTTCAGCTGCACATAAATAGAGATATTCTGGTCAACAAGCAGGGAGCAGATTGTGGTTTTAGCCATGATAACATCAGTGATCTCCTCTGGCCTTTGAAATCTTCAAACACGGGAAGAAGTCTCCCATGCTCTGCTCATTGGCTGTTCCCTTGCCCAGACACAGTTCTGCTGCTCCAGCTGAGTGTTAGCTGTCTCATCAGATGAAATTACATCCATTTCCATATGTCAGGGCACTTGTGACTGCACTCCCAATAGAATTTCCAGTCTTAATAAAACGGTCCCCTCTAGCAGCCTGAGCTTTGATAAGGATATCAAGTGGCAGGTGATGAGGGGAGTCCACCCTGTGTTTGCAGAGCTGATGCCACTGCCCTGGGGGCCAGCCCACCTCTCCTGGCCAGGCAAGAAGTTGCCATTTCCTTTTAGATTTCCTGCACTGAGGAAGGGCAGCAGCCACAGAGAGAGAAGCAGGATGACAAAGCTTACAGCAAGTTTAAGGTTGGGACTTGGTGATCAAAGTCCATAAATGAGTTGATAATAAAGCATCTCCTATTAGTTGATAATAGGAGATGTTGATTAGTTGATAAGTTGATTAGCATCTCCTAAATTAGTTGGTAATAAAGCTTCTCACTGCAACTAAGGCATCTCTACAAGTTGCACTGGAGAAACCAAACTTTTGAGTTGCTGCACTGATTTTAAGCTGGTATTTGGAAAAAAAAGTAGTAAAAAATTAATCAATTAAGTGTTGATAACAGCAGTGGACCAAACTCTTCCAGGATAATGTAGATCTATTGATTCATCTATTAATGAAATTGTATCAATGAGACATGGAGCAAGGTTTTGTGCTGAAGTAGAAAAATGCCTCCAACAGCTGTAATCTGAAATTGGTGCTGAGGAAGGAGGTGACACCTGTGTGACTGTGCCCATAACATCTGCCCTGCTGGAAGATCAGAGGGAGCCTATGCCCTGCAGAGTCCTGGCAGGAGTTAACTCACACCCTGAGGCGCCAGGTTCAGGGTTACAAAGTGAGCAAGTTGCTTTGTGCTACAGCACACGTTGTGGAGAAGGATGTCAGAACAACTCCTCCCTCTGGGTTGTTGGCTGCCTTTTAGGATGCTGAAGAGCTGCCTTGGGGTGACCCCAGAACACACAGATCCATGCACTGGTGTTGTCCTGTTTTTTAAGTTTTTGTAAACTTTCTGATGTTTACATTCTTATAACGAACTTTCTCACACACTTTATGTAAATAACTTATTGTTTGGCATTCTTTTATAGAAAAGGAGAAATTTGATGGACTGCTAGTTTGTCCAGTGTCATTGGAGAGGCAGCACTTTCACCTTCCACTCCCCTGTCACTTTTAGAAATCTCTAAGTGCTGGAGTCAGAAATTAAACCCTCTTTTTTACCTTAAGAGATCTGTGTGTGCACGTTGTGTTATTTTGTGTCTTATAGCGAGACACTGGAATTCAGCCTCAGAGGAAATCAGAGGGAAGAGCAGGAGAGGGGAGCAGTGTGTTCTGTATCCCAGCTTCTGTAAAGCTCCTGCACTGCCAGCGCCAAGGGGAGTCCCACCTTCCCTCCCTGCCTCGCAAAGCTGGAACAACAAACCCACATCTGCTCTGCATCTGCTCCTCAGCCCTTTCCTCTCACAGCTTCTTCTGAGATTTGCCAGGCAAACAGAAGAGTCTGCCTCGCCGGCAGTTTATATACAGCCACAAATGGGACGGGACACCCAAAATCAGCGTCCAGAGCTTTTATTTTCCAGCACCAGTCTCATTACATTGTTATGACAATGGAGCAAAAAGATGCTGACAGCTCACTGATCAAACAGAATGCCGAGGAAACTTTACATTACAGCATAACATAAGACAGTCTCAGTCCAAGTTTCATCCAATCACACAAAGCAAGAGCATATTGACAGTAGTTCTATCTAATCACATGAAGCACATGTAGCTTTGGTTAAAGCAATAGCGGCCTATTCTCCAACACAATGGCTTGTTTATAAGAAAAAAAGCACAGAGGTCCATTCACATTCAACCTTCTAAAATATACACTAAATAAACTTGTTGCAACTTAGAAGGTTCAACTACATAGCTCTTATTGTTCTATTTCCCATGTCTCCGCTACAGCTTAAAAAACAACTTTGCTGCCTTAGCACTTCACTGTTCTCACAGTCTCTGGGGCCTCTCTTTTTCCACCACTTTCCTAAAACCCTCTAATTCTATGGATTCCCACAGAGTCCAGGTCTGGCTGGGCAGAGGAGCTGAGCAGGCAGGATCCCACTCACATCCCTTGGGATGGGGATGAACCCAGGCTCCCTCCTCCCCAGGGCTGAGCAGGCAGGATCCCACTCACATCCCTCAGGATGGGGATGAACCCAGGCTCCCTCCTCCCCAGGGCTGAGCAGACAGGATCCCAGCCCACATCCCTCAGGATGGGGATGAACCCAGGCTCCCTCCTCCCCAGGGCTGAGCAGGCAGGATCCCACTCACATCCCTCAGGATGGGGATGAAGCCCAGCTCCCTCCTCCCCAGGGCTGAGCAGGCAGGATCCCAGCCCTCATCCCTCAGGATGGGGATGAACTCAGGCTCCCTCCTCCCCAGGGCTGAGCAGGCAGGATCCCAGCCCACATCCCTCAGGATGGGGATGAACCCAGGCTCCCTCCTCCCCAGGGCTGAGCAGGCAGGATCCCACTCACATCCCTCAGGATGGGGATGAACCCAGGCTCCCTCCTCCCCAGGGCTGCTGCAGCTGCTCTGGCTCGGGGTGCTCGCGTGAGATCACTGCTCTGCAGCAGCAGGGAGTCATGCAGGGAGGATTAGTAATAATGCATGGGCTGGAGAACTTCTGAACCCAGCCACTTACAGAGCCAGACAACACAGCCTAGTTCTCCTTCTTCAGGGAGCTCTCAGTGCAAGCTGCAGCTTCAGCACTGCCTGATTCATGCAGTGACTAGACACCAACACAGACAAAACCAATTAGTCCACAGGTATCCCACAAGGATTTCAGCACTCACTAGAATGAGCAAGCCCAGCTTCCATGAGCGTGTAGCTAAGTACTTAGGATAAAATATTCAGAAGACTTCCTGAGATGTTATTTAGAAACCTTATGCTTATTAATTTCTGTTTCCTCTGGGTCTGTGGCCTACAGAATCTGGGTGAAGAGGGGTCTGTCTGTCTGGAGCACTGTGAGTTTTAATTCCTGTGCTTCCTAAAGCTGGCACAACTGATCTCAGCAGCTGAACTCTCCATCAGACTTGCTCTCCTGTGACCTGGTTACCCCTGGTGTGGTGTCTGACCAGTCCTCAAGACAGGTAGTGATGGAAACAGGGGAAAATGGATTTAAACTGTCAGAGGGCAGATTTAAATTAGATATTGGGGGGGAAAAATTCTTCCCTGTGAGGGTGGTGAGGCCCTGGCACAGGGTGCCCAGAGAAGCTGTGGCTGCCCCATCCCTGGCAGTGTCCAGGTGGCACTAAATGAGCTTTAAGGTCCCTTTCAAGCCAAACCAGTCTATAATTCTGTATGTAGAGCAAGGGGAGGCCGTGGAGGACAACGTCATCTTGCAGACTTTGCTGGGTGTTTTGCCATTGCTTTGCCTCACTCTCAGGCTCTGGAGGAGGTGTCACCTCCTGCCTGCCATGCACAGGGCTTTGTGTACTCATTGCCTGGGGTAAAAATCTCTGTAAATCCATTTTTCTCTCAAGGCAGTGAAGCTCCCAGTCCACGAGCAGGCTCCAGAGCTGCTGTTTGCTGGCAATGGTTGATTTTAGAGCCACACACTGACCACGCTCTACATGAACACCTGCTCCTCGTGCCACAGATGGCAGGCTGTCAGAATTATTGAAAGATGCAGTCAGAGCTGACCTGGTGACCTGGGAGTGTTGGCCCCTGGTTCTGCATCCTGGTGCTATTCACACCCCCAAAGAGATGCATGCTCAAAATTCGATCCTCAGTAGCATCTTTATTTTAGCAGCTCTCTCTGTCATACAGAGTGACACGTTCCCTTTTCACTCTGAATCCCAAGAGAGAAGAGGATTATTCACTGTAGTGCCAGAGGGTTTATCTTGGAATAAATGGGCTGAAAATGAGCAAGGGAAATAAGGCTGAATATCTGGAGCTGTGGACAGGCCAAGAAAGCCTTGTTGTTTTTTCCATTGTGAGTTTGTGTCATTATGTGAAACTTAAGTTTCTGGTTCCTTTTTGATGCTTCAGCAGCAATCCCACCAATGTGAATGAGAGTCCCTCCTTCTCTGAGAGAGAGAAGGCTGCACTTAAAATACCCTGAGCGAGGGTGTGGATTCTTGTAAATGTCTAATTTTGATCGCCTGGAATAATCAAATATGTGAATTTCCCTTGTTTGTAATGGGGATATCCTGCTTATTCTGAATTCACAGAATAAGCAGAATGCAGTAAATTCTGTGCTTACTCTGCTGTTCCAGGGTCCTTAGTGTTAGGCTGTGAGTAGCATCATGCATTATTTTTGTTCACCTCTCTTTACCTGCAGTAGCTCAAAGTCTGAGCAAACGCTCCTGAATTCCCTCAGGGGGACACACCTTGAGGATCTCCTGGTGGTTGGTGCCATGTTCCACATCTTTCAAGTTCACCTCTTTTTCTTGACTTCCTGAAACCATTTCTTCTTTTCCCTTCCCTTGTTGCCCTTCAACCAAAGACCAGTTCTTACTGGCCTTCAACCAAAAAGCTGTTTTCACTCAGTGGCAGGCAAGTTATGAGGCAGTTCACACTTTTCTCTAGGAAAAGCCTGCTCTAGGTGTGAATAAAGGCAACCCACCAGGTAACAGGGTCTGGGAGAAATGCTGGGATAGAGCTGTCATCCAGAAAAACAGCATTTCCTTCTCTCTTGCCTCTGAAACTGCACATGGGCTGAGCCAGTGATTATCCATTTTTTGTGTCTAGTGCCTGTATCTGGATGGAGCTTAAATATTAAGGGCTCTGTGAGTGTGGGAGGTTTTCAAACCCTCCTCACCCTGTCTTTTGGCCACGATGTCAGTGGCCACAGAGGTGTTTTTATGGCTCAGTAAGGGAAGGAGGGATAGCCTTGCTCATGTGCAGAGGATGCAGCCTCCATCCACCCTCAGCTCTGCCAGGAGTGACAAAAGACATGCAGAAATGTGTCTTACAACTGTGTCTAAAAGAGCTGAGGAGGAAAAAAACAAGTTGGATGCAATCCCTGGAGCTTTTCTATGACTGTATTCACAGGGGTCTGAGGATGAGGGAAGAGATGAGGATCTGACTCTACGTTTCAGAAGTTTTGATTTATTATTTTATTATATATATTACATTAAAACTATAATAAAAGAATAGAAGGAAAGGTTTCATCAAAAGTCTAGCTAAGAATAGAATAAGAAGGAATGATAACAAAGGTTTGTGGCTTGGACAGGGAGTCTGAGCCAGCTGACTGTGATTGGCCATTAATTAGAAACAACCACATGAGACCAATCCCAGATGCACCTGTTGCATTCCACAGCAGCAGATAATCATTGTTTACATTTTGTTCCTGAGGCCTCTCAGCATCTCAGGAGGAAAAATCCTAAGGAAAGGATTTTCCATAAAAGATGTCTGTGACACTTTTCCTAGCTGGCTAAGGTAGCCCTGCACACGTGGGGAGGTGCAGAGAGGAGCTGTGAGAGCTGAGGACCGTCCTTGTGCTCCCCAGGCTGCAGCAAATGGATTAAAACAGAGCTGGGACTGCAGGCCTGCTCCTGGAGATTTGCTCAGGCTGAATAGGGAGGAATAAGCAGGGCTCTTAACCAGAGCATCCACTGCTCCCAGCCACAGGCACACCCTGTTCCCATAATATGGTTGATATTATTAAATATCAACCATATAACACCAGGCCTTGCTGGGTGTTATATGGTTGATATTTAATAATAATCTACACTATTAAACCCAGTTCTAGTTCCCTGGTTAACTGCAAGCACTGTGTGTGTGAGCAAACATGTTTTTATCTGTATAAATACATTTTACTAAGTGTTGTACCACACAGCTCTGCAGCTCAATTTGCTGTCTAAGCAATCCTAACTCTTCCTGTAGTTAAAGAATCCCAGGGACTGGGATTGTTGTGCTCTGATATCCTGGAGCCACGTTATTGTTTTTTGTTCCCTAACCCTAACAAATCAAAAGCAAAGGCATTTTACTGTGGTCTTTAAGTGCACTTTGAAAATGTTTGCTTACTTTTACATTATTCTTTGACATAAACGCAAATCTCAGTGTTGTTAACAGATTTAAAATTATTTACGTAATCTAAAAGAGGTAGGAAATTAATGTGTATTAGCTCATGGCGCTTTTGTTTTTTGAAAAACACCTCAGAACAAGGATTTTCAGCTAGAGTGGGTGTAAGATCTATCTACTTTTTACTGTTTCTTTTTTCCATTTTTTTTCCTCCAAAATGGGGAATTTAGTTATGAACTAACCCTGACATGGGGAAGATGGGATAATATGCCCCATTCATTAGCAGGGTTTTTCCAGAGGATTTTGCTCCAGTCAGAACTGGCATGAGAGGTCAGTCCTGCCAGTGTTCCAGGTCTGAGCTCTGTTATCAGGACAATGAGCTCAAGGAGCTGTGATTGGCTCCACAGGAATCATTATGCAGCCCCTGAGCCTGCGGGGCAGCCGGGGAGAGCAGGGCTGGGGCTCCTTCCTCCCTGCCCTGCCCTGCCCTGCCCTGCCCTGCCCTGCCCTGCCCTGCCCTCACCATCTGCTCCCTGCTGCTTCTCTGCTGCTGCTGCTGCTGCTGCATGCCCTGGGGCTGCAGGACCCACTGCTTGGGTAGTGGGCATCCATCCCTGGCTGTGGGCATCAGTTCCTAGCTGTGGGTGTCAATTCCTGGCTGTGGGTATAAATTCCTGCCCATGGGCATCAATCCCTGCCCATGAGCATCAACCCCTGCCTGTGGGCATCCCTTCCTGCCCATGGGCATCCATCCCTGGCTGTGGATATCCATCCATCCATCCATCCATCCATCCATCCATCCATCCATCCATCCATCCATCCCTGGCTGTGGGCATCAACCCCTGGCCATGGGCATCAATTACTGCCCAGGGACATCCATCCCTGCCTGTGGGCATCAGTTCCTATCTGTGGATATCCATCCCTGACTGTGGGCATCCCTTCCTGGCCATGGGCATCAATCCCTGTCTGTGGGCATGCCTCCCTGTCTGTGGGCATCCACTCCAGTCTGTGGGCATCCATCCCTGGCCATGGGCATCAATTCCTGCCCATGGGCATCCATCCCTGGCTGTGGGCATCAATTCCTATCTGTGGATATCCGTCTCTGCCTGTGGGCATCAATCCCTGGCTGTGGGTACCCATCCCTGGCCATGGGCATCAATTCCAGTTTGTGGGCATCATCTCCTGTCTGTGGATATCCATCCCTGCCCATGGGCATCCATCCCTGCCTGTGGGCATCAATTCCTCTCTGTGGGCATCCATTCCTGTCTGTGGGCATCCATCCCTGGCCATGGGCATCCATCCCTGCCTGTGGGCATCAATTCCTACCTGTGGATATCCATCCCTGGCCATGGGCATCCACCCCTTCCCATGGGCATCAATTCCTTTCTGTGGGCATCAATCCCTGGCTGTGGGCATCCGTTCCCATTTGTGGGCATCCATCCCTGCCCATGGGCATCAATTCCTGGCTGTGGGCACCAATTCCTGCCCATGGGCATCCATCCCTGCCCATGGACATCCATCACTGCCCATAGGCATCCATCCCTGCCTGTGGGCATGCATCCCTGTCTGTGGGCATCCACTCCAATCTGTGGACATCAATCCCTGGCTGTGGGCATCCATTCCTGGCTGTAGGCATCCATTCCTGGCCATGGGCATCAATCCCTGCCCATGGGCATCCATCCCTGGCCATGGGCATCAGTTCCTGACCATGGCAGAGGAGTCTAAGCCCCCACCTGAAGCACCTCCCTGTGCTCCTGGCAGAACAGTTTCTGGCTGCAGGTGTTGTCTTTTTCTGTCTCTATTCAGGTTCTCTGAGCAGGGAACAGAAATGGGTTTGGGAAAGCATCTCCTGGTGTGTGCACTCTTCTGTGAAAGAAGCATTTCCTCAAGTTATTGCTGTGCCCCTGCACTCTGGACATCTTCTCCTGTGCCCTTCCTCACTCCCTCATGCCCAAAATAGTGCAGGAAGAGGAACAGAGTGGGACTAATGGTACCTGCTCTCCTCTGTGTGTCTGGCAGTGAAAATACAGCAGGAAACAGCTTCTGTGCTGGATAAATCAAGTGAAAGACAAAATAGTGAAAAAAATGTGCTATAACATGCAAAAACCCCTTTCACCTTGCTGATCTATTAGTATAAAATAATAAAACCATGGGTGGGGGAGAGCTAATAAACATTTGGACTTCAAAAGGAAGGAAAGGCTCTTTCAAGAACCTGTGAAGAAACCTGAGGTAGTGATAAGAAGTGAAAATGTTATCACAGATTTGAAACAGGTTTAGAAGAAGAAACCAGGGTAGAAATAACTTCTTATCAGAGTCAGGAAAAATACCAATAAACAAGTGGTGTTTACTATCTTCTGGAGTGATCTGGAGGTGGGAGCACTTGAAAATGATGAAAGGACTGTTGTAATAAAAAGCTTGGGAGACTGAGATGAACAGGCAGTGTAATGGATGATCATAAGTTCAAAGCAGCACTGGTAAAAATTACTCTTATATTTGTCTTTTTAAACTAAAAATAGCTATTCTGGAGAGAGGATTGCCTTGCTGAGGCAGGCTAGTAAATAATGTCTTAGCAGAGAATGAAAACAGCATGCTAAAGCATATGGTACCCATTCAAAATTCACACAGAAAGGAGCAGCTTTTTAAAATACTGCTGCATCCCATTTATCTTTCCACTTCACCTCTCCACATTCTCAGAGAATGGAAGGAAATGAAGATCTGCTCCAGTGGCTGTGCTGTGCTCCCACCTTCTGAAGCACCCAGGAGGGCTGGGCTGGCTCCTGCAGGTGCTTGGGAACTCGAGTTCATGGAGGGTTTTGGAGCTTGGTGAGACACCAGGGGGGTTACAGATGGTCAGAGCCTCTTTTCCCTGGAGTGCTGAATCACCCCCTGCTGCCCAGTCTTGCTGTATTTTTGTGCCTTTGAACCTGGGAGTTTGGCTGTGGCTGGGCTATGGAGGTGACCTGGTGGTCAGGTTCACTTATTTTGGAGACCCAAAGTTTCCAGTTGTGCAAAGATGTTGAGAGAACTCCAGCTGTAGCTCTGCAGATGGGGAACACCCTGATTTTCTACAGCCAGGTGACACATCTTATCCCCCTGCATGGCATGGCATGGCATGGTGCAGCCTCTGTGTAAATAAAGGGGGTTTATAATAAAGATGGGGGCGCATTTTTAGCCTGGGACAAGGTGTAATGGTTTTAAACTAGAAAAGGGTAGATTTAGATCAGATAAAATGAAGTTTTTTTATAATGAGGGTGGTGAGGCCCTGGCACAGGGTGCCCAGAGAAGCCCCTGGAGCCCTGGCAGTGTTCAAGGCCAGGTTGGACAGGGCTTGGAGCAGCCTGGGATGGTGGAAGATGTCCCTGCTCATGGCTGGGGGCTTGGATGAGATTCCCTCTGAAGGTCCCCTCCAACACAAACTGCTCTATGATTCTCTGGTGGAACCTTTGAAGTGAATTTGTCAAAACTGCACGGAATGGCCCTGCTCTTTACAGGAGGGACATAAAATTCAGTGCTTGTAGATGTCTTGGTCTTGATGGATATGGACCTGTCCATCCTTCATTCACATGTGCTGCAGAGCCACTAACTCAGCATTTTAGCTTCTCTCAGCCACTTCTGTAACTTTTGCTCTCCTTTGAACTACCAGATTGTATAAATGGAGTGGAGAGAAAAATACACCCCTCGCTTTCCTCCCCACCACCCAGTGTTAACAGGAACTCATAAAATATTTTACTAATGGAAAAAAGTAAAAATCCAGTGGTCAAGAACTTTAAACCTGGCAGATAAATTATTTGGGGAGAAATGCTGAGAAGCCTTTGCAGACAAGCAAAAAATCTGCGTGAAACCCTAAACCTGAGCAGCCTTCCATCATGGAGCTCAGCTTTAGCCCATCATGAACTAAACTTCTCTTTCTCAAATGTGCAGATATCAGGAACCTTATCAACTGCTGGCAGGCTGCAGGATTACATGTAAATGAAGGGTATCAAAGAGTAGAGTTAGGTAGGCAACATTAGGATCTAAGAACGCTATTCTTGCCTACTTGAAAGCCCTTCATAATGGATTAGAAACAAGAACTAACATCTCTTAATACCAGCTGAAATTTGAAGCATCTTTTTTTTTCTGCTTCTAGTGAATTTTAATATTTTGAGAGTAAATGGTACTGGGGATTTCCTTCATTTTAGACAACCCCAGTCACGGAGGTTTGCAAAATGATGTGTTCATTTCACAATCAAAATGAAAGCCATAAGGCTGAATTTTGTGCAAGAGACTCAGCAGAGTTGTTGGCAAATGTTATTTTTAGCACCGTAGAGCAACAGAGATCTTTACAGTCTTGGCATTTCTTGCAGTTTTAAAATGGAGAACAGCTCTTGAAATGTCTGCTTTTCCTTGAATTTTCATCCGTATTATGAGTTTCTTCCTAAAGTTTTTGCACTGCTCTTGGCAGCAGGGAGTGATTTAGTACCAAGCAGTGCAGAACTGCTCCATTTTACACCATTTCTCCAGAAGGCCCTTTCTTCCAAAAGGAGATTCTGGAGAAAATGCTGTCTGATCCTGACATTCACTGTTTGGGTTGTTTCCAGTTGCATGTGTTCGGTGTGGTGTAAAACGGACAGCAGATAAGGAAAAATAAAGTTGGGCCAAAATTGCACTGAGCACTGTTTAACAGATCTCATAATGAGTGAAAACCAACTTGTTTTTTTCTTCCCAGCACAGCTGACAAAGACCTTCTTTCTCTCCAAAGCAGAAGAAGGTGATTGCCCCAGGAAATATCTGATATCACAGAGGAGTGGCAGTGTGCTGCAGGTATTCAGGAGTGGCTCTCGGGGCTCCTGGCCGGAACCCAACTGCACTGTGTGACCACGAGCAAGGCAATTAATTTGCTGTTTTCAGACTGGGCTGCTGTGACACATTTAAACTCACAGGGAGCTGAAATGAGTTTGTCAATTTGTCTTTAATGTCCAGGTTGGAAGAGTCTTCACGCATGCCTGTCTTAGCTGCCTTTAGGACTCATTTGTAAGGCTGCTGAGAGCTGGGGAGTGCTGGGGCTCAGGGAAGGTGCCAGCCAGGGTTTCTCAGCCCTGCCTAAATTCTGCAGGAGCAGTGTCCATTGCCCCTCTCTTAACAGTGCTGTACAATCAGGAACAAGCAGAGCACACTTTGAATGGTCATTTATCTCTCCGTTCCCCCTCCTCCCATTTTATTCACTCCCTGCCTGTGTGCATGGGGATTTGCCTGTTTGCTTTGCTTTCCTTGCCATATTGTTCCAATTACCACACAATCTTTTTTCACCTCCCATTGACTTACACGTGGGTATGCCTTACAGCTGAGACAATGCAGTCATTCTGGCAGCTGCATCGTGGGCCACCTTCTGCTGCTTTTTGGACCACCAGGATGGAGAGGAGAAGTCTCAACAGCATCATAGCAGACTAAACCCCCCCTTCTTTTCATTGCACAGCTTACAGAATAGCTGGTCTTAGTTCTTGTCGGAGTGTCAGGGGGGTAGCACGGTCGGGATGGATGGAGATGAGAGCTCTCTGCAGCCAGGTCTGGAACTTGGGGTTTATTGCAAAGGGCCTGGGTGCAGGGCCCTGCTGGGAGCTGCCAGCACAGCTCAGAGCAGGACTGAGAGGAGAGAGGGGGAGAGAGGATGAGAGGGTGAGAGAGTAAGAGCGTAAGAGAGCAAAAGGTGTTAGAGAGTAAAAGGCAAGATCTAAGAGACAAGGGGCAAGAGCTAAGAGAGCGAGGTTCCCATTCCAATACAATAAATCTTCTGTGTTGAATATTCTGATTCTCACTAACCAATCTAGTACAACATACAAATCCTATAGCATTTCTATACCACCTATAAGGATCACTACATTATTATACTGTGCTACATTTTAAACCCTAAAAACTCCTCTTTGGGCCCCTTCTGCCAAGCTGGCAGGGTCTGCTCTGACCCTTGGAGCTGTCTGCAAGCAGAGGGTGTTGTTCCATCAAAAAGGGATCACCTTCAGCTGGCCATGCCATTGTTTTCCAGTTGTTCAGTAACTGAGGTATCTCAGAGCTTGCTTTCATTTCAATCTCACTTATAGTTTCCATATTCTCAAAATGTTTTGTCAGACAATCATATTTATAAGGCTTTCCTGTTTCATCTTCCCCAACAAGTCCTGCAAGGGTCTGGCTTCTAAAACAGAGTAAGCATCCGGGTTCTGCCCCCTCAGCGGGTGGGATGCACTGAGGGCACTCTCTGGTGCCATGTTTAGGCAGGAGACAAAGCTGAGATTGAAGCAGTCCCAGCCTTCACGTGTGCTTCCTTTCCATAAGTGATGCTTTCACCTCTCTGAGCCTGGCAGCTGCCAGGGCTGGTTGCTTGGTGACGCTCTCAGCAGCACAAAGAGCTCTCAGCTGGGAGGCCGGGGCTGTCTGTCCGCCACAAACAGCTGGGAGAATTTTATTTATCTTTCTCTTGTTCCCAGTAATTGCGAGGAGACCTGAATCAAAGTCAACATAATAGAAAAGGGAGCACCAGCAGATACTATTTATGGCTCCTTTAGCATGCACCTTTTTCTCCCTGAGTCAGGGAGGTGACAGCATGTGCCAGAAGTGGCCTGTTATTTCAGAAAAAATGCAGGAATGAAATGAAAAGCTGTGATTGCCACTGCTGGTTCAGGCAGGCTTTTACCAGGTTCTATATAAAAGCAACATGTGAGACGGGGATTTGGATTTATGAATCATTGTTCCTTAATCCAGTGTGTGACTGCCTGCCTGTTCATTCTTTGTAATAATCCTGTGCTGTGCAGGTCATATCTGTGAAATAGCTATGAATGGCTCCTCCTCTGCCTCAGAGGACCTCACTGCTCCTCGGGTATTGTGAAAGATAAAACAATGAATAATATGTTGGTTCTAGTCAGGTGTTAATGGCTTTTTGGTAATTTATTCATGCAAGGTGCTATGTGGTGACGAATAAACCCTAAAAGTTTACAGTTCACTGGTGAAATGCACACTAACATGGATAAACTGATGTATGAATGCACTAAGGATCTGCTGTTAAAACCAGGACGTGTTCTTGGTTTCTGGCATTTTCCTCCCAGATCAAAAGCCCTGAGGTGCCAAGAAGTAAAACTACCTTTTGAGAGTTTGGGCTGCTCTGCTCCCAGGGCTAAAGCCAAGAAAGATTGAGGAACATGAACTGAAGTGGAAAGGAACCTGCCTCACTCAGTGCTAGATGTGCCATGCAGAGCTGCGGAGGGAAAGGGAAAGGGCTGCATTGGTGTGATCTTCTCATGTGACTGTAAGAATGAGGACTCTGAATTTTAGTGCCTCACACTCTTGAGCTGTCATAGCTGGTGTTGGAGTGGACACCTGGGGGCTTTGGACCTTTTATTTATGCCTTGCATAGGGCATTATTACATGAAACTTTTCAGTGAATAAACCACAGGCGGGGTGTAATTTCTTTCTTAAAAAGCACATACTTAAGCCATAATCTCTTTTTTGCCCTGAAAACAGTTTGTCACTCTAATACAGGCACTCATGGCACAGTTTTCATCCCTGAGCTGGTGCTTCCCAGATACTTTTTGCATGCATGGTATTTGCATGGATTTTGCTGATTCTAAATCTAGCAGTTTCCTCACCGATTACTTTTGGATGTATGGAGACAATAATCAGGGCAATCCTCCAGCTCATGCTTTGGGGTTTACAGCAATCACTGAAGGGATCAGGGCCTTTCCAGGCAGCATCATGCAGAAAGATGTAAGTACATTTGTGAAGGAGGAGCTTCCCTGTCTGCTGAAACAGGGAATTCAGCTCTTAGTCCCTGACAGAGGCTGTGCATCAGCACCGATGAACTGATCCTCTGTGTCAAATCCTTATGTAAATGCAACAGCCTAATCCCCCTGCCCTAATAGGAATTTCACACCTTAATCCTCACTGCGTTCAGGGGCAAAGACATTGAGGAGCCCATCCTTTTTGAGGGAAATCACTGGGTAAAAGTTTGTGGTGCTAGGGGAGTCTAGTCTATGATTTGTAGGGAAGACTGAAGCATGTCACTAATAAAAGAGAGGGGATTATGTTCCTAAATTGTCAGTGGATTTCAGAGGATTTGCCACACCAAATGAGACCATTAACCTTCCAAGTCCTTCATTTTGCCCCTGGCTGACTCATTGCTTTAGCTGGAAATGCTCCCTGGGCATAGCAGTAGGGTGTGCAGGAGTGGGAGGAACAGGATTCCCTCCTGAGCCCTGCAGCAATGCTGGCTGTGCCCTGCAGCTTGACACGGCTCCCTGAGTCCTGGCCTTCCACTGCTCAGGTTGGAGGAAGTGTCCATCAGTGCAGGTGGTGTCACTCTGAATAAACCTGTAATTTACATTATTATGTAACCTTGAAGAGTACTAAAAAGGCTGGAGTACAGCATGTGACAGGGACTGGGCCTGGCTCATCTTTTTCTATATAGATGTGCCTGAATCTCTCAGGCACGGAGATTTTTATTTCTTGCCCAGATGCAGAGCCTTGTCCAAAGCTCACTGAAGTCTACAGAACACTTCCACAGGCCATGACCTCAGTCTGATGGTCCAATGCCTTCCATGACAAGGGGATAACCAGCACTGCTCCTGAGTTGTTACCTCTGACAATAAGGATGCTCTGCTTTCCCCTCACTACAGGGAGGGGAAGTTGCCTCACACACTGAGGCTCCTTTTCTCTGCCTCAGAAGGGCCATGTTTGTACCCCTTGTGCTCCTGGTTGTGGAGATCATTTTGGGTGCCAGCTGATCACCTAGATGTGCTTCTGTGGAGCATCACTCCCCCATGCTACTCTACACAACCTCACCATCACTAAGCCCTATGCTCTTAACTATCCTAGCCATCCTCTCAGCAGCCCTGGGAGGATGAATGGGTCTCAGCCAAACACAAATCCAAAAAATTCTAGCCTTTTCCTCCATCTCCCACCTAGGCTGAATAGCAATTATCATCTACAACCCTAAACTCACCCTCCTCAACTTCTACCTGTATGCTCTAAGAGCTGCAACCGTTTTCCTCACTCTAAACACAATCAGAGTCCTAAAGCTATCTACCCTAATAACTGCATGGACCAAAATTCTGTCCTTGAATGCAATGCTGCTCCTAACTCTGCTCTCCCTTGCAGGACTCCCTCCCCTGACAGGATTCCTGCCCAAATGGCTTCTCATTCAAGAACTGACTAAGCAAGACATTGCTCTCCTCCTGCTGCCCTGAGCAGGGGGGATCTCACCTGGGATCCCAGCCTGGTGTGTGCACAGCTTTACGAGCAGCAGGGGTTAGTTGGCTGTTTGGAAGAAACCTGCGTAAATGTGTCCTGTTTTTCCCACTGCCAAAGCTTTCCCAGACCAGCCTTTTGTTTCACTTCATTCCTCACTGCAGAAGCTTGTTACTCCCTGCCTGCTCTCTTGTTGTGGCTCCAGCCCCTCTGGGCTGCTCTTTGTCTGCCCTGTTGTTACTCCATGCTGCACTCTGGACTTGCCTTTCACCAGTGCACGGATGAGGCTCTTCAACAGTCCCCTCTTTATCCCCATTCTCAGCAGAGTCCATTCTCCCCTTGCAGCATTTGCATCCAAAATGCCAGCACACTGACTCAAATCTGCTGCTGCACAAAATAAGCCTTGATTTTATGGGGTTTTTTTTCCCCCTGGCCAGCTGGCTGTAGAAAGTTTTGTTCTTTTGTAACTCTAAATGCTTGTGTTGTTTTAAATTGGATTTGACTGTAGCTCACTTAAAGTTTGTGGCTTTTCCTTGGGAATGATATCACTGTCCCAGCCAGCTCCTGTGGAGCAAGGACTGGAAAAACCTACTTAAAGGCAAACTATAATTTAGGAATCAGCAATGTCTGATGTAGCAAGAAATGCAATTTTGGAGGGGAAACCATTACCCGGTCATTTAAATGCTTCTGTCATTTGGAATAAACCCATCTGTAACAGCAAAGGTCACAGCATCCCCAAGAGCTGCTTTTATTTTGTATTGTTTCACTCGCGTCTAGCATGGAGTTGGTGGCCTGTGTGCAGGTCTGTCCCCTCCTGCAGATGTCCCTGCCCTGGCTGGGCTCAGTGTGTGCTTTTCGGGAACCCCTGAGGAAGGCAGAGGCAGCTGGGGCAGAAATCCAGTCTCTGGGTGGGTCCCCTGCAAACGCAGCCTTTTCTAATGGTTTTGATAATTGCATGTCATTTTTTCAGCCTGACTAAAGCAATTCTGATGTTTTCTGGCCCTGATGCCCTGCATCAGCATTTTCTTCTACTAAAGGTGCCTAAGCAGAGCCTGTTCTCTGTTGCCCGGTGCTGTTTCAGCACTTTCTGCTTGTTCTCCCATAAAAACAGTGCATCTTGTTGAATGCAGGAATGGACATGGCTGGAGCTGCCTCGGCCTTATTTCAGATTCTAAATAAAACCTGTAAGAGGGAAAATATCCAAGCTTAGGGAGAGATGAAGCTCTGTGACACTCTGCAGGTGAGGACCTGAGCCCCAGCCTGGGAACATCCCCAGTGCCACAGTGTATTTGTAATAACTGGGTATGATACTCGAGGTTTCCATCTCTTTCCTTCCTTTTAGCTGGGAGCAAGATGCTGAGCTCTCAGTGGAGAGCTGTGGAAGAATTATTTGTGGGTAGCACCCATGTAATTGATGGCACAGTGGTGGAGATGCTATTTCTGGCAGCACTCAAAACAAACATATTCCCAAAGCACAGTGCATGCAGGTCTAGACTTTGCAGAAATCCATTAGCAGGGCTGGTATGGGAGTTGTCTGGCTGTCACATTTGGGGATGTGTTTGCAAGAGAACTGTTAGAAAAATAGATCCCTTTTGACAATGGAATATCCCCAAAGCATGAATTTGAGACGCTGTAAACAGGAAGGTCTGAGGTGCTATTTGCAGAGGAAGAACTCACATAAGCTTGGGTCACTCTATTAAAAACAGTGCAGATTTATTGACTTACACTGGCTGATAATCTGTTCCTAAAGCTGCTTTTAAAACCAAAGTAATGTAGTTCATACTGCTTTCCCTTGTCCTTCCTAGCAGTGTTGCTTCTGTCCCTTGTTTAAGTGCTAACAGTTTAAAAATGCATTTGGAAAGGGTGTACAGAGGATTTTGAGCATGATACTGTTAGCAGGAGCATTGTTCTGCCAGTCTCAGAAATTACCCAGTTTTCTCTTAGGGCAAATCTGCCATTTTATCCACTTAGGCACCAGACAAAACAACCTTTACTATTTTCTCCCTGACAGTATCTGAGGCAGCTCCAGGCAGGAGGTTCAGCGTTTGTCCTCTTCATGGCTGCAGAGGAAAAACAAAATGTGCAGAAGAAAAATCTCTCCTAATTTATCTCAGCTGAGCAGCTCAGGGTAATTTCTGCAGCCTTGCAGCAGAGTTCTCTGAGCAGAGGGGAGGTGAGGGCCGTGGGGCTGAGCATGCAGCATCTCAGTGCCGCTGGGCTCACACATCTTCCCCAGCAGCAGCGATGGAGCCCAGCACATCCTTTGTCTGAGGAATTGCCTCAGCCCCGTGGAACAGCTGAGCTGCTCAGGCTGTGCCAGAGGAGCTGCATTGCACAGGAGAGAGCTCCAAGAAATACCTTCTCCTGCCTGCCTTGCAAGGGATATTTTCCTCTGAGGTGCTTCCCTAATTATCTTGTTCTCGTTCTGTTTGTGCCACTGGCACGGGTCAGAGCTGGACTGTCAGCCACCCAAGCTCCTGCTGTCCATGGTGTGACCCTTTTCCCTCTGCTGCATCACTGGAGGGTAAGACAAGCACCTTCTGAGATGCTGCTCTGGCTCATTAATTTACAGGGATGTGCAGAACAGACAGACTGGAGCAGTCAGGAATACTGGGGTTCAAATCTCACCCAAGAATCCGTAAGCAGAACTGGACTTTATTAATCCAACCATTTGTGTGTTTACCTGCAGAACACAGAACAGTTTCCCAGTTTCAGGTTTCCTCCACTTCCACGGGGGTATTTTCTGATTTTTCTTTTGCTCACTGAGCAGACATCTGCTCCAGCTTGCGCTTGGCTTCTCCACTGTGCTGGCCATTAGCAGGCATGAGTTGTCAGTTCAGCAGCAAGTGACAGGGAAATGAACCTGGACAGAGACACTGAGGTGGAGATACACTTAATGTGCTGAAAGAAAAATAGGAAAACGTCTGACTGGAGAGGAGGAGAGCATTATCTTGAACTTCCAAATAGAAATGTGTGCACCAAGAGGCTCGGTGTGCCTGCCCCAGAGCTGCCACCTGCAGTGTCAAGCGCTGCAAATTGAGGGCACGGCCCCAATCTGACTGTTTGTAAACTTGACACACTTGTAATCTAGCAAGAGTTTAATCCTATTAGTAGAGGTGCTTGTTTATTACCCAGCTGGCCACAGAGCCCCTGATTTTCTGTCTTCCTTTGCAGTTTGCTCTCACTTTATGTTGGTGTAAAGGGCCGAACAAAGCCTGGCAGTGGGGTCTGAGGGGAGCTCTGCTGGTGTGAGGTCCCCAAAGCCAGAGCAGATCAGAAGTGGGGCAAATAGAGGGCTGTTGTGCCTTGCTGGGGTAGCTCTGCTCTGGAGACAGCCCTGGTTCACCCGGGTCAAGGCCAAGGTGCTGCAGCAATTCCCATCAGCGCGGGTGGCTGGCAGGGCAGCAGCAGCACTTCCACACATGCCCGTGGAGGTGAGGAAAGAGACATTTCTGCACAGCCCAGTGGGCAGAGGATTCAAACACGTGTCTGCACAGGTGAATGGAAGGTTGCCCGTGGAATGTGCTCCCTCCTTCCTGCAAAAAGAAATAAAATTGTTGTAGGAGGCCAAATGCTCTAACTCCAGCACGGCCGGTGCGCTAGACTGGAAACGTTCATCTTATGGAGCTCGGGGCGGGAGGCATCAGGAGGTCCCAAAGTTCATTTCCTTGGTTATAGGAGGTATCCAGTCTGATGATTATTTCAGCCTTATCAAATAGGTCGCCTGCATTTGCTTGCTGGGGCAGATCTCAAGTCTGAAGGGCCTTGGGTAAAGGTAAGTGCTGGTTCTGTCAGGGCTCTGTCACTGGGGAGAAGGACACTGAGCAGAGCCATTTGCTTGGCATCTCCATCTGTGGATCAGTGCTGCTCTAAAAGTTGTCACTGGATGAATTATAACCAAGAGACCAGATCTTGGAAATCACCAAAAAAAAAAAAAAACACCCACAAAACCTGTAGGAGGCAAGTATCCAGTGCCTTCTTAACCTACTATAGTGAATTTGACCAGATTCTTCTCCATTTTATATAAAATGGGTGGGCTGAAAATTAAGCTCAAACACAATTTGGTCCTTGAACACCAGTAATTAAATTCAGTTATATGAAAGAACCAACATTTACCTCCTGGGGAGATGTTATAATAATTTGTAATAATTCCTCTTGCTTTCTATCCTTTTCTCTCTCCCTAGAATAAGAAAGAACATGGATATTTTAGTATACAGGTTACCAAGGCACGGAGCTTGGATGCTTTGGGTGTTTTTGGTATCTCTTCAGAAGAAAAAATTAGTGCAGGAAATTTTAAGAGATGTACTAAGTTAGTGCAAATTAGTCTTGTTTATTTGCCTGATGTAATGGAATAAAAAGAAAGCAGCGGAAAGGGAGCCAAGTCATTTTCTTGCAGTCTGCAGGAGGGAAGTTCAGTGCATCTGGAAGGCAGCAGAGTGGAGACAGAGTATTTGTAATTGAACTGGCACATGGCAAAAGAAATGTTGGAGCAAATCTGCCTCAAAATAAGGGTGGTGTCAAATTGGGCTCAAATTCAGTAATCACAGGCGCCAAATGGATGAATTTAAGTTCAAAGTTTAGAATTGTTGTGATCACTGTGGTTATTCTGGGTTCCTTTTTCAGACGGTCCCAGCAGGCGGCATGAAAGATTAAAATTTTTAATGTAAGGACTCTGAGAGGGAAAGGCACTTGCTCCTGCAGGAATTCAGAGTGGGAAGTTCAGGGAATATTGATGAAATGGAGAAGTACTTGTGATTCAGTTCAATGTAGGACACTCTTGAAGTTTTCCAGCCCTCAAAAGCTGAGTGGTAACTTTGGTAACTTGCATAAATGGATTTATGCCTCAACAAAAGAGGATTACTTTGGCTGAGCACACCTTTTAATTTGGGGGGAAAAGAGCACCTTCCAAAACAAGCAGTTAGTCAAGCATAAGAACACTCCAGGCACCTCATGCTTGATTAAATTATTCAAGGGTGAGTCCGACCAGAACCCAGGGAAATCAAGTACATTTGGTGCTGGATGTGGGAGGTGATGCTGCATCCTCAGGAAGGACAGTGCAGCTCAGGTGCTCTGCAAATTAAGCCAGTACTACATCTCATTTTGTGGTAGGAGATGTCACTCTGGTCCTAATAGCAGCCAAGACCCCTTCCCTCACTGATCTCTTTTTATTTTACACCCTCAGCCCTCTTGGCTGGTCCAGGTCACCCAGCAGGTACCACACTGGAGAGGTTTCAGCATTTCCCCTCCTCCCCTGCCCAGCTCAGTGATCCTTTCCACACCTCTCTCACTTCCCCCACTAAGGTTCCCTACAGTCCTTGGAAGGTTTATTTCTATTTTTCCTTGTCAATTAACCAGGCTCCCAAATGCATTGTGCTGAACTGCTGAGCTGTGTGCACTCCATACCTGTTCGAAATCGCTCTTCCTGGACAAAGCACGTCGGCAAATTCCATTTATCAAAGTAAGGACTTGGGGGAGAGCACAATTAATCTCCACTTATCCCTGGAGGACCTCCAGGTGGAAATGAGGCCTGTAGGTGTGAGCAGCTGAAATAACTTGATTTTTTTCACAGCTCCAAAATGAACAAAGAATTCCTTGTGGGGGGAATTGTGCATGGAGAGTTCAGGATGAAAGGAGAGGGCAACAAACAGGCTGGTGACCTGAAGCTTGGGATCATTACTTGCCCCATCTGTGGCTGGTAGAAGAGCCTCTTTATCATTATTCTGCCACAGGGAATGATTTGAAAGAGCAGGAGAAGGGAATTAGCTAAAATAGTCAGCAGTGCTTTTGCAGCACCCTTTGCAAACACTGAAGTTCTGTTTAGTAGAAGATGCTTTTCAAGCTGCTTTGCTGGTTGGATAAATGGCTTTACCTGTTCCTGGAGCACCTGGATGCACAGGCAATGTGCTGCCCTGCTGATCCTGGGTGCAGGAAGGGAATCCTGCCCTTCACCACACCAATCCTGCCCTCCTGCCCCCACCACAGAAACACAGTGGGTGGGTGTGCCATATCCCCCACCATGCACCAGCTGCAGGCAAAGTGGAGAGGTAAAACAGACTGATAAAAACCACCTAGAAAGCATTGGCTGGGGGATTTTTCAAAAACTGGGTAAACATCTAGCAAAGGCCACCTGAGGCTGGTGGCACCGCCTGTCACCTGCACACTGGGGCAGTTCTTTGCATTGTCAGGACACATCTCTGGGCTTGGTATGTGCAGTTCTCCTTATGCTGTGTAGATGGAGGGTTGCAGTAATTACATAATTACATATCCTCTGAGCAGAGACAGACATGGTTCTCCCAGGAAAATCCTGGGAAGCTGTGCAGGAGCTGTGAAAAACTTCAAACAATTATTATCTCTCTTTCTGCAGCCATTGTTTATGGATGTGGTTCTCCAGGGTGTGCTGTCCACAGCTCACCAATAGGTGAGAGAAGATTCCTAAAGGCCGGTCAGGTCTTGGGTATACCATTGTTTCTATAAGAACAGTGAATTTCTAACAATAAAGTGCCTTTTCATGCCTTCTGAGGATGGAGTCTCTGTATCACCTTTGGCTGTCCCCAACACCCCTTTGGTGACGGGGGATGGTGGGAACCAGCTGGATTATGTCACTCTCAGAGAGAGAGCAGAACGACTGAATTTAGCTAAATTCAGCCAGTTCAGTGCCTGTGCTTTGCTGGCCCAAGAGCAAACTTTGAAGCCTGCCCAGACAGGATTCTGGCTGCAGCCATGGCAGGGATCCTGACCTGTTCTCCTGGCTTGTCCCAGGCTTTGTGTCTGTGAGATCTTGTCCCAGGGGCCTCCTGTGCCCATCTGCTCCTGGGAGCGGTGTCTCAGCGTGCTAATCCAGCCCTTTGGAACCTGCCAGGCTGGGCTTTGTTCTCTGCTCTTCTGCCCAGAGAACATCAAGAGGGGGGAAAAAACCTGCAAGGCTGTCATTTGCTAAAACACTTTTTTCTTTCTGGGTTTTTTTCCCCGTCTTCTGTTACAAATCAGGGTATTGACTTGGATTTTCAAAACTGCAGATAGTTTGGGGCATGAGCTCCTGAGAGGGCTTCTCTTACCTTGAGTGCTGAGGCACCAGCAAAGTGGGGGCTCTGAGGGTTTCCCAAATCCAAAATCCAATACCTCAGGGGTAGCTTTACCTTGAAGGCCCTCACATTTGGACACTGCCTTCCCCGTGGCCTGAAACACATTGAAAAATTATCAGTGGCACTCCTCACTCTTGTGTTTCCCTGGGCATCATTGGGTGTCCACAAAGATGGCAATTTATATAGATGCTTCTTTAATTAGTTTCTGTAAATCTGCCCTATGTGTGTTGGGAAGAGGATGTATTTTGTACTGCTAGAAATAAATACATATGAAATTTGTTTATTTGATTTCTCTTAGGGAAACAGCCTAAAATTCATGTGTTAAATTTGAGTGCAAAAACACATATGGCATTTGATTAAAAAGACATCACTCTGCAAGTGGATTGATTTAAATTATTTTGATACATTCATGGAGCTTTATTCAAATGCTCCAAGTTCTAACATGGGTCATTAAAGCCACCAGCGATTTCTGTAGACAGGAATCTATTTCTTTATAGGAATTAATTTGATGTTGGACCTTCAATAGCTGCTTTGACATTCTGTCCTTGAGGATCTGATGGTGAAACCATGTCCTCATTTCCTCTGGGATATTGT
This sequence comes from Calcarius lapponicus, assembly GCA_039654755.1. Taxonomy (NCBI): domain Eukaryota; kingdom Metazoa; phylum Chordata; class Aves; order Passeriformes; family Fringillidae; genus Calcarius; species Calcarius lapponicus. The sequence goes on along the minus strand of CM077467.1, from coordinate 16,806,592 downwards.
AAAATATTATATTGTGTGTTCTTTCAAGATGTGAAATCATCTTTGTGTGCTTGCACATAGGGTTATAAATATACATCAAATATATAAACATAAGCGGACATGTACATCTCTGCAGACTTGATCTTTTATGCATTTTTAGGTGGCTTTTTAGGTGAAACAATGGTATACCCAAGACCTGACTGGCCTTTGGGAATCTTCTCTCACCTAGGATTAGCTTGGGCTGTGGAGTGAACTGAATCACCAGACTTCTCTACATTCTTCTTGCTGAGCTCTTAAAAGCTGGGAGACTCCTTTGGTGGGTGAAATAACCTGTTGGAAATAATGTACTGCACAAATATTTGTGGTTTCCACTGCCTGATCTTGCAGAGTGTGGTGCACTGCACTGGCCATCCATGAGCCAGCCTCTTAACTCAGAAACAGCAGCTCAGAAAAAAAAAAAAGATGGTCAGTATCAGCTTATCTTTTGTGCAAATATACATTTTTCTTAGCATTTTACCAAAAAACAATCTGTATTTCTATGAATAAAACTTAGTCCAATCAGGGTGACTGTAGGTGAAAGCAAAAATTCCAATTTTTTTTGTTCATGTGGGTAGAGTGGCCATGGATATTGTATCTTAAAAACTGGAGGGTGGAAGTTTGCAGGAATGGCCTGAGTGGAGCTGGGAATGGGATCATTCCTGTGATGGAAAATCACAGGCTGAGAAACCCAGGGAGGGAGAACTAAACTGGGAGCAATACACAAGAAAAACAGGAGCTTGGAAGGATCATTCCCTCCTTGGGACAGGAGGGAATCCCAGCAGTCACCAACACACAGGGCTCCATGCAATCATGGGTTATTAGGCACCATTGCAAAAGCAAAATGCTGGAGGAATTGGTACAAACAGTGCAATAAAATATGCATCAACGTGATGAAATATGTATTGGAATGAATGCTGAGTGGGATGAGCATTATTCTCAGCTGAGTGGTGGCCTTGGCAGGGCTGGGTGAGTGGCTGGACTCAGGGATCTAAAGGCTCTTACCCAACACGAACCATTCTGTGATTCTTTCCTGTGAGGCAAATCAGACAGGCTGTTGTGACTGTGTTCACAGGGGTCTGAGGATGAGGGAAGAGATGAGGATCTGACTCCATGTTTTCAGATTTATTTTGTGATATATATTATATTAAAGCTATACATAATATAGCTTTATATAAAATAATAAGCTTTTATATAAAATAATAGAAGAAAGGATTTCATCAGAAGGCTGGCTAAGAATAGAAAAAGAAGGAATGAGAAAAAGAAGGAATGATAACAAAGGCTTGTGGCTCGGAGAGTCTGAGCCAGCTGGGCTGCGATTGGCCATTAATTACAAACATCCAACATGAGACCAATCCCAGATGCACCTGTTGCATCCCACAGCAGCAGATAACCATTGTTTACATTTTGTTCCTGAGGCCTCTCAGCTTCTCAGGAGAAAAAAATCCTAAGTAAAGGATTTTTCATAGAAGACGTCTGTGACAGGCTGTAACTTTTACTGGAGATTTTTAATGTTTCTTACTGCACAAAATGTTCCTCCTCTGTGCTGAGACTGCTTTAAAGGGAGATTTAGCCCCTCCTGGTTTCCCCTTCCCAAGGAGGGCAGGCAGGGGCTGTCACAGCCCCCTGGGGAAGGACAATGTGCTGATGCAGGCTCCAAGCCACAGGGCAGTGCTGGAAGTGAAATGTCACACGTGTGCCCACAGTGAGAGCTGTTTTTGTGACAGTCTTTACAGAAAAAAGGGAGAGATGAAATATTTTCTGTAACTCATTCCCACTCCAACACATGGAGAGGAAGAACGAGGCAAACTCCAAGAGGGGAAGCCCTGGGCAAAGTTCTGCCCTGCTTTATGTCATCTTCAATTTTCCTGAAGACACGAGATTTGGACAGGGCATGAGGGAGGCAAGGCACTGCAATTCTGGCAGTGAAATGCCACTGAGGTCACAGAATCACAGAATTCACAGAATCACTGCGTTGGAAGAGACGTTCAAGACCATTGAGTCCACCCCAGCCCCAACCCCTCAACCAAACCCTGGCACCCAGAGCCACATCCAGGCTTTGTTAAACACACCCAGGGATGGGGACTCCACCACCTCCCCAGGCAGCCATTCCAGAACTTTATCACCCTTCTGTAAAAAACCTTTTCCTGATATCCAACCTGTATTTCCCTTGGTGCAGCTTGAGGCTGTGACCTCTAAGGTCTCTTATTACCAACACTTCTCAGGGATGTGGAGGCTTGTAAAAGTCTCCAGTCACTGTGGAAGGACACAGAGCTCTGAATACATCTCCACCAAACAAGATCTCTTCAGGAAGGAAACTCCAAGGCTCCTGTGGTTGTGTTTCTTAGTAGCTGTTTATGGGTTTGGCTGTGATCCTATTGTAACCATTAGGATTAATCATATTCCTATCATATTCCTGCAAAGCACCAGGGAAGGTTTTCCTGAACAGATTAATCACTAATGAATCTGTAATCTGGCTTTGATCACTCATTCCTTTTGAATGCTGGTAGGTGGAGTTTACATGCCAAGATTTTCTGAATAATGAAGATGCTGCCTCTAAGGACCCTTTGGAATTAATTTTTTTTTTCAAATTTGGATCTAATATGTAAACTGGGCTCCCATAGTTATCAAGAAGAAGGGACTCCAGCCCAGCAAATTATACAGATACAGAGGCTTCCACATGCTCCTCTGGAAATAATAATCAACCTTCCCTCTCCTTCTGGAGAAAGCTGGAGCAGACAGGTAGAAGAATTGCAGTCACAAGGGCAGACAGGGTGTCATCAGAGGAGTTTGAGCAAACAGCTCTTGAAAGGTTCAATCTCTGATCCTTCCACACCGTGGTTTCCAGCACTGAGCCCTTTTGCACTGTCAGCAGCACCTGACAGCAAATATCCAGCCAATAATTATGGTCAGCTTTGACACAGCAAAGTATAAATCTCATGTCTGGTGAGGCGTGAGTGTCAGAATACGGTCTGCACAATAGCCAAAGGCAGTGCAAATTGTAATTAAAAGCATTTAATTTAAGTTAATCTTCATTAGAAACATAATTATGTCCGCACACAAATTGCTCCAATGTAATTGTCACAGTTGTAAATACCTAGTTCTATTAACCAGCTTTTCTTCAGGATAAACTGGCTGGGAGATTATCAACTGTTTCAGAGCAAAAGCCCATTAGTGGATCTGTGACATGTGTGTGTGTGTGTGTGTGTGGAATTAGACCAAACTCAGCATCTTTGTCCCTTCAGAGTGGGACCAGCTCACACAACCCCTGGGGCTCCAAATCATCCACTGTGCAGAGATGAGAGGATGCTGTCTTGGAAGTTCATTCATTTCTTAAAACTTGGTTGTAGAGAAGCAGAGCAAATGGTCCTCCCCCAAAAATCTGGCTTTCCAAGGGATGTTTTATCTTCAATGGCACCAGTTTCAGGCTTGTCCCTGTCTTGTAGGTCTGAGTATACGGGAAAAGTCCACTTTCCATGAAGTTTTCCTTTTCTAATCTGATTATCAATGAAATCTGTATGTGGATTTGCCATCCTGATGCCCATGTGAGAGCTGCAGGTTTTAGGAGCTGTGCTCCATCAGCAATGTTCCTCTGCTGCTGCTCAAGTGGCACCTACCAACCCATTTCTGGAATTCTTTCCCTCAGGTCCTTGATTTCCATGGGGATTTGGGCCTGATCCCTCTGGAACTGAGCAGGAATTTCCCCAGTGGGGTCTGTGTGGTTGGAATCACATCTGCTGCAGAGGAGTGCAGAATGTGACACACGTGGGGCTCTGCTGAGGGCAGCCTGACCCGAACCCAGAGAACTTTGAGAGTACAAGATTTATCTTAGGAAAGGAACAATTCAGCCTTCTTCACTGCCTCAGGAAACAATGCCATGGATACATGTAAGAGATCAAATGGCACTTGGGAGCTGAGTAAAAATAACCTTGTAAGTGCAGTTGAATGCTTCAAATGGATGTCCCAACAACATAGTTTGAAAGTAGAGGGAATTTTTAACTCTTGTCAATGCTCTTCCCAAATAATCTGCACTGTTTCTGCTAATTGGCATAAATCTTGCCCTGTAATACCCATAGCAGAGATTTGCACAGAATCCATTGCTAATCCTATAAACTGGTGAGTTTGATAAAGTGGGTTGCTCTGGGCATTGCTAATTTTATTTCCATGCTTTCACTTGCTATCATTCATTAACCCCCAAACAGCAGGCTGGGCTGTGTACACAAACAAGAGAGCAACATCATCTTATTAGGGGCTGTAAGCATGAGTGGGAAATTACAACATGATGAATATGCACACAATTCAAATGGGATCCCTTTTCTCGTGTGTTGCTGTGATGCTACCTGCTGGAAAAAAAAACCCAAAAAAAGACCAAACAAAAAACAAAACAAAACAAACAAAAAACCCCCCCCCCCCAAAAAAAAACCCCACCCAAAACCAAGTTGTCATCAGCACATTCAAAATGAAATCTAGATCAAGGAAATTTTACCTTGAATGGCACTATTTTTCACGGGTACCCAAGGCACCTCCAGGTGGGACACAGCTGTGTTTGTGTCCCATTATTTGTTTCAAAGTACCTGTTTCACGTGGTTCCAGCTCTGCCCCACACACAGCTCCAGGAGCAGCTCTCAAGCCTTGATCTCAAGGGCTCAGACTTTCTCTCTGGGTGTGCTGCTCACCAAGGTAAGCCCAAAATTTCCCCAAATTCTGGGACATCACTCATCAGCATCAGAGGAGCTGCAAAGGATGGGATAAAAGCATCCCAGGGCTCCTCAGAGATGTCCTTTAATGCAGAATTGGAGTGGATGGCTGGAGCACAGTGGCAGACCTTATAAAAGTGATGCTTTATTTCTAATTCAATATAGGTGAGTTGAAATGGGATTAAATGGGCTCTTTAAATGGCATTAGAAAGGCAAAGGCTTATCATAAGATAAGACTTCCCAGATTTCCATTTGCATCCTGACGAGAAGAAAAACAATCTGTTCTGGGAATGACTGGGAACTTTTTTTGCCACTCACTGGCCTAAATCTTACATGCAGTAGCCAGAATAGCACTCTTTTGATATGAATCAGTATGTGATTGTGATATAATGCTTAGTTCTATGACCACCTGATGGTCCTTAAATAAATGTATATTACACATAATGTGGAAATATACATTTATACATTATAAATAAATGTATATTACACATAATGTGGAAATATACATTTATACATTATAAATAAATGTATGTTTATACAGTCTCCCAGGGAAGGAGATCTGGGTGCAAAACAGCATCTCACTGAGTAACCAGGAAAGTTTGGTTTGCACACATGGTCAGAACCCAGCTGAATAAAACTGTGACTTAATCAAACACACCCAGGGACAATGGGTGCGTGTACTGGACCAGATCAGAGAACCAGAGGAAAGAGACAGCAGAGTTCTCAGTAAAAACTGAACTATAAGTCAGCTAGGATAAATGAATTTAATACTTGCCTTGCTGTTAAAAAGAAGTGAAAAGGAGTTGCAAAGAGAATGTACCATTCATTATCTAAGGCTGATTTTCTAGGCAGCCAGTATTTTTCTTTTGTCTAAGGAAGGCTGCCTTGGAACTAAAACAAGACAATAGTGTAGATTATGTATTCTCTGGGGGAACGAAACAAAATATTTAGCCTGGACTACAAAGGGAGAAGAGTGTCAGGTTTTTAAAATTACTTTGGCATGTTTGAGTTCAAGACAGCAAAAGCAAAATGCTTGTTAAGCTGTTGTAGTGTGCAAGTATCATGGCTGAGTTGATGTTCCAGGAATTGACTGCACCGGCATGTTAATTGTCAGGACATGACTCCCTAATTCTTTCATAAGGATTCTGTGTGTTGCCTTATTTGGTTACAGATGTTGCACTGCCTGGGCACACAGGGGGAAATCAGAGAAAGTTGTTTTAGCACAGTGACATTTTAGTGAACTCCAGCACCAAATTCCAGATGGAAATGTATATTCTGAACAAGATTTCTTCAGAGACACCAGGGAAAGCACAACACTGGTTTCATTACAGCTACTCTCTCCACTTATCCCTGCTATCTCAAGCTTCAGAAATGCTGTTTTTCTGCAGTTCTTGAGCCCAACTGGAATTGCAGACATTGAGTGCTTCTCAAAAAAGCTCAGCCCTGGCTGTCTGTGCTGGATGTTTATGGGAGTGCGGGAGCGAATTGAAAGCACAGCACTGAGGGGAGGGAGAGGCTGATACTGCTGGATTGCCTGTCAGAAATGATCTGCCTCTGAGATGGATGGGGAAGGCAGCAAAGGGAGGCTGTAAAACATTTGAGGGGGAAAAACTAAAAATACAAAGTTTCAGAAGTGCTGTCAGTATAATCAGGGAGCAAAGCCCAAGTGATGCTCTGTGCAATTCTCCCGTGGATTTGCACCAAGAGGCTCATGTGTCAGTGTGGCCATGGCCCTTCTATTTACATTCCTGCTCATGACTGCATCCTCAGCCTCTGTGCAATGCTTACATATCCATTTATGTATGAGCAGCATACCCATCGTGAGCAGACAACAACCTTGTTTCTTTCTTGGCATCCACAACAAAATTAAACCCTGAAACAAACAAAAAACCCCACAATAACAAGCCAAACAAGACACCTGCATCTCTAAATGGGTATTATTAATGTGTCAGCTTTGCAGAACCTAACAAAGGGTTATTTAAAATCCTTTTGTTCAACTGCAGTTGCAGAGTTACTGATCACAGCCACAAAGAAGACTCAGAATGCCTTGACCCAGGGCTGGTGGGCACATAATTGAGATCAGAAGCTGACTCAAAACCTGCCAAGGAACAAGAAACTCTTTTGTGCAGAGGTGAGGTGTAGGAGCGTTGAGGGGTAGGACAGTCAGGATGGACAGAGACAGAGATCTCTGCAGCCAGGGCTGGAACTTGGGGGTTTATTGCAAAGGGCCTGGGTGCAGGGCCCTGCTGGGAGCTGCCAAACACAGCTCAGAGCAGGACTGAGAGAAGAGAGGGGGAGAGAGGATGAGAGGGTGAGAGAGTAAATGGGTAAGAGAGTAAAAGAGGTAAGAGAGCAAGGTTCCTGTTAAAATACAATAAGTCATCTTCTGTGTTGAATATTCTGATTCTCACTAACCAATCTAGTACAAGATACAAATCCTATAGCATTTCCATACAGCCTATAAGAATCACTACATCACCATACTGTGTTACATTTTAAACCCTAAAAACTCCTCTTTGGACCCTTCTGCCAAGCTGGCAGGGTCTGCTCTGACCCTTGGAGCTGTCTGCAAGCAGAGGGTGTTGTTCCATCCAAAGGGGATCACCTTCAGCTGGCCATTCCATTGTTTTCCAGTTGTTCAGTAACTAAAGTATCTCAACGCTTGCTTTCATTTCAATCTCACTTATAGTTTCCATATTCTCAAAATCTTTTCCCAGGCAATCATATTGATAAGGCTTTCCTGTTTCATCTTCCCCAACTTCGAGGATCAGCAGGAAGCATTAGGGGAGGAAAGAATCTGCAATATCCACCCCTGGCAAGGTGAAGAGCACTGTGAGGTGCCCCCTGTGTTCATTCCTGCCTCACAGCAGAGTGCCAGGGGGGGATGCCAGCTCAGCCCATGCCTGAGGCAGGACAGGGAAGCACTGTGGGGCAGATGCCAGGCTGGTGTCCTGCACACCAGCAGAAAGGATCCATTCACCATGGAAATGACACCCAGTCTCTAAGGATGGGAGCTGGGAAGAGCTGGAGAGGGAAGGATGGGTGAGGAGCTGATGAATTCATGCAGTGAGGGACGGAGGAGTTAAAAATCCTGATGCATCATTCCTGTGGTTCAAACAAGCAAAGCAACACCCAATTATCCCAGAGAGTGCACAAAGGGAGTGCCAGGGAGTGCAGCCATCTGCAGCAGGCTAGTCTGGGAGCGCTGCAGCCACCTCTGCACCATTCCAGGGCTGGAATGTGCTGTTTCCCAGAGATTGGCAAAGATACAGACACACTTCTGCTTGTAAGTCTCTGGCCACCTCCTGTTTCCATCATATATCTCTTGGGGGAATCTCACAGCAATTAGTTTCTAATTGCTTCAGTAGTCTACAACTGATTTGATGAGAAATGCCATGCAAATGTAATGGCTCTTGCATGTTTCACAGGAGCAGAAATTAATTGCATCATGATTTTAAAAACTCCTGTTCTTTCCATTCCCCCTTTCTTCTGTCACATAATATTTTATATTGCAAAAAGATAGGTCAACTATTACAAAGTCATATTTTTGTTTCTCCAATCAGGCACTCTTCTGCCACTGCTCAGTGGCACAGCTCCACCCTGATGTGCTCTGTGTGTTTATTACTGAGCTGTAATTTGAGTGGTTGCTCCCCAAAGCAGTGTGAGCCCTGTAATGCCTCTCCCAGGTGCTGTTTCGTTGGGCTAGGAAGGTTTTGACCTCCTGCCTCCTGGAATCCCTCCAGTAAATCAACTGCACCTTGGCATCATCTCCAAATGAAATCTGCTTGCCACGCAGCAGCGGGGAGACGTGATGGGAGTGTAAAACAGGACAATTTTTCACTGCAGAAATACTTGAACTCACTCCAGACAATTATGCAGCCTGCCATTTTACACATCATCTATTTCACTATTCCTGCATCAATTATTCCATTAATGTTGCTGCACACTAAGCTAGAACCTGTCACTGGTCCTGCAGGCATGGAAGGGATGAAATACATTGCAAAAAAAAAGGCAAAAAAAAAGGGTATTTTCATGTGAAAGGCTTTGGGACATCCATTTCAGCAGCCTCTCTGCATGTGCTGTACAAAGTATTTTTATCTCCCAGCCTGCTTAACACTGTTAATTTCTACCCTAATATGGTTTAGCTCAGGACATAAAGCTGAATTTTCCACTACTCTGTTCTCTGTCAGCTGAGTTGAAAAGACCTGTTAATTAGAAAAAAAAAAATAATAGCTTTATTCAAAGATTAACAGAAATTAGGGTGAAAACAAAACTCTTCTGATAGGGAAGGGATATGCATTAGCTGTAAATTCAGGATATCTCCCAAAACACAAAGAACAGGTTCAGACTTGTAATTAAGGAAGAAAATTTACCTCCCTGGAAGAACAGCTTGATAACAATTGTTACTTTCCTTTAGATTTCATGTAGCATCTGTTACAATTTAATTTTTAAAGGCCGCCATTTTTAATTCCCATTAATCTCCAGAATTAACAGTGTGATAAAGATCCTGGCAAACATTGAAATTTAACGAGTCAAAATGCCTCTAGGAGCCTTTACAGAATATTTAAAGAATTGAGCAACAGCACTGATGCTTTGAGTGAGATGAAATGCAAAGCCAGTGTTAATTAGACACAAACCATTTGCATCTTCCCTTGATTCAAGAATTTGACTGGCTTGGATCCATAGGCTGTAAATGAATTTATACTGCTGGAGGATGGGACATTTGTCCCTCACTAGGTTTGGAGAGGTATTAGGAAGATTTATTTTGTATTGTATTTGCAGGGCATCCCTGAGGAAGGCAGGAATGATCAATCTGACTCCATGTTCTCAGAAGGTTAATTTATTACTTTATTATACTATATTATATTAAAGAATACTATCCTGTACTAAAGAATACAGAAGGGATACTTACAGAATGCTAAAAGATAATAATGAAAACTTGTGATTCTTTCCAGAGTCCTGACACAGCTTGGCCCTGATTGGCCAAAGAGTGAAAACAACTCACATGAAACCAATAAAACATTCACCTGTGGGTAAACAATCTCCAAACACATTCCAAAGGAACAAAACACAGCAGAAGCAGATGAGATAAGAATTGTTTTCCTTTTCTCTGAGGCCTCTCAGCTTCCCAGGAGAAAAATCCTGGGCAAAGGGATTTTTTCAGAGAATGTGAATGTCACAACTTAGAGTTGAATACTTCACACTGGCATCTTTTTTCCATGAAGGTTGATAGCAGGAATTAAAAATATCAACTCCTCCACATGTCCCTCGATGGGGATGTGTGTAGGATTTCAGAGATGTAAAAAAACCAAGGGGCAAACCCTGTACCTGTGCCCAGGCCCCTCACATCCCAAAGGATTGGGGCACACACCCTGTACCTGTGTCTGCCCTGGGCTGGGAAACCCAGGATGGCACACACGAGTCCAAAAACATTTGCCAAAGAGCCAAACAAGATGGAGGGAAAGCATTTATCCTGTTGCTCTCTTGATTTACTGTGTTTTGTTTTATTTATTTTTTATTGCCACTCTTGAAAAGAAGGTGATGTAGGCCAAACAAGGCCAGGCTGCTGTGTCTTTCCGAGTGCGATTTGTGGGGTTTTTTGTGACTTACTCAATCCTACCCAACATATTCTGTCTACCTCAAGTGCCAAAGAGGACGAGAGTGTCCTTTTGGAAGTGTGTCAGTGTGCTGCTGTGCCAGGAGAGACATAGCCAGTGCAGAATTTGCTCCTTCAAAGGAGTCCTGAAGCCTGACTCGAACTGAAATGTCCCCAAACTCTCCTGATGCTCTGATAAAAACAGCCAGTCTGACTCTCATTTCTCCCCAGCACCTAGTTTGGAAGGCAGTTACTGATGTCAGCAGGACGTGGGACAACCTGAAATAACTCCATTTCTCAGAGGGGCTGCCTCAGTGAGTAAAACACATCCACGTGTCACAGGGAAACTCATCAATCATATTTGATGTCATTTCCTTTGTCACTCTGGGTGACTACTGAGGACAGAACTTTCTCTCGTGTCTCTTTACACCACATCACAGAGGATGTAGGAAGAAATACAGCTATTTTGTGTAACCCCCATTTGCCCAGACCTTTATTTGTGCTGGGATGCTGCCCTGTCCTCCCATGGCTTTGTGCTGGGCAGCAGCTGGGAAGAAGGGTGGGTTGAAAGACAGTGGATTTCCCCCTGGAAATGGAAATGCATGGATACATCAGTTTTGTCCCAAACCACTCCATGCTGGCACAGAGCGCTGTGTTTGTGTTGTAAGCAGGGTGAGGATTTTTTTTTCCCAAAATCCCCTCATTGCTGTCATGTTCTCTCTCTCTGATTCAAGAGAGACCTGCACAAAGCTGAACAACAGCCTTTCCCCTTTGTGAAACTGTGCACAACAGGACAGCAGCAGCTGTAGATGTTAGGGGTTTTTGGAGTTGGAAATCTCATTAATGGATATTCCTGCCTCACCTTTACAGCCTCCCTGTGCCCTTACTTTCAAGACTCCCATTTCTATTAGTCTTGCTTGACCTTGGCCATGTATTTGTGCTACTTCCAAAGCCTCTGCTGCTCTTCTGTCATCCAAAACTACAGTTTCCTCTCGAGAGTGACGATGGGATGCTGATTAGGATGCAGTTTTCTGAGTTCCTAAGTGCTACCTGTTCTGGGGCTATTTGTGCTGGCAATCTCTCCTTTCAAAGTCAATCTGTCACCCAGAAGTCCTCATTTTATGGTTTTCCAATGGAGAAATGGTGATGTTTTATATATTGGTGTGCATGGCTATGCTCTTTGTTCCCCCAAACTTCACAGCACGTTTATCTCAGCGTAATACCCTCATGAATGCAAGAGCAAGCCTTTCTTCTGCTTAAAAAGAATCAGCAGCCTGAATATCTGTTTCACAGTCTCCTCCATATGTATAGGCAATGGGGATAACAAACTAACCTTTCTCCCAGAGGCTAATTGGATTTCACACAGTTTGGAAGCACCACTAATTCATCAGAGATATTAAAATTCAGCTTTAACATTCCTACTGGGTAGCTTGGCTATTGACCTCCCTCCCTCCTGCTTTTTGTTCCATTCTGTTTCAAACTTACCCATTTCCAGGACTTAGATAAACAGGCACTGTGTGCTGCAGCCCCTTGAGAGCAGCATTTCTTCATGCATGAACTCTTACAAGCTGCTGGGGACATACATGCATGAATATTCCTTATTCCACTTAAATAAGCATCACAAATGCTTATCCTAGAAATAATGCATGTTGGTCAGGAGCTGGTGTCCCTGCTCTGGTTTAACTGCCTCATAAAGTGAGCATAAGCACTCATGATCAACCTGCTGGAGTTATGCAGCCTAATTAAGAGGATCTACATTTTTCAGCAGCAAAAAGGTGTACAGGTTCCTTCTGGCGTCAAAGAAAACATTTGATGGTCTTGACTGGCCCAGAACTTTCTCTTCTGTAGGTGAGAAAGGAAGAGAAAAAACCTCTGCAGGAGAGTGGAGTTTGATTGTTTCAATCAAACTGTGCAGGTAGGGCCTGAATGGTCTCTGTGAACACAAGAAAAAGGCTGAGATCCCTGAATAATGCATGAAGGAATGGAAAAAAAATCTCCGTGTTTCTAGAGAGAGGTCAGAGACAAGCCCAGATGGCAGAGGTGACTTCTCCTGCCCTTCATGGTGCCTCACAGGAGTGAGGGGGCAGCGTGGCCACGGTCTGGCCAGGTCCCCACGTGGACATTGGGTGGCCCAGGGGGGCAGAGGTGGCAGAACAGGTGACAGAAGCCCCTTCCCTCCCTGCTGGCTGGCTCAGAGAGGGCTCCCCAAAGCGCAATTAAAATATTGGTGTGACGCAGGCTGGGCATGCAGGAGTGCTCTGGGTCCACTTTGGAATGTTAATATTTGTGGTTTTCCTGCTCCTCTTTTTATTGCTGATCAATTTTAAGCAGTTGTTTTGGGGTTTTTTGTTTTTGTTTTTTTTTTTTTTTTTTGAGGAAAGCAGATAAGTAATTCTCTTTCTGTGAATGCAAATGTGGAATCTATTGAGTGGGTGTGTGCATACTTGAAAGAAATAATTGAATCCAAACATCTCTTATTTTTAAATGCAGGAAACCAGAATCTAATAAAATGTAAATCAATTCAGTGTCTGCTTTGGGCTTGCAGTCTTCAGACTGTTAAAAAGAAAAATGTATTAAGTGCTGTGCATTCCAATACCAACATCTTTATTTTCCATTGCATTGCCTTAACCCTTCAGTCTTCTGAAATCTTTTTCTTTGTGGGTGTGTGGTGAGGAGCTTACTACCCATGTTCATCAATTCCCATATCCCTTCTGAATCTTTCTGTGGGTCACTCTGGGTGTGTTTGGTTTCTGCGCTGGGCTTTGCTGATTGCAGACACCCAAGTGGCACATCATAAAGCACAATTTCCTTTGTGATTTAGTGTCACAGACATCTTTGATGAAAAATCCTTTCTTCGGATGTTTCCTTGTGAGAAGCTGCAGTATCAGCAACCAAATGTAAACAATGGTTATCTGCTGCTGTGGAATGCAACAGGTGGATCTGTGATTGGTCTCATGTGGATGTTTGGATTTACTGACCACTCATGGCAGAGCTGGCTCTTGCTCTCTGTCTGAGACACAGATCTTTGTTATTCATTCTTTTCTATTCTTAGCTTAGCTTAGCCTCTGAAGAAACCTTGTCCTTCTATTTTTTCTTTTTAGTATAGTCTTAAGACTATATTTAACATACATCATAAAATAATAAATCAAGCCTTCTGATCATGGAGTCAACATTCTCGTCTCTCCTTCATCCTGAAAACCCCTGTGACCACGGTCACAATTTAGGACTTTGGCTCCTCAGACCTGAAACAAGCAGGCCACTGCCAATCTGACTTAAGAGCTGATCGAGTGTAAATAAATCCCCGAGATTGCTGGTGTGAGTTAAAACAGAGTTTAAAGAGGTTTTGGTGCCATTTTCAGCTCAGTTAGCTCTTGGTGCCTGTCTGGCTTGCTCAGCTCAGTGCTGAGAGAGAAAGGACAGGAGCAGGCACCTAAAGCACATTCATTGTATTTATCTGATTATTGGTTGTGTTCAATTTTGCAGCACTTATCAAAGCAGCCTAGAAAAGAAGAATGTGTCTTAATTCAGCTCTGTTCTTACAGGCATGCAATTGTCTTCTGGGGTCTTTTTGGCCCTTTTTTGGCTTTTTCTGTGGGCAGTTTTCCCCCTGTTCTGACCTTTGGAAGCCTACAAGCTGAAGGACTGTGATGATTTAAAGAAAGCAAGTGGAGATCTGTTTTCTTTGAACATAACCACTAGATTTGCAGAAACTTGGCGACTTTGAAGCTACTTATTTGCTTATCACTGTTCTGCTGCCTAAATTCCTAAATGGGAGGGAGATTGCAGAGAGAATGGTTTACAAAATCATTATGACTGAGGGAGAGAGCTGAAAATAAGAACATTTTCTGACTGAAAAGGACACTTCTCTGAAGGGTTCAGTTCACCCTCTGTCACTCCTGTGCCCATGATTGTGCTGGAGTGACAGTGAGGGACAGTGAGGGACAGTGAGGGACAGTGAGGGACAGTGTCCATCACCTGTGAGGGACAGGGAGGGGCTGAGAGGGGCAAAAGGAGCTGGGGAATCCCAACCCTTGAAAGCAGCCCAGGCTCTGCACTGCTGGGTGATTGAGGCTGAGGCTGAAGTCTTCAAACTTTTTATTTCTAATTATTTTTAATTAGCAATTAAATTTTATTATTTAATATTATTATTATTAAGTTATTATTAATTATTTTATTAATTACTATTATTAAGTTTTATTTATGAACAAATCAGTTTCTAAATAGTGCTGCTGCCTCCTGGAGGAAGCTGGGGACAGCCAGTTACCCTGAGCTGGGCCACTGTGGATCCTGTGGTTTTACTGCTCCTTTTCCAGGTGAACTCAGAATTTCTGGCATTTCAGCAAACTGTGAGCTCACATCCCAGGGATGTGTGTGAGGCCAGCTCCATTTTGTCAAAATCCTGAAAAATGCTTCGTTCTCCATGTGCTGTATTAAAATGAGGCAGGGGCTCAGCAGCTCTCGCAAGGCTGCAGCTTTTCCTCTCTGCAATTAAAATTGCTGCAGCAGACCCTGATGGACTGTCACTGCAGAAACCCCAGCTAGGCTCCCCTCTCAGGGAAGCTTTTTCTCATATAAGCAGAGAAGGATTTAATTTAACAAGGAAAACCTAAGGACTTGCAAACTAATCTCCACAGCCTCCTATTTCTTCCACAATATATATTGTAAGGGTTTTTAAAGATCAGACATTGGCACAAAGAAAAATGCCACCATCAGATCTATTAGGAATAATGACTTTGTAAGAAATAAATTTGTGCCTCATTGACTGGGCTGTGAAGATATGATTTCCTTCTTTGGAATTTGCTTAAGCTACAGGAATTGGAGAGTAAACATTTCATGCAGTATGATCCTTTCCCAAGTCAATATTGTCCTTTCAATCCTGAATTTCAAATTCAATATTATCCTCCCTTAAACAAAGGCATGCTTGGAAATCAATGCTATTTATCTTGCCTACTGTAGCCATAAACACCAGTTTAATTTTTTGCTATAGATGAAAAATGCTTGTAGACTGAAAACTGCAGAAAGACAAATTCTTCCTATTTTGCTGGCTCCTGCTGTCGTTGCTGAGGGTGCATGACAACAGCCACCAACAAAATCACCATTTTCAAGTGGCAGCATTGCTCCTTGCACTATCTCGCTATTGGGTTTTGTCCTGTGCTTTAATAAATTTATAACTAAAAGCAAAACACAGCATCTACAAAAAAATATTTTCAGGTGATTTTTTTTGTTGCTATGAGCCTTCTTTCAGGGATTTTTTTTCATGATGTTCCAAGTGGATTATTGGATATAATTAGTGATAGATCAGAGTAAGCTAAAGCAGGAAATATTCTTTCAAAAAGTCCACACTGACTGGGGGGAGACTCATACTACATTAATTTATTTATTTATCTATCTATCTATGTATTCATTTATTTATCTATGTATGTATGTATGTATTTATTTATTTAAATGGAGGAGACATCATAAAAAAGACTTCTGAAAAATGCAGAGAAGACCAATAATGTTATTTGGGAGTCACTAAAAGCCTCTACAACATTAGTGCAGGTAGAGGTTTGGCCTTGCCTGTCAAGAACAACCTTTAAGCATTCCATACTGGTTAATGAGGTCTCAAACCAGTTATCCCAGCATGGCCTCACTTCCCAGCTTCATGTCCTGCAGGGATGAGCACATCCAGGGCTTTTTCCTGGTGGGTTTCTTTTTTCCATTTTCCTTTTTCCATGCCCCCCTCAGACAAGCTGGCTCTGGTGCTCTCAGATCCAGCAGAGAAATCACTTTTTTTCCCAAAGAAAGTTTACTCCAGTGGCTTCCTGTGGGCAGGAACCCATCTGGGACATGTTTCAGGGACTCAGAGCAGTGATCAAGGTCTGGGGTTGAATAAACAAAAGGTAAATAGAAAATACCACACACGTGGTGAACATAAGCAACAGAGCTACAGGCCCCATAGCACAGGAGCCCAGTTGTTTTCTGAATTTTGCCCAGTTATTTTCTGAATTTTGCAATGTTTTGCACTATTTAAGGAGACTGGGGTTGGGTTTTGGCCGTCCTTTCTGCTGTGTTGTGGTGAGCTCTGAGTAGTGGAAGTTACAACAGGAAATCAAAAAGGAACAAATAGGGCAAAGGCAGAAGTGATTGTTTCCTGAATATTCAGAGTTCAGCAAGTGAATGATTGAATGCTGTACCAGCTGTTCATGACTATTATTTTATATATATATATAGCTATAACTCCTGTGTGTATTTACACACAATATCTGCTCTCTGGGGGGACAGGATTGCAGAAAAGTGAATTGCAAGCGTCTCTGTTTGAAATGCACTCAGGTTCCTGCCCTTGGACACTCTGGGACTTCTCCATCGTGTTTGGACCCTTGGATCTGAAGATTTTCTTGGTTGCCTGGACTTTGTTTTTGCTTGGGGTGGTTGTGGGCAGTCGAGAACAAAATCCACGCTTGGACTTCTGACCTGGAGACAACAAAAGCCTCTGTGGGCTCTTTCTGATGTCATGCAAAAGGCTGGGAAATTTCTGAAGCCTTTTGATCCAAGTTTAGATCACAGATTTAACTGCACAGTGGAGCAGAGCAACCCAGGGGTCTTTTCAGTGGCACAAGTGTGGTACTTAGCATTCAGATGGGAACTGGTGTGTTGAGCCAAACCCAATTATTTGCAAACGAACCAGTGCCACACATCCTCAGGGGGAGGGCTGTAATACCAAGTGCTGGTTGGAAATGTCATCTTTTCTTTGGGAGAATTCTCTATAGATGAAGTTAGCTATTTTCCATCTAATTTTAGACAATCAAAAATAGGAATTCACTGGAGTTAGCAGAGAAAATTCTAACTCTGATCATCAAAGCCACGGCAGATTTCAGCCTGCTCCATTTTGAAAGTCACGACAATGTGAAAAACATTCTTTTCACTAAGGTTTGTCATTGTAACCAGAGCTGGCACTCACGGGCAGTGCTTTAATTATACATTATACCAACCAGTGTGAAATACTGAGCCTTATTAAGATAGCCAAAAGCCTTCTTTAGAGTTGATTTATTAGAGCTTGAAATTAACTTTTCACAGTCCAGCTCCAAGAGATCAGTAGATAGAGAAGCTCAGCTCTGCCTCCAGTGAGTTCCCCATGGTTATCTCCAGTGCTCTCTGCTGTAGTCACCAACTGCAGTCATCATATTTCTACAGTCCCACACCTTCTTGGGGGTTTACTTGCAGGCCATTCCTCACCACACTGGCTCCTTCTTTCACAGACTGTCCCTGCTTCTTCAGGGCTCCTTCAAGGCTCTCCCTGACTGGCCAACCCACCCCCTTTTTATCCCAGTTATCTTCATTAGTCACAGCTGCAGCCCATTTAGAGCAACTGGGACCTACCGGGGCAAGGCCTATATACAGATATTCAAATACAATACATATATTTTATACAGATATTCAAGTACAATACATATATTTTACTCAAAGGCTATCTCTACTACACTCTGCAGTCCCTCCCAGTGCCCAGACATGGTAAAACCCTGCTCAGCAGCAGCTCTCAGCCTCTCCCCTCCATTACAAACACCAGGGCTGACCCTGGGCTTGCTTGGGAAGGTTTTCCTGGGAAAGTGGAGCTTTGGGAAGCCACCCTGGGCTCTGCTGGGTGCTGGGGTGTGTGGCTGCCCCAGGCTGGCTCTGCTGGAGCTGTTCCACACTGGGGGGATTGCAGATGAGCATTTGTGCTGCTCCTGACACAACATTTGGTCAGGATATCTGGGATATCGGGATAGTGTTAGGAATTGTTGAAGCAAGTCCATCATCTGCAGATCTCTGCCAGCTGAACGTGGGGAGGAGCTCCCAGCCTGAGAGGATTTTAAATTTTTCTCTCAGCAACCTGAATGCATTTTCACATTTCCAAACTCCCAGCTATCAGTTCTCTGACTAAATCCATGGATCTGGGGCTCCCACATCTTGTGCTTTGTTTCTGTTTGATGCTGCAAGACAAGGCAGAGTTTGGAGCTCCAGGTGCTGCAAGATAAAACCTCCTCCTATTGAGGATGGCAAAAATGGAGAGCAAAGCAGGGAGGGACAGGCTGGCACAATACCTGCAGTAAATCTGGATTTAAATGGTGCTGTGGTGGGAATGTTGTCCTGTCATACTTTGGGTCCCTCCACCAATAGCACAGAGAAACATTTTGGCTTTAAATTTGTCATCAGGATTGCTCAGGAGGAGTCACAGTTCTACATCTGTGGGTTCTTTGAGGGTTTAGGCAGCCCTCAGCACAGGCAGTGGTGTCACAGCCCTGCCAGTGTGGCACAGGGGGCACCTCTGTTCTTATTTTATAAGCAGCTGTGTCGCTCCTTTGGGTGACTGATGTGTCCTGTCAGCTGGGTGGGAAATGCCACATCTCCAAGAACTTGCAAGGGAGTTGTTTGGGGGTCTTATCTGTTTTTTGGGGTTATTTAATGCCTCTGTTAGGCTTGGCCAGCCCTGGGCAGTTGTGTGATGAGCACCAGCCCTGGGGAAAGCAGGGCCACATTAACCTGGGGTGGGGGAAGAGCAGAGAGGCAGAGCCTCCTTCTGCTTCACCAGAGCTGGGTCCCATCAGGATGCTGCTGTAGCCCCACATTTCTCTTCACAGAGAAAAGCAAGGCACAATTCTTCCCAAGGATATTCTTATCTCATTTGCTGTGCCTGTGTTTGTGCCAAAGTAGAATGCAACATGGAGATTGTTTACCCAGAGTGATGGAGTTTTGTTTCCTTGGCCCGTCAGGGCCAGGTGTGTGTGTGTGTTTGGGTGACAATCACGAGATTCTGGGCAGTGTGTGCAGGGTTGAGTGGTGGGAAGGATGAAAGTTTGACAAGAAAGTCTCACAGACATGTGTGCTTAGCAGAAAGATTTTTAAATGTGGAGCCTGATGAAGGAATAGAGATGGAAGCAAGTTTTGATATAGAAGAAAAGAATTGCTGAGCCAGTCTTACTGGATAACCAAGGAGCAAAAGGTGTGTTAGTTAGAAGGGGTTTTTATGGCTTAGAGCAAAGGATAAACCCACCCCAAACAAGAAGATGTTTTTACCAAACAGAAAGATAGCACAGGCAAACAAGTCAGCAGATGTAGAAAGCAGAAAAAAGGTCTCAGAATTTTCCACTGCAAGAAAACTGAAAACAACTTCTAGTTTAAACTGTAATGTACAAACTTTTAGTGATTGGAGAACAGTAACATGAATATGGTATTTATAGTAGTTATGATAGACTATAGATAATAGTTAAGGTATAGATTGGTTCTACTGTACTAAGATGCTCAGAAAGAAAAGTCTATAATGCACAGTAACCTAAACTCAGGGTCTCCAGGCCTGCCTGCAGCTGGAGCTGACACCTGTGGGCACAGCTCTGTCACCCACAACCCTGCACTGCTGTAACTCTTGGATACAATAAAACTGCATTTTGGAGAGCTGCCTGCAGTCCCACATCCCTCATTCAGGCTCTTATAGTTGAATGCTTGGCAGATTCCGTTTAGATGTAACGTAACATAGTGTAACATAGTACAGAATAATGTAGTATAATAAAGTAATTAATTAGTTTAGTTCTGATAAGACGGAGTCAGATGCATCATTCATCCTCTCTCCCCTTGTTGGGGTTGCCTGCAAAATACTCCATGCTTCCAATTCCCACTGAAATGCATGTCTGTGCTCTCTCTGCAGGTGACCTGTCTGCACGATTTCTTTGGGGATGACGATGTGTTCATCGCCTGTGGCCCCGAGAAGTTCCGCTATGCACAGGACGACTTTTCCCTGGACGAGAGCGGTAACAACAAACCCACCCCGAGCCTTTACTGCCCTGCCCTTCCCCTGCTCCTGTCTGAGCCCAAGGCTGCATGCTTCTGGTCTGACTTATGAGACCCAGTGCATGGAATTTAACTATAGGAATATGTGTGACTGTGTTCACAGGAGTCTCAGGATGAGGGAAGAGACGAGGATCTGACTCCATGTTTCAGAAGGCTGATTTATTATTTTATGATCTATATTACATTAAAACTATACTAAAAGAATAGAAGGAAAGGTTTCATCAGAAGGCTAGCTAAGAATAGAAAAAGAAGGAATGATAACAAAGGCTTATGTCTCGGCTCTCTGTCCGAGCCAGCTGAGTGTGATTGGCCATTAATTACAAACAACTCTATGAGACCAATCCCAGATGCACCTGTTGCATTCCACAGCAGCAGATAACCATTGTTTGCATTTTGTTCCTGAGGCCTCTCAGCTTCTCAGGAGGAAACATCCCAAGGAAAGGATTTTCCATAAAAGATGCCTGTGACAGACGTGTTTTCTGTTGACGGAGTGACAAAGCTGTCCTTTGTCTCTTCAAAAAGGAAAGAAGCCCAGAAGTTTTTCTCTTTGATAAGCGTAAAAAGCCACTTCATAGGCTCAGGGGACATAGTTTCAAACTTAAGGATAGCTAATTGGACAGAAGCCAAAAAGTCTCTCTTGGGCAATTTACTAGAAATAGAAGAGAACAAAGAAACATTGCTTTTGTGGGGTGTTTTACCAAGAGCAAAAACCTCTTGCACCTGGCTTGGTTTTTCTCTGTTTGTTATTTTGCCTTTTCTTAAACCTTTTTGTTTCCAACACTGCCACAGAAGCCATCCTGCTGATTTTTATGCCTCCAAGGGTAGCTGAGCTCACTTGGGTGTGTTATAAACCCCTGAGAGCTTGTGAGACCTGGCTCAAGAAGGCTGCTATAACATTGAACATCCTTTTGGAATACTTATCCAGTCAGCAGTATTATAATGAGGCAAATACTGACTGAGGTATAGTCAGAATAAATTAAGTCCTACAGCATTTTGACATTTACTGCAAAATCTGGGAGTGTTTATACTTTCAATTTTCTCCAGTCACATTCAGATAGATGCATTTTTCTTGAGAACTAATCATCCTTATGTAGACACATGCATATTAAAAATGGAAACAAGCAAGATATGAAAAAAAAAATCACATTTCCACGGCTTACTTCTGCTGATTCAAAAAGCAGAGCAGTAATTCCCTTTTTGGGGGCATGACTGGGACAGCACCATTATTTTTCCTTGTCACCACTGCCAGCAGAAGTCTGTAATCATGTGAGTCTCTGTGACCAATTGCACCATGAAATCTTTGATTTTACAGAATATACAGAGCTTACTTGTAGGACTTACCACCCACCCCTCCTGGCAACTGTACCCACCTGCCTGCAGGCGCCAGTGAGAGCAGCAAGAGGAAATGAATGTAATTTTTACCACTTAAACTGAAAAAAATGCACTCTCCAAGACTTTAGGCACACTTCCCAAAGCTCTAGGTGTGCTGTGTGAGGAGCACAAGCCCCATCCTGTCCTATATGCTGCAAACTGGCTCTGTGTTGAGGACGAAAGAGGATTTTTGCTGGATGCCAGGAAGCCAAGCAGCCTCTGATCTCCAAACAGAGTTTTTATTACTCCCTTGCAAGCCTGGTTTTATTTTAGTGCTTCTAAAGTGCTTCTTTAGGTACTCCTGACCTGTGTACTCCAGATGAACCCATTTGATGGTCTTGGGGTAATTCAAAGGAAGTTTCCAAGGTTCAGCTGAGACTTTGCAGGCAGAGAATAAGGCCTGTGTCAGGCTGGGGAAGCAATCTGTAAGCTGAGCTTCACGTTCTTTTGCACCACTCAGCAGCTGAGTCAGCTCCACAGGGAGCTCCACGCTGGAGAACAGCTTGGATGCAGCCCTGGCAGAACAGCTGGATGGAAATCCCAACCCTCTGCCTCCACTTCTGGGCACTGCTCACTTCTCCAGCTTGGATTTCTCTGGCAGGAAGAAGCCGAGTTTGCTGTTGGGAAGGGGCAGTGAGCAGCTCCAGGGGTGTTTTTGGAGGAGCCTGGCAGCTCCCAGGGAGCAGATGAGGAGCCCCAGCAGTGTTTCCCCATTGTACACCCATCACCCTTCCTCCTTCCAAGGCAGATTGCTGCCAGGAGAGCTGCAAATCCTGAGGTTTTGCAGATGAGTGTCACTTAATAAAATCTCCTCTGTCACGGGGAAATTTCTCTTGCCTGTTTGGATGACACACACCAGGATTGCTGGTTTATTATGTTCACTCTGGCAGGATGTCAGGAAACAAAAAGAGAAGCAGCACAAGAGAGGATTATGTCATCTTTTTCCTCCTGGCTGCCCACCACAGCTTCCACCCTCTAATCCTGCTCTGAGCACCTTCCAGAGGACATTGCTCTGTCCCTTTCGTACCCCCTGGTTTCAGCATGGGGGAAATGTCACACTTTGGTGACATTTGGAGGCCTTTTCACACCAACCTCAGCACAGCCAGGTTTCCACCTCCTGCAAAAGCTCAGGGATTGCCTCTGACACTTGCCAAGGGCTGAGCTGGAGGAATTCCTCAGAGTCAGCCTTTCTGGAATATGCAAAGCCAGGTTTCCTTCCAAGGAATTACTCCCCTGGGAAGAGCATAAATTTGGAAGCTCTTGCAAAGACCTAACGTGAAGTATTTTTAATTTTTTTGGTTTATTTTTCTTTTAGTGAGTAATTCAGGTGACTAAACACAGCTGCCTGACACCCTTTGAGTCCCCTCACAACAGCAGTACTGCTCTTCATGTATAAAAAATTGGGGCTATATTTGGGCTGGACCTCTACAAGCCTTTCAAGTGACATCACCTATGAGAATTCAAGTATTTTTAAGGGAAAAAACCCACAACCTTTTCTATTTCTGATTTACAATTTCCAAAATTGATTTAGCAGGAGAGAAAAGAAGCTGACTTTAGGTTTAATTCTTGCCATGCAACATCCCTGGAGCACAAGGCCTCCTCTCCTGACATTCTTGTGCTGCATGGCCCAACAGCAAAACTCTCTCAAACCATCCAGAAGGAGCAGAGATGGAGCCTTGGCTGGCTGAGAATGAGCAAAGCCTGGGGAAAAATTGAAGCCAATTACATTTTTCGTAGATAGGCTGATATATAATTAAATAACACATATATTTAGGTCAGACAGCTTGCTTTTGGTTGACCAATTATTTATCTGCTCTGTGCTGCCTTAATTCCTTTGGGGACTCCATTCCAGGGGGTCCTCAGTGTGGAGCATGTGGGGCTGAACTGAACTTTTCCATAAAAAACTGCCTGCATGTGGAGCACGTAATTCACATCTGGAAAAAAGACACATTTTTCACATCTTGGTGAGGACAAGCTGTTGGAGGAGATGAGGTGGAACCAGCTAACATTTGACAAAAAGGAAATCCCTTTTTTATTGCCTTCTTTTTAACTGGGTTAAGTTAATAACTTGAGGGGTGGAAAGTTCCTTTTCTGTTAGCTCTCAGTGTAAATAAAACGCAGTTCTGAAGATCAGGCATGCCTGAAATCCTGGGACACGTGGAGGTTTGTTAGCATTTCAGTTCCCCTCTGCAGGACTCTGTAGATCATGTTTACATTTTCCACTCTTCCTGGCCTATTTAGTTTTTAAGGAAGCACAGTTGGGGTCCTCATCTGCTCACATCTTCCAGTACATAAATCTGCTGGGCTTGTTTATACAAGCCTTGCTGAAAGGGACGAGTGGCCAGGACAGAGGATGTGCTTTGTAAAACCATTTTGTCTCCTTTGCTTTGTGCATCTGAAAAGTTGCAGCTTGTTGAGGACAGAAGAGGCAGGTTCCAGCTGGGTGAAAGCCTCCTGGGGCAGCTGCCCCATCTGCCACTTGGAGGCTTCATTTACAGCACACCATGAGCTGTTTGCTGGCTTCCTGCAGAAAGGGCACTCATCATTCCTGGTACTGGGTCTTCATGGGAGTGTGACCGTGTTCACAGGGGTCTCAGGATGAGGGCAGAGATGAGGATCTGACTCCATGTTTCAGAAGGCTTGATTTATTACTTTATTATATATATTACATTAAAACTACACTAAAAGAATAGAAGAAAGGATTTCGTCAGAAGGCTAGCTAAGAATAGAATAGGAAAGAAGAATGATAGCAAAAGCTTCTGTCTCAGGCAGAGAGTCTGAGCCAGCTGAGTGTGATTGGCCATTAATTAGAAACAACCACATGAGACCAATCCCAGATGCACCTGTTGCATTCCACAGCAGCAGATAACCATTGTTTACATTTTGTTCCTGGGGCCTCTCAGCTTCTCAGGAGGAAAAATCCTAAAGAAAGGATTTTTCATAAAAGATGTCTGCGACACAGGAGGGTTACAACAAAATAACTGGATTTTCTTGAGTGTTCCCTCAGTCAGCGCTGGCCATTTCATTGTGCTCAGGAGAGCCAAGGGAAGGGCAGAAAATGTTTGGTGGGAGCCAGCCTGACACCCACAGAGTCTCAGCACCTCCTCTAGAGGAGCAGAGCCATTCTTTTTGCCCTCCCCTTGATGAGTCTCCTTTCAGCCCTGGAGAACAAGGGGCGATATCAGCTCTTCAGCTTTTCAGCTTTTCCCTTGCCCTTGGGATTTCCTGCACCTCTCTGGGGGCCAGGCACTGAGCTGTTTCACAGCAGGGCCATGACCAGGTGTGTCTGTGTTCCCCCAGAGTGCCGGGTGATGAAGGGGAGCCCAGCAGGTGCCACGGGCAGCAAATCCTCCCCCACGCCTCAGAAGAGCTCGGCCAAGAGCCCCGCGCCCATGCGCCGCAGCAAGTCCCCGGCCGATTCAGGTAACCAGCAAGATGGTGAGTGATTGTTTCTTGGTGTCTGCCTTTCACTGTGCTCCAGGGAAAAGCACAAACTGCCTGTGCTTGCTCAGGAAACTCAGGTGTCTTTTGGAAACAAGAAGCTATTAAATATTGGGAAGGAATCTCCTGGTTGGTGAAGCGCGGTCGCGGCTTGAGGTTGTTGCAGCCACAGGCTCACAGCTCCTTCCCCAAAAATGTTTTAAAAGAAGTTTCTATTCCCCAGGCAGGAAATCAAGGCTCCCAGTGCTCCCTGCAGATACAGAGTGATTTAGGGTAACCTCCTGTGCAAAGCAAATGGTGATTATTGCACAGGTCAGGAGTGGCTCCTCACAATCATTATTTAAAGTAGACTGGTGACCTTGCAATTGCAGAACTGCTGATGGGTTTATTGATGGGACACTGAGACACTCAGTAATGAAAGAGAGGGAAAATGGGAATCCTAATTTGCTGCAGCAGCTTGCACCATTTGAAGTGCCTCCTTCCTTCTTCGGTAGCCGCACACATGGGGAGCTGCAGGGCTGCCAGTCCAAGGCTGGGCTGCAGATTGCAGTGATTCTGGTGACTGACAGTCTTTAGAGTCATGGAGAGTTTCTGGGGTTATGATTGACCAAAAATGTCATGGTTTGACGCTGGCACAATGCCAGTGCCCCCTTGAAAATACATTCTCCCTGGTGTCTACTGTGAGATGTGACCAGGAATAGAGGAAAGCAGGCTCCAGCTTAGGAGTAGAAGGGGAAAAAAAACTTTATTAACTTACAATATATAAAAGAAACACACAGAACTCAGGATGAAAACCTTCCAAACATTCCTCCTCCCCCCAGCCAAGTTCCCAATACATCACTGTAAGACAGAACCTTGGACTCTCAATTCAGTTGCCATCCCTTGGATCACCAACTCTCTCTCGGGTTCGGCTTTTCTGTCTCTGC
Source organism: Calcarius lapponicus (assembly GCA_039654755.1). Lineage (NCBI taxonomy): Eukaryota > Metazoa > Chordata > Aves > Passeriformes > Fringillidae > Calcarius > Calcarius lapponicus. The sequence continues at coordinate 16,780,742 of CM077467.1, read as the reverse complement.
CCCGAGACGCGTGGCATGGTTCGAAGGCAGCCCGAGCTCCAAAGAATGAGTCTGGACTCTTCACTTTTCAGTCTTCAGGTTGTTTATTACTTCTTATCTACAAAATTTTCTTTCTGCCCAGCCAAGATCTGAACAGCAAGGCAGCCAAGGGCACTCTGACCGCCCCCGAGGTGGTGTCATCTTTATATACTACAAACTACACATATCATATTTACCTTTACTTCCCAATACCTACCACCCATGTTGGACAGTGCACCTCTATGCTAAACCAATCCCCAAGTGCCAACATCGTCCCAGAAAATGGATGACATGGGGAAGAAAGAAGAAGGACGAGACACGCCCTGTTCCCTCCATATTGTCTCCATTATCCCCTATACAAAAACCCCTAAAATCTGTATTTTCACCCTATAAATACATCATTCTTCCACCATTCAAACTCGTGTGACTCCCATGTCCTCATACACAGGTGGCAAATCCCTAGAAGGATCAAAGTCAAGCCACCAGGTGCTCCTGTCAACATTCCAGGTCCTCTGAGCTCCCCAAGAGGGCTCTTGGCAACTCTGGACATCCGGAGTGATGTGCTGAGTTCCCACAGCTCTCAGTCCATCACCACCCTTCAGATGTTCCAAAAGAGAACCAGACATGGCCTCTCACTGAAATGGCCAAATCATCAATTAAACATGTCAGAATTCCAGGAGAGCTTCACAGCTTGAGTTCAGGTGTCCCACACCATCAACACAGGTGACATAAACCAGAAATTCCTTTTCACCATGGTGCTAACGTGCTGCATATTGCATGGGAACATCACACAACAGCCGATCATCAGTAGAAATGGGATTATTAGTCAGAAAATTCTCTTGGCAGTAGTCAGAAAGATTTCCCTCAGGAAGCAGTTCATTTGTTTAGGGTGTGTGGGTGTTCTTCAGCAACCTAAAGGGACAGTGTGAAACTGGTTGGCACATGCCAAGACTCTGTATTTTTTTTTTTTTAATATTTCTCTCTGAGGTGATTTTGCATTCATAAAGTTTTTCTTCAAGATTCCATTGTTGGCTATTCTCAAACTCAGCCTTGCCATAATTTAACCACTGTCACAATCCCAAATGCCTGCTGAAGCTGTGCAGGCACATTGAAGGCACGATGGAAAATGTGATAATTGATTTACAAAAACCCAGCAGAAACTCTCAGTGATGTGGGAGTCAGCTCATGCATGAGCAGCTTTAAACCTTCTCCACAAGCATCAGGTGCTGATTCCCACCAGAAGCAGAGTTTACTGCATGAGCATAGAGTTTAATATGAAATGGCAATTATTGTGTGCCTGATTTTAACTGATTGAGGGACTCCAGGCCCAGGATGGTGACTCATCTGATGAGCTTTAATGAACACACTTAGCAGAGCTTTTCAGGGGGAGATTAAAACAACCAGAAAGGCTGAACAATAACCAGTTCCTGGAGTTAAGGTCAGTAATGAAGAGCAAATCAGGTTTCTTTAATCCGTCCAGACAAGACTGTTTCGTGCTTTCCTGTAATTTCAATAAAGGAAAAAATGGCACTTGTCCTGCTTAATGAGAATAAAAAAGACTGAGCTCTTTTAGTAATGAAAAATAGAAGACTCTTGTTTTCTCAGGACAGAGAGAAAAAAGAATACTATTTTGTATTCTTGTATTGAACTGGTAATAAATTAAGTGGATTTACACATCTTTTAAGAACCAATATTTACATTTAGATGAGATTTTGGAGCTATCACTTTCAAAAAGCAAAGAAAGCTGAATGAAGTCTGATTAATAAAAGATGATCTGACCTATTTCCCCCCCCAGAATCTCACCCATTTAATGTGTGAAACTATTTAAAAGCAGTTTTACTTCAAATATATGCAATATTTCTGCTGCGTGTTTGCTCTCCTACCCATTTGTACCTTTTGTCTTTGTTGTCTTTCCCTCTGCTGTGGTTGTCATGTGGAAACTCATGAGCATTTCCTTGGTTTTGTGTTGTTTCTGTTCTTTCCGGTTCTTTTCTGTGCAGGTTTCTGTATCCTATTCTCCCACCCAGGTCTCCAAGGCCATTGTGACATATCTGGGCACTGATGTCTGGGCAGGTTTGGAGGGAAATCTTTGGGTGAGAGGAGTCTGAGCCCACCTCACAGTGAGGTGTCAGGGCCTCACTGTGGAAAGCTCAATCCCTTTAGGCAGCCAGAGCCCTTCAGCTCCCAGGATACCCAAGAAATGAGGTGGCAAATCCACAGAAGCAACTTAAACATTGTTTTCTTGGCACAGTGCTTTTCTCTTACCATGCAGTCATTTAAATGAATGAATGAAAATTAAATGAATGAATGAAGAACAAAGAAGTGCCTCCCTGCTCTAAGGATGGGAACTCACCCCAATCCTTGTGCTCCCAAGGGAAATCCTTTCTCCCTTCCCTCACTAACACCAACCCATATCTGTCCTTCCTAAGCAATGCCAGTGGATTTCTGGCAAAATTGGAGTTACAAAGCTTCTGTGTATTTCTAACCTCAATTTTTTTTCCTAGGGAGTCAGCTTTGCTAAAAAACCCAGCTCAGAGCAGTGAAATCCATACAAACCTCACCTGCAGGGCACCAGCCAATTCCTTTTCCTAACATGGCAGAGGAAAACTGGGCATGAGGAGCCGCTGTGCTTCTGCTCTGATCCATGAGATTTAAGTGGAGTAGGGTCAGCATGAAGTTTGGCAGAGTTTCTTTAACAGACTGCTCCAAGAAGGAGTCAGGCTGAGCAAAAGCCAGAGCTAAATCTCAGGGGAGAAATACAGGAGAGAAAGTAATGATGTCATTTACCATTCTTGCTTTGTTATAAAAGCTTTAATTTATCTTACACAAACTGACATGCCAAACAAGCGTTTTGTTGTATAAAACATGTGCTGTGATGGGAGAGCTTATGAGTATTAAAACCAGGACAGAGTCGCTGAAATTTGAAAATGTCTTTGCCTTGATTTGGCCTGGGGAGAATACGAGCAGGGCTCTGAGGCTGCTGCAGGACCTTTATGTCTCAGTCCACTAATGGACAGAGGGACAAAAGCACATTCAGCAGGCAGCAGCAATTAGCAAACAGACCCAGAGTGTCCGTCTGTCCTGGCTGCAGGGCTGCTCCCAGGGGTCATTATGGATGAGTGTGTCCAAGGGCAGCAGATGTCTGGGGAATGCCACGATGCCTCAGGTTTTGGCTTTTCTGTTTTTCAGAGTCTGTGCTGCTTTAGTGTGTGGGTCTGGGTTCATATCAGGGGATGGTGAGCTCTGAGCACAGAGCAGGGAGACAAAACAATTCCTGCTCCAGCTGGGGACCAAGGACAAATGATCCAAACCTCAGCCCAAGAGCACAAACACCGTGGGCTGGAGAGAGAAAAACAAGCAGGATGGGACTGCAGGGACTAAAGCTGGAATGGGACAATTAACTCTGGATCCAGAGCCTCAGCCATCCCAGGAAACCTAAGCAACACTCAGGGAATAATTCCATGTGAGAAAAATGCCTTAAAAAGGGCCTAAAAAAGGACTGAAGAGGGACTTTTGACAAGGGCATAGAGTGATAGGACAAAGGGGGAATGGACTTAAGCTAAAGGAGGGCAGGTTTAGACATTAACAAGAAATTCTTTGCTGTGAGGATGGTGAGGCCCTGGCTCAGGGTGCCCAGAGCAGCTGTGGCTGCCCCTGGATCCCTGGAAATGTCCAAGGCCAGGCTGGACAGGGCTTGGAGCAGCCTGGGACAGTGGAAGGTGTCCCTGTCCGTGTCAGGGGTGGAATGGGATGAGCTTTAAGATCCCTTCCAATCCAAACCTTTCTGTGATTCTAAAATATCTGTGGGGGAAGCAGACAGAGAATTCTGTTTCCCTGGATCTCTCATCTCAAATATGACAGGAATATTCTCCATCCTTCCTCTCATGTGCTGACAAGTCTGATTTCTCTCCTGAGTACAAACTGCCTCGTGCACAGGGGGAGGTGAGGATCCTGTGGAAAAAGGTGCACATGCTCCTGAAATTAAAGAATATTACATATACATATATACACTTTAGGGTAAATTGATGTTGCAGAGCAAATACAATGCCATGAATAAGCCATAATACACAAAGAATAAAATGGTGGAAAAGCCCCAAAGAATTGAAAGGAAAGCTGGTTCTAAAGAACAGTTCCTGATAGCTGAGTGTAGGTGAGATCCTGAGCTGCCCTAAATCATCAGCAGATTTTAGTGGAGCAGCAGTGTTTTGCACCACCTGGGGCCTGCTCTTTGCCTCCTGTAATTTTCTTGCATTTCAGTTCAAAGGAAGTGCAGGCAAGTTTGCTTATGAGCACTATTCTTCATTAGCAGGCAGAGAAAATAAAACTGGGCTTCTTCATTGTTGCTCCTGCTGCAAAATTCTGCTGTCTTTGTAATGATATCCATCCATCTCATTCCATTTCTGATTTGGATGTCACATCTGTTTTTTTGTTGATGCTCATAAAATATTTACATGCCTGCTGTAGCACTTAAAACTCTCATTGTATTGGGGAATTTCTGTCCTGCCCTGCAGCAACCACATCCATTTTGCTGCACACTGGCTCTGCTGTTGTTCCAGTCTTGTTTGTGGAAAGGGAATTGGGGTTTCTTGCAGAGTTGTTAGGTGGCATTCTTCAGCTTAGGAAGGATCAGTGACAATTGGAGATAAAGAAAGAGGCATTTTAGAAATTGGAAATGGATTCTAGCTAATGGAGATTATATCAGTCCTCTTGTTCCCCACATTTTCTTTAATAGGAAACACAAATTCACTCAGTGAACTAAAACATAAAAGAGATCCAAGTTATTTTTTACTGAATTGCCTTCATTATTTGGCATACAGTTAGAGAAATCTACTTTTTTTCCCACTAGCCTGGAGGGCAGCTCATTTTGTAGAGTGGCACAGCTCAGTGCAGGAGCCAGCAGGAAACAGCTCCTGCCTTTCCAGAACAGATTTTTCCCCCTATCAATAAAGCATGGTTTGAATAAGATAAGGAGGTGAAGTGTCACTCTGTTCCCCAATTATCTACAAATCATTATTTCTACCACCTTTTAAAAATATCCATTTCCTCAGTTAGGTGCATTTGTAACAGGAAAAAAGCTGTGTGTGATGAATAGCCTCCTCTTCCAACAGAGGAGGAAGTGCATGGAAATGATGGATGTGAAGGCAGAGGAGCCACATCACCATGAATTTGTTGCTTTAAGGTTCTGGCAGCTCCTCCTTTGTCCCGGGGCTTTGAGCATGTGAAAAAACCCAGTCACTTGTTTTTAAAATTTTAAAAGTTTAATAGTATTAAAATGGTTATAAAAATAGTAATACAATTAGAGTAATAATAATTTGGACAATTTGAATTAGGACAATATGAGACAACAAATACAAAGAGTTACATACCTCTGGGTACCTCTTTCTGGGTAGCACGAAAAAGGACCCACGTTAACAAAGGATTAACCCTTAAAAGCAATAACCTGTTGCATATTCATACACCTCATACATGATGCATAAATTCCATTCAAACACAGGATTCTGTCTGGTCAGTGTCAGCTTCTTCCTCTGAATCCTGACAGCACCTTCAAGGCAGGAAGAAGTTCATTTCTTCTGATAATGGAGCAATAAATTCTCTTTCTCTGAAAGATTCAGGTGTCCTGTGGCTGCTATCTCAGTGTGAGTTCTTTCTTTAAAATAAGTATCCTACATAGCACCGTTTCTATTTCAACAATTTTTATAACCTAAAACTATATTTAACACGCTACTTAAGAGAATTAATACAGCATTACTTTCTAACACAACACATATAATATTCATTTTAATATTTGTGAAATGCCAGTCATAAAATATATGCATTTTTCACAAGCACATGTTTCTTTCACACCTGCTTGACCTCTGCCTTTGCTGCAAACCTGAGCTACCCCTGTTCCTCACAAAGGAGGTAACAGAGAAGAGCACTGAGGCTTTCTGAGGCTTTAAAGCAAGAGCTGTGCTGGTTTGGCTCTTAAAAATACAACATTCACACATTTTACTCTGTGATACTTTATACACTTCTTCAGTTTCCTTCAGACACTCCAGTACTTGATGAATTTTAAGTAACTGATTTGTAGATTCAGCTGTCACAATTGAAAGCATAATTCCATCAGGCTCTTTGGTCACTTAATCTCACCCACAGCAAACTACAGCCAGGGCATTCCAGGCTGCTGTTTGTCCAATTTTAATGTCTATCATTGACATCTGACATTGCTTGGGTAGGATTCAAGATATCTTCGGCCTCTGGTTTCCAGTCATGCCCTTAAACAGTTTGAGAACACAGAAACTGTCTTTCAGTTTTTCTGGTGATATGTGCCTTGGATTGTCATGGTGAGTATTTGTTGCGTGAAATATTCCCCCCTCAATTTATTTTGTGTCTCACTCTATTTTGAAGCTGAAATCCTTGAGTTATGTTTACAGCTATGCTGTTCACTTGTTTTTTTCCCTCCTGCCTAACATGAATAAACCATGGTGTTAAATGTTTGGAGACCTTCCATCTCCCCAAAGGAGAAAACCCTTCCCCTTGCTTGCCTGATTTCCAGCTTGTGTCTTGTTTTTCTGCCAGCCAACGGGACCTCCAGCAGCCAGCTGTCCACCCCCAAATCCAAGCAGTCGCCGATCTCCACGCCCACCAGCCCCGGGAGCCTCCGCAAGCACAAGGTATTACGTTTCTTATACCTTACTACACCTCCTTCCGCCTCAGCCCCTCGGGCCTGGGGGACACTCAAGTCATGGCCATATCCTCTGGAAAAATAACAACAACTGGCGTTCAAACAGGGGAGTTTGGCCCTTCACCTGTAAAAGTTGTTCTGTAGGGCAAGGTGGTGAGCAAAGCACTAGCCTGACTCCTCCCCTGGAGTTGTTAATGTGCACTGGAGACCATCCAGAGGGATCAGAGGAGACAACTGAACCATGAGCTTGTGCCATTATTTGAAAAAATCATTGATGGATGTGGTTTCATGTCAACCCTCCTGGCCTGAAAAGCTTCAAGTGTTGGCAAATCAGGCACATTAAAGAGCAGAAGCAACACAAATGTTACTGGAGCTCTCAGACATTCTCGGGTCGGCTCTTTGGTCTCTGCCCCGAGATGCGTGGGATGGTTCAGTTCCAAGGCAGCCCACGTTGTGAAGAATGAGTCTGGGCTCTTCACTTTTCAGTCTTCAGGTTGTTTATTATTTCTTATCTACAAAATTTTCTCTCTGCCCAGCCAAGATCTGCTCAGCAAGGCAGCCACAAGCACTCTGACCGCCCCTGAGGCGGTGTTGTCTTTATATACTACAAACGACACATATCATATTTACTTTTACTTCCCAATACCTATCACCTATGTTAGACTGTGCACTTCTACTCTAGACCAATCCCCAAGTGCCAACATCACTGCAGAAAATGGAGAACAAGAAGAAGAAAGAAGAAGGACTGGACACGCCCTGATTCCTCCATCTTGTCCCCATAACCCCTATACTAAAAATCCTAAAATCTATATTTTCACCCTGTCAATGCATCATTCTTGCACCATTCAAACCTGTGTGGCTCTCATGCCCTCATACACAGGTGGCAATTCGCTGGAAGGATCAAAGTCAAGCCACCAGGTGTTCCAGGCAGCATGCCAGGGTCTCCAAGCCCCCCGAAGGGGTCTTCGGCAACTCTGGACATCCTGAGGGATGTTCTGAGTTCCCACAAGACATCACTTTAATGATGCTCCTGAAGAATTTAAGTTTTTTAAATTATTTAAGGCCATGCTCTGTTTTACAGGAATCAGGTGATTCTTACAGCTGGCGTGGTAATTGTGTTGTGGAACAGGCCAACAGGTAGCACAGCATCCTGGCAGGGACCAGGAAACCTGTGCTGGCTCATGGATAATTCATGTATTGATTTATTTAAAAGGTACAGCAGCTGTCACAGCTTTTTGAGTTCCTGTTATTCAGGGCCACTCTGTGCTGAGTTCTGACTTACATTTTGGTGGGCCTTTGCATTTCTGGAATAGCCACAATGCTGCTTCCAACAGTTTTCACTCGATACGGGAATTGGAGCTTGGGCACAAAAGTAGGTGAGAGAGGAAGTCAGGGGGGTTTCTCTTTAGTAAAACAGAATGCACCTCTCAGCCTGACTCTGAAAGCATTGACTCAAAGATTTTGAAGAGTAATTAAAAAATTCTGGTGGTGCTGAGGCCCATGGGGCAGCTCGCAGGGCTTGAACCAATTCTGTTTAAGAAAGGCATAGCTGAATCCAAATGAAAACTGTGTTTTCCTCAGGACCTCACTCTGTTCTCAGCTGCTCAGTCTAAGTTTGGGAAAACACACCAAATTTAACACAATGTGTCCAGATTTATTGTTCATTTATAATTGAGGACTGAATCTGGCCCATGGTCTGAGTTCATCAGTTAAGCAGAAGCAATGCTGCAAACTGCATCTTTTGCTTCAGCATTAGGAACAATAAATATTTTCTAAACTTTCCATCTCATTGAGAACTTTGGAGGTGAGGATTTGTTTCTTGGTCAAGACAAGTAAAACTCGCCTTTTTAATGTTTTATGTATGTTTGCAGCTGGCTGATTCCTGACCTTTCCAGTGCAGCCCTGAGACCATTTGTAATAGATGGTGACTGCTGAGGGCAAAGCCAACCCAGCTATGATTTTCTCCACTAAGTTAAGCCAATCAGCAAACACAAATTCAGCATTTTAGGTTAGCAGAATATTCATGCATCATTGTCTTTCTCCCAGGAGCAATTTCCTGCTTATGATGAAATCACTTTTCTTTTTTCCCCTTAAAGCTCAAGTGATAAATGCTTAGGTTGAGCTCACCACAAGGCCCTATTTTACCTCTTCTTATAGCAAGATTTCTGTGGATTTCCTTCCCAAATACTTGGTTTTTTCTTCCTTTTGCTCACAGTTATTACCTGTGTATAGGTCAGAGTTCAAAAAGGTCCCAGGAGAGCTTTAGCTCTTGAGCTGTTTCCTGTACCTTGTCCCACACTGGACTTTAAATGAGTGGAATAAAATGGTTACCCCAGAAAGGGACACTGGAAAAGCTTTATATTGAGCATTTGATCCAAACAACAAACTTGGGATTATTTTATTAACCTTTCCAACTGATTAGAAGTTACTTAAAATAAAGAATAAACCATGGATTTTCCTGGAGATTTGTCCTGAGGGCAGCTGTCAGACCAAGGTAAGACTCTTTATTGTGGACTTAAGTTTAAAGAGATGTGTTTAAGGCACGATGCTGCTCTTTCATGCGTGTGCTGGAATGGCCACATTGACACAGAACAATAAAAAAAAATTTCTGAAACTTATTTCTGAATAGTCATCAGGAACAGAGATGCACTTGCTGGAATGGACACATTGATCCAGAACAATAAAAAAACACTTCTGAAACTTATCCCTGGCCAGTCATCAGGAACAGAGATACTCTTGCTCCTCTGTGCAAGGAGCCTTCCTTGATTTTAGCCTGGAGCTCCCTGGATTCTGGTGAGCTCTGCCCAGTCACCAGCACATTCCACCCTCTGGAATGTGAATTTTAAGCTGCCCAGAGCTACTCAGCTGCTTCCCTTTGTGTGGCCAAGGGTGGGAGCTGATGGTGAGGGTTAACATTTTCTCCTTTCTCCCTACAGGACTTGTACCTGCCTCTGTCTTTGGATGACTCGGATTCCCTGGGAGACTCCATGTAGAGTGAGATGTCCACGTTGCATTTGGGATACAGCAAAGTACCTCTGCCACACAAGCAGATCGGTGACTGGTGCTTTCAAGTCAAAGGACACACAGTTAAATGTCATTTTTGTTCTGTGATTTCTCCTCTCTGTGCCACAAACCAACACCTGCCAGTCTATAGAGATAGAGGGATACCATTCTTCTAAGTCACAGGGGCGCAAAATGGGCATTGTGAGAAATTTGGGGCCTCCGTGCCAAGGATTCTGTGCATTTCCCATTTTCTTCTGTTGTTTCTTCTGCTGCTGCAACCATGTGGTTTTCCTAGTGTTAGTGAAGTAGTTCCCCTGGAGGTGTGCAAATGGACCCCCCTTGCTGAGCATTTTGCAGATGATGTTCTCCACCTGTGCAAACTGCCAGCTCACCTGCTCCTCATTCACAGCCCCAGTTTTGGCACCTGCATTCTAAAGAGTCTTGGTTTTATTGTGGAGAGCAGGAAGGGAATTTCTAGTTGGATGCTTAATATGCCAGAAGAAGCTTGGATGAGATTAGGAATGATTGTGTCAGATGCTAAGTAAGGTTAGTACAATAATTCAAATTATTCAAGTATCGTTTGGGATTTTTTTTTAATAATTAAGCAAAAAAAACCCCATAAATCAGCTGAGTTATCTGGTGTAGAACATCTTCCACATGCAATGCTGCTAGCTGGTAACAAATATTTATACCTCCCCTATGGTATCTCTCTATCTCTGTTTGTAACAGTAATGCCTTGTGAACAGCCAACACTGAAAACACTGTGAGAATTTGTTTTCAGGTTTGACACCCTATAGGTCACTTTTTATAGCAAAAAAATCAATACACTTTTTATAAAGGAAAACCTTTTATCTGTGTTTTGGGAGTAAGGATTCAACTCCTTCTTTTTTATAAAAGCTGGTAATTTTCTTTTGTTTAAAAAACACGTTCAGAAAAAAAAAAGTACAAAAAAAAACCAACCACAACTGCAGAACAATAATAACAGCAACTCAGTTTAGAAATCCTGTCATCACTGCCGAAACAGACACGTGTAGGGGGGGGGAAAATGGTCAATTCAAAATATTGAATGTTTTGATAGTTTTTGTAATGTTTAAGACTACGTATTTGGTTTTTTACACTTCAGTATTCCTAACTATGGCCAGATTCTCTACTTATATAACAAATGAAGTTTTGTGGTGTTCTAAGAACCTGTATTTTAAGAAAACTCTTCTATCTGAGAAAAACAAACTCGCTGTATTTAGAGAAGCTTTTGCTTTTATTAATCAGTAATGCCTCCTCCAGAATGCAAAGTTCATCTCCTCACGCAGGGCTGGTGGTTTTTACTGCGCCAAAGCTTCGCCCTAGGCCAGCTGCCACTGCCTCCCTCCCTCATGGAATAAGCTTTGATGAAACTGATTCTTGCAGAACTTTACCTAAATGAAATCTGTGCAATCAAGCCTTTCTTTGTTGCTCTATTTGCTTTTTTTCTTTTCTTCTTTTTTTTTTCCCAACATAGACACCTACTCCCTGTTGCCTTGCAACCCCTTGTGGTTAGGATGGATTTTATCCTTGTGATGTTTGATGCTCCATGAATGCTGGGTTGTTCCCAAAGCCACTCCACGTTTTGTTTGCTTGCATTGCTGGGATGAAACAATCTGTGCAGGCTGCATCTTTCAAGGCTTGTGTGATCATACTTATAATGCAACTTTTTAAAAGAGATTTATCAGAGAGAGGCCAGGATTGGGAATTTTCAAGGGGTCAGAGTTATCATGCACCAAATTTGCACCCAGTAGTCTTAGTGCATGATCATTTACAGCCAGAGTTTTGCACAAGGAGCCATTTGTTCTCACTGATAGCTTCATTTGATTGAATAACTCTCTGACTGCACAACTGCTAAATGGTCATTTTAAATATTGTAAATAGAATCTGGGGTTAGTTCACAGGCTAAGGGCTCGTTGAGGGTTTGTAGGGGGGAAGGATGGTGCTGTGGACAAAGCTTGGGTGCAGCAGTCAGCACACCTCTAAGCCCTTGGCGTTGCTGAATTTTGTGTCTGAATGGGAGCAGGTCTCTGAGTAACCCTGTGCCTCAATCTGTCTGTCTGTCCCTGCAGGGACAGCTCTGTTCTACCTCACTGGGGGTTGTGAGGCCAAATGTTGGTTAACATTTGTCAAGTGCTTTCAGATCCTCTAACAGAAGGTGCTGAAATATTCTGGGTGCAGATTGGTTGTGGGTGCTAATTTTTGGCTGTTTAATCCTGTGAGTGCTACTGTAGAAGCTGAGCAAAAAGGACTTTTTTAAGCATAAGGATGTCAAAGGCCTTGATTATGCCAATAACAATACTATTCATCAGAGCTTTTGTCTTAGGGAAAGCTTTGGTGGGACAGATAACTTGACATGCTTTTACCCTCTCCTGTGTTCTGCTGGTGGAAATCTCAGAGTCCCTCCCTGAGTCTCTGCCTGTCCAGGGACCCTGAGCAGTCACCATGGATGGACTGGAACTGCAGTCCAGGGTGCTGTCACACTGTGACAGAGGCCATTCCTGTCGCAGTCAGGGTGAGCCTGTCCTGCCACCTTTCCTCAGATAAGCCAGGGGACCAGCCATGCACTCCCACCCAGGTTCTCGCGCTGCTCAGCGCAGGATGCTCACCACAGATCCAGCAGGAAACCCAAATCTGGGCTGCTCTCTGCAGCCTGGGCTGCTGGTGGGAGGAAAGGAATCGGGGAGATGCTCTCACCCAGTTTGTGTAAGAGAGAGCAGGATCCCAAGGGAGGAATGACGCTTTGCTTGGAGGGTTGTTGAGAAGGGGTTCCTTTCCTTCCTGCCAGAAGCTCTGTTTGGTTATTTGGAGATGCTTTTCCTGGTGCAGCATCACTGAGGAATCACTGAGCTCCTCCTCCTGAGCTGCACCTGGTGACACCTCAGACCTGATCCTGCCAGCTCTCCCTCGGGAATGCAGCTTTGTTTGCATGAGGATCGTCCTGTGGTGGGGCTGAGCCCAGCAATTCCTTCAGGGAATTAGGGGGACCTTGAAAAGGCCTAAAAGGATTAAAATTAATTGTTCAGTGGGAAAAATAGCCATTCAAACCAGCAGAAGCCACAAAGAAAACAGGGTATGAGGTCAGACTCCCAAGTTTTAAGAAGCAATTTTCTAGGTAGAAATGCCTGGGCAGTAGAAGTCAGTGAGCATTTCAGCTGTAGCATAGAGTGAAGTCTGTGTTAATGCCAATATTGCATGAGTCCTTGTACAGAAATGCATGTGGAATGTTACATACATCCAGAACTAGTTATCTTTGGCTTTGTAGGATCCCTCATCTAGATTTGAATACAAAGAGAAACAGTGCACAGGCATCAGACCTTAGTTACTGAAACAGAAGAACAGCTGTGATTCAGGAAAAAAACCCTAAAAGCTTAAATTTTAGCACATGCTTTACTCCTGTTGACTTTTCACGAGATTAAGCTTGGATTTGATCAGAAAGCTTTCCTGAACTGCTGTGAATTAGTAATTACTTCGAATTTACTATGGCAGTTCCAGACCCTGTGAGATCCTGGAGCAGATGATAGTAATTCCACTATATACTCCACAGTTCACCTTTCATATTTTATTTTTTTTTACATTTACAAGCACATAAAGCTCCACATGATATGAGGATTTGCCATATTAATTCTGCTATAAAAACCCTGTCTAATTTGCCTCATGAGGCTGCCTTTAGTGCTTTCAGAGACTAATTGAATCACTGAGACTATATTGTTTTAAAACAATACAGTATTTAAAAACAAATTGGAGAAACTCTTCAAGCGGCAGGGCTTTGTTTCTTTGAAATGTGTCTTTATTCAGAATAATTTAGCAAATTTGCATATTAAGATCCCTGTTTCAGACACAGTCATCAGGAAGGAATAGTACAGACAGAAGGGTTTAGCATTTTTACACTCAGGTGATGGTCTTGACTGTAGAAGATGAGAGCAATGCAGCAAAACCTTCAGCCTTGGGGTTTTTATCACTTGTAAAGCATTTATAATCCTGAAGTTTCTGGTTTAAAGCCTCATCTGGTATATGATTTGGAGCTAGTTCAGTTCCACCTGCTAAATATCTTGAAGTGATTTGGAAAGAGTTTGATAATGAGATTTTACTTTGTGGTGGGAGTTGGAAGCAGCTTTTCCCTACCACGGTCTGTGTTTCCAATATATCTGCACATTATTTATTGTCTTCTCAGGAGCTGGAAACCCTAATTGTGTTATTTCCATAGATGATAGAATAATCCTGCTTATAAAACAACTTCCACATCTCTCTCACCCTCAGCTAACACATGTGTAGGCACACAAAAATCCACACACTTGGTCGAGCTGCCATTTCTCTCTCATTTGCTTGTTCAGTACTTTTGAAGGGGAAAAAAAGGAGGCAGAACCAAAAATTGTGGCAAACAGCAAAGCAGTGTCACACCCAGGCATTTCCAATGGGAAGCAAGGGCATTAAAGTGTTATTTTCTCCTTATCCACATGGATAAGATTTCCTAGGATGCCTTGTCTTTGCCTTTTCATGCCTTTGAGGTCAGTGCTGCTCTTCCTGCTGCTTCCCAGCACAGCCTGTGGGAGTGCTCTGGGATTCCAGGCTGGATCCCTACCCAGACACTGTTCCAGGGACAGCCATCCCTGGAGGTGACACCTTCTCTGCAGGAGCCCAGGGTGGGTTTTGCAGCCTGAGCCTTCCCCAGCGTGCTGAGAGCACTGGAGTGATTTTGTTGCTGACCTCCGTGGTGCCCCACAGCCATGCAAAGCAACCAAGGGTTCTCTTCCACTGTAGCAGAGGCAGAATCGTGTTTAGAGAAAGGGATAAAAGATAGCCAAGTAAAGTAGATATAAAATTAGCCTAGAAAGTGTCTCCTCAAGCTAAGACAATCCATAACCAGAGAAAAGCTCTGTAGAGGTGTGTTTGCCCCACGCCAGGTGCTGATCATGGCCATGATGGAATAAACCATCTTTTTTTTCCATGTGGTGACTTAGGTCAATTTTCTGGTTGCTGATGGAAGCAGGCTGGGACAGTGTTTGGGACTGGTGAGGTTCTTTGTAGAAGCAAATGGATGGCACGAGATGAGGATCTTTTTTCTGTGTATCTAAAGAGTCAGGCCAGTCCATGCAACAGGACAAGTGCTTTACACAGGACACCTGGAAGGGATCCAGCTGGAACCCCACCCTGGTGTGATGAGAGCAGGAAGGTGAGGACTTCAAGTGCCTTCTAACATCCCTTGGGCTTCAGAAGCAGGACTGTGCATGTGCCCAGCAAGGCCTGGGGTTCAATGGCCTTGACCACAGGAGACAGGGCACACTTTAAATCTCAAGATATTTAGCCCATCTCTTGAAAATTGCTGTCTCCAGAATTCTTCTGGCTGATTCCTCTGTCCCATCTGCATGAATCTGAGCCTCTCCACAGTATCTCAGGAAATGTAAAAGCTGAGTCTTGTGTCTCACAGCTCACTGTGGAGTGAACAGGGCTGGGTTCTGCTGCAGTGGTGGTTGATTCTGCTGTTCAGATGTTCTTCATCCTCCTCCTCTGCTCCTGGCTCGAGAGCTGGTTTCTCCTGGTGCCTGCAGGTGAAAAGATGGGAGCAGCAATGTATAGACCCCTCTTTGCTTTGTTTTGTTTCCTCTGGAACAGTTCTAGTCAGTGATGACTCAAGGTCTGAGGCCAAGGTGACAAACCCACATTTTAACAGGGAGAGGGGAGATTTTCAGGGAATATAGGTGGAAAAGGCTTTTTCCAGCAATGCTATTGCACAGCTGCTCTGACAGGATCCCAGCTGCAGGGCCTGGTGTGAGTACTACACCTGCAGAGGAAAATGTGGAGTTTTGGGGTCACACACCACTGTCCATCCCTCGGGACACTGCTTGGAGGAGGTTAAACACATCAACACCTATTTTTGGCCCACAGATGAGCTTCTGAGCAAATGAGAATCCAACCTAGTGGATTCAGCAGTGGGTCTCAGAGCTGTTGGGGTGTGGCACAGCTCTGGACAGATCACTTCTCCTTGTGCCAGCGCACAGAGGACTGGTCCCAATACTTCCCTCCACCTGTAGGGTTCTTTGAGATAAGCTCATACAAAGAGCTTGATTTTAAAATGTATTCATTGCTCAGCAACTCTGAGCATGTTACAGAAGCAAACCGGCAAGTCTCTCACAGAACTCTGGCTCTCTCAAAACTCTGCTGTAAAAATGTTTAAGTATTTCAGTCATGGGGAAAGAGAGACACCTCGTTTTTAGCTCCCCATTGAAACCATAGGGGAGCCAGCAACATTCCTGGGAGGAAGGAGATACCGTCATCCAGCAGCCCATTCCTCTCCTGCCTGGATACAGCCCCCACTGCCCCTCTTTTTGTCAGATGTACGTGCACATATCAGGGCAAGTCGTGCTATTAGTCAAAATATGGACCTTCTGTTTATAAACAGTGATTAAGTCTAATTATTTCAGTGGCTTTCTACCAAGAAAAGAGTGGGCCAGGTGTTGAAAACATTCTTGTTTAGAAGGTGTTTGTGGCCAGCTACATGGTCACATTTGTCTACATTTGTCTACATGGGAGAGAGCAGTGTCCCTGCTTAGTGCACCTGAACTCACCTCTTGTGACTCTTGCTCTTCGTCACCTTGGCAGGTGGCAGGTGAAATCCTGTGATATTCTGTTTCCCTCTTGAACTCAGGGCTCTTGAGCCAGTTTGGAGGCTCCCTAGGTCTGACTGTTTATCACTCAAACCGAAGAAAAAGGAGGATGCCCAAAGGGAATTAACAAATCTTGGCAGTAATTAATCTGTCAGCTGATAAAGAGAAAACTGGCATCATCAGGGAAAGATGCCATGATGGAAAACAGAGGGAATGAAGGGGGAAGCCTGTTCCTTAGAGGAATGGTGGGGGATGTTTGTTAGGAGGTAGGTACTGAGTCATGAAATGAGCTGGAGCTTCAGAGAAAATCCAGTGGCAGGGAGAGCACTGGGCATGTCAGTGCCACTGATGTGCGGGAATCATGAAAGACAAAAGGCAAGAAATTCCAGGGACAAAGAAGGAGGCTGGGGCTCGCTGAGGATCTGTGGCTTGGTGTGGACAGAAGAGCAGCGGCAGCTCCTGGCTGTTTGTTGAGAGTCATGTCCCTGCAGGTACCGGGCCAGGGGGTGGTGTCTGTCCACAGCAGCGTCTGTCCCTCTCCCCTTGGCAGAAATAGGGCCAAACCTGGCTGCAGGCAGGAGGACTTGGTGTGAAGCTCCTTCCCTGCTGCTGTTTAGTGTGACCGTGTTCACAGGGGTCTCAGGTTGAGGGAAGAGACAAGGATCTGACTCCATGTTTCAGAAGGCTTGATTTATTATTTTATGATATATATTACATTAAAACTATACTAAAAGAATAGAAGAAAAGGTTTCATCAGAAGGGTAGGTAAGAATAGAATAAGAGAGAATGATAACAAAGGCTTGGGGCTCAGGCCCTGTGTCCAAGCCAGCTGACTGTGATTGGCCATTAATTAGAAACAACCACATGAGACCAATCCCAGATGCACCTGTTGCATTCCACAGCAGCAGATAACCATTGTTTACATTTTGTTCCTGAGACCTCTCAGCTTCTCAGGAGGAAAAAATCCTAAGGAAAGGATTTTCCATGAAAAGATGTCTGTGACAGTTTAGCTCTCCTGACAGCGTGTGCCATCCCTCAGAGGGAGAGGGAAGATGCAGCCCTGTGCTGAAGGACAGCACCGAGCTGTGGGTTGGGTTTATTTACACTCCTCCCTGTGTCGGATCAGAAACAGCAACCACTGATCAGTGTGCCCTGGCCTGGGGAGGACAGACCTGGCACTCTGGGGGATGTAAGAGAAGAATGAGGGCACCTCAGAGCCTCCCATCCCCACCCACAGAGCTCAGCAAACTCTGGGACAGGGGAGAAAGGCAGGACAGACCCCTCAGGGAGGGTCTGTGGGCACAGAGGTGATGCTGATCTTGCCCAGGAAATGCCCAGCCCCTGTGTGAGAGCTGCTGCAGCCACACAGCGATGGGAAGTCTGTGCTAAACAAGGGCACCTGTGTTTGCACTGCTTTTCTCATGAGATCATTTTCCTAAATTCAGTTGAGTTGCTTGTGAATTTAATCCTAAACCACAAAACAACTGACTCATCCAAACGCTTTTTTGCTGTACAGTCTCAGATTATTTTTTTGTTGTTGTTGCATAAAGATTGCATCTCTTTAATTTCCATAAATTCTCAGACACTCAATATAATGCAAATGGAACCCAATACACCTAATTTTCTGCTGCTTTAACCAGGCAGAAGCTCCTCTGTAATTAATTAATGAATCTATTTGGTCCAAGGTTGGTCTCCTATTTCAAAGACTGA
Source organism: Calcarius lapponicus (assembly GCA_039654755.1). NCBI lineage: Eukaryota > Metazoa > Chordata > Aves > Passeriformes > Fringillidae > Calcarius > Calcarius lapponicus. The sequence goes on along the minus strand of CM077467.1, from coordinate 16,762,724 downwards.
TTGCAGTTGATAATTCTTGTGTGATTGATTACTTGAGTGCAGATTCAGTTTCCTGGGTGACAGCTGCAGCCTTTGCAGAGAAAAGCTCACTGACCCCAGTTATCAAGTGATCTCTTGTGTGGACCTTGAGTAGCAAGTTCTAGATGGGAGATGTTTTGTATAGTTTAATTAGAGTTACTGATAAAGCTGAAATGGTTTGCTGCAATACATTAAAAGTTTTAGAATTGAAAATTGAACAAGGAACCTCAGAAAATCAGGGCCTCCTCCATATTTTTTGCTTCTAAAGAGTGTTGACTTTATCTCACTTCACTCTCACTCACTCTACCAACACACATGCCCTGAGCCCAGCAGGTTTATGGGACTAGAAGTAGTATTTCTATTTTTACCAGTATTTTTCTACTCTAGTCCCAGCTAGTACCAGGCAGAATAGAGATTTGTGGTTGGCTTGGTTTTTAGAGAAAAGCATTGCCAAATGCCTCTGAAATAAAAAGGAAGGTTGGGTTCATTTTAGGTGACTCCTCTAAACTCAAGGCTGCTTTCGAATTTTATCCAAGCTGGTTCTTCCATCTCTCTTTGCAAGAGTTATTGATAGGAAATGGAGCTAAATTGGAGTCCCATTTGCACAGGGGAGTTGTTGCAGAGCACTGGGACTCACCTGGCATGTGCAGGCAGGATGGAGCACAGTGGTGGCACCTCATCAGGGAGAGCCAGAACCAAACCCATACACAGGGTGAGGCTTGGGAAATACCTGAAAGGGACTAAAGGGATCCCAACCGTGGGTCCAGGCCCAGTTCTTAACATGAAAAATTCTATTTTCAGAGAATCCCTGAGAAACATTTTGTGGGGTTTATTTTTGTTGTTGTTTGGGTTTTTGGGGTTATGTTGGTGGAAGATTTTGCCGTTTTTTTGTTTAATTACAGCATGGCTGCTTTTCTCTGTCTGCTTCCAACCACTGCAGAGCATGTATGGATGGACTTGTAATTCACTTTCCTTAGCAGGTGGCAGGTGAAATCCTGTGATATTCTGTTTCCCTCTCATGCTGACCACACAGTCACAGGGGGGTTGCAGAACACACAGCTTTTTTTTCTTTCTCTCCCTCTGTTTAAGACAGGGGAGCTTTTTCCAGATTTAGTGTGATGTCTAATGATGCATCTGCCTAAAAAGAAGAATGTCTAGGGAATTAATTGCACTTAATTGGTGTTTTTAGATACGGTGAAGCAGGAGTATTGAATGTAAGAACAAGGAAGCCTGTGAGTTATAATTACATGCTGAATTCTGACATGTGGAATTGTTGTTAGTTTGCTTCTTATTTAAATGATGGGTGATCCAAGCAGCTTGAGCAGCGTGGCAGTCCTAGTACAGCTGTGATTAGCAATTAGAAGACACCCAGGGTCTTTTGGAAAGAGGGAACCTGTCTAGCCAAAACTCTTCTGTTCTCTGAAATGACACATTCCCCTCCATAATCCTCTGGATTTTGTGACACATCCTAGTCTGGAAGCACAGGAAAGGAGGATCAGCCTGCTGGCTTTGCTGTCACTAGCCTTTGTCTGCTTTCTCAGTTACAAATCCTATCTGCAGAGCAGGAGCTGCCTTTGCTCAGGACCCTGTGGCTCCCTGAGCTGCAGAGCCACCACCCAGCAGTGCTGAGGGAGGCAGATGTGCAGCTCAGCTGGAACCTGATGGTGGATTACTGTCCTAGACCATGCATTGAGTTGGTATGATTTCCTCATCAACGACAAAGCTGCAATATAATATAATAGAACTGAGAGGCCACGATGGATTTTCTCTTGTGGTTCAGAGGGTGGGGGTTGGAGGGGCAGCTGGGTTTAAAGTTTAGCTGGTATACTTTAAACTCTGTGTACATAACCTTGGAGGACACGGGGGTGGGAAGGGGTCCGTGGTTATTTTGGTGGCATTGGTAAACTTCAGGATGTTTTTGTTTAAAGAGTAAAGTATTTAATTAATGGCATTGTACAAAGAGTTATTAATTTAAATGGTGCTTTTGTTCTCCTACCCCAGACCTGTCTAACCTTTCTTTTTGGCAAGCCTGCAGCAATGCTGATCATGTTGACTTTTGTACCTTGGGGGAGTGTGTGGAAGGGGAGGGGAAATGCTTTTCTCTTCAGACAAATAACGTTGCCCATAGTTAACTTCCTGCTTGGATATGTACCTTGAATTCCCTTTATGCTGAGTTTTTATGTGAAGGTCTCTTCAAAGGGACAGAACAAGCAGAGGTTATTCCAAAAGATCTCAACTGTATCATCTTGTAATATATTGCAGCTTTATGCCAATGATTCCTTGCTTACCTGTACACAATCCATGCATGTTTTGAACTAATTTTGCATTCTCCATTTGTGGTGAGTTACTTAGCATTTTAACCACCTTTTGTGCCATTCAACTTGTACAGAAAACATTTTTATTGACGTTTTAAAGGGAGGGGGAAGAAAATAAAAAGACCCCTTCTGCTCTCTAGTTGTAGGTAGAACTCAGTTACTTAGCAAACAGATGTAGATGAGTGGTTGTAGTGTTAGAAATGTTGGCTTGCTCGTGAACAAGCTCTTGAGAGTAAATGCATGGTCCTGTACCTCTCTTTTCTTAAATTAGCTCTTCCTTTCCTCCTGGAAAGATTCTCTCTCTCTCCCTCTCTCTTACTCTGTCTTTGTCTCTCTCTCTCTCTCTCTCGTGGTTGTAAAGTACAGATTTGGGCATACATAAAACGATAAACGACCAGGTTTGAAAAGCAGTTCTCAACAGGTTCTCTCGGGGAACGTGCTTCTCGCAGTGCCTTGCCTTGGCACGTTGATCAGACCCAGCTTGCAGGACACAGCAGGAGGAGGTGAGTCCCCAGTGCCTGTGCCCGAGCTGGGGAGTGGGTGCAGCCTTCGGGGGCTGGCTCTGCTGGAGGCTGAGGTGCTGCTGGGCCACTGCAGCTGAGGCCAGAGGCACGAGCGGCGCTGGCCGGGGCCTCCACTCCTGCTGGTGGTGGTGGTGATGTCCCTGGGGCTCGTCCCACGGCCCCTGATTTGCGGAGTTTGCACACACTTTTGGTTTTCCTGGATACACAGCAAGGGGGTGGGGATGGGATGTGGGAACTGTGTTGTTGGGGGGGGGGTCTGTAAACAGCTCCTTCTCCACACTCCTGAGCTCTGAGTTGAGTACAAGGGGCTTCGTGTTTGTTAGCTGTGGTTCTGTTGGCAGTGGAGGACAGAAAACGGGCAAAGTCTTGGAAAAGATGGGGTCACTCACAAAGATGCATTTTGTAAGAAATGGGCTTAAAGAAACCCCAAAAAGCCGTGCCACAAAATCACAAAGTGTACCTAGATCCACACCTCTATTCCCTATGGCTCTTCTCCCTTAACAGAATTTCCTTCTGTCAGAAGATTTGACTAGGAAAAAATTCCATTTTTGTGAGGTGTTGTGAACTGTTTTTACTACTTGTAATAACCATCCCGGGTCTGAGTATTCCTGTAATGCAATGCCATGCAGCAGAGAACCTGTCCACTTTATAGCTTTGCTCTCAATATTTGTTACTCATTGTTTTCTCATCTAAATGTACATTTGCAAGATGTGTGTAATGTCATTTTCAAAAAATAAAATTTGGTTTCAATATTTAGGCCGATAAAAACCTTTCTGAGGCTTTTATTTGTCGAGTGTGTGTTGACTGTGAAATGTGAATTATAGAACACTCATTCATTGTGATACCTCAGCTTCCCCAAATCTGCCCCACTTGTATAAATGCAGAAAAAAAGAGACTGAGGAGGGAATTTGATGCCCCTGAATTAATTAAGATACAAATCTGACTGACTGAAGCAGCCCAACCTCTGCAGGACCCATCCTTTTGCCTAAAGGGATGAGCTCTATGTGGGTCCCACTCTGGGAGAAAAGGGGAAAGTAAGGGCAGCTCTTTCCCTGTGTGAGCACTGCAGATAAAACTGCAAATTCAGAGCAGCAAATGCGGCCCCCATCTGAACTCTGCCCTGGCATCCAGAGCCTGGGCAAGGCTCGAGCAGTCCCACATGAGTTTGGGGAAGTTTGGTGAGATTTGAGAGCTGCACTGTGTTTGTCCTGCCTTCCCACACAGGCCTGAAAAAGCTCCAAGTTTTCCTTTCCCAGCCTCTCTGTCAGAACCACAGTGAGGACAAAAGCTTTCTTCCCTGTGAGCCCTGAGAAATGACAATAAAGCTTGGGCCACCAACCCATTGCCCCTCTTGGCAAAGTGCTGGCACCCACTTGTGCCTGGACAGGCCAGAGCAGCACAGACAGTGCAGCTCTGTTTGCAGGGAAAAGCCAGGAGGAAAAAAAATGCAGTTCCCATCATGAAACCAGGAGAAAACCACACTCAGGGCAGCCTTTATGTGAATGTGCATGGGCTGAAACTGAAGGAAATGTTATCAGAAGAGCAGAATGAGTGCTTTAGAAAACTCGCTGCTTGTGTCTCTGTGCACTCGAGGAGCCAACAACAAAGCAGCCTGGTGTCTCTTTCAGGGGCTATGTGTTGGATCAGGTCAATAAAATCCTGGAGGAAGTGCTCCTGCCCGTGCAAAATGTTCTGAAAAACCTGCTGTGTGCATCTATCACAGCTATTCCAGGGACTCTGGAGAGAGAGAGTTAAAAGGAAATCTAAATGCTGGTAGTGTGGCACCCGCAAGCAGCACCGCAAGCCATTGGAAATGATGCTGCTGTCTTAACAGGAACTCGTCTGGCACATGTGGAATCACTCCAGATTTATTGTTGTGCCAGTGAGAGCAAAATTCAGCTTCCATAGCCTGGCCTTGCTGCTGCATTAGCCTGGATCTAGACAGAAATGAACATCAGGGATCCTGGAATATGTTGGTACATCAGAGCAGCAAGAGTGTTTTCTCCTGAAAAGTCTCAGTCCAAATGTGTCAGCCCTTATGTGGTATCAGTTGCTTGGACTGAAGTAACTTGTGGCCTGATTCAAAACCCCTTGGCTGCTGTCTTCTGCTTTTCTTGGCTTTGAAGACAACACAGAGGAGGATTTTAGATCCCTGGAAATGATGCTCAGCATCTGTGTTAGATTTTGGGCTTCCTGAGCCTGCGCCATCAAATCCAGAGTTTGACCCCACTTTCTGCTGCTCCCTTTTACCATCTGCCATCAAATCTTGTCATTTAAAAGGTTTTTTCAGGTTGTCACCCCAGGCTGGCTCTGTGCTGTGCTCCAGACAACACACCAGGCAGTGCTGGACCATGTTCTAAAGCAGAGGTGTCCCAAAGGATGGGAGTGACCATAACCAAGGGGAGATTCTCCAGGGAGGTGCAAAAACCCCTGAGTGGGATGAACACCCCAGTGGCACTGCTTTAATTGTATCAGTGCTTTGTCAGCCTCATCAGGCTGACCTGCATCTTTAGCTGCCCTAAAAACTTATGCAAAAGCTTTTAATATTCATATTCTGAACATGAGAGACCTGACTAAGAGTTCCCTGGCCTGGTTTTGGCTGGGAGAGAGTTAATTTTCTTCCCAGTAGCACCAACTGTTGTGGTTTGGAGTTGGTGTGAGTGTAGGATTGACGGGGGGTAGGACGGTCAGGATGGACAGAGACAGAGCTCTCTGCAGCCAGGGCTGGAACTTGGGGTTTATTGCAAAGGGCCTGGGTGCAGGGCCCTGCTGGGAGCTGCCAAACACAGCTCAGAGCAGCCCCAGAGAAGAGAGGGGGAGAGAGGATGAGAGGGTGAGAGAGTAAAAGGGGTAAGAGCGTAAAAGGCAAGAGCTAAGAGACAAGAGGCAAGAGCTAAGAGGGGCAAGAGACAAGAGAGCCAGGTTCCCGTTCCAATACAATAAATCATCTTCTGTGTTGAATATTCTAATTCTCACTAACCAATCTAGTACAATATACAAATCCTACAGCATTTCCATACAGCCTGTAAGAATCATTACATTACCATCCTGTGTTACATTTTAAACCCCAAAAACTCCTCTTTGGGCCCCTTCTGCCAAGCTGGCAGGGTCTGCTCTGACCCTTGGAGCTGTCTGCAAGCAGAGGGTGTTGTTCCATCAAAAGGGGATCACCTTCAGCTGGCCATGCCATTGTTTTCCAGTTGTTCAGTAACTGAGGTATCTCAAAGCTTGCTTTCATTTCAATCTCACTTATAGTTTCTATATTCTCAAAATCTTTTGCCAGACAATCATATTTATAAGGCTTTCCTCTTTCATCTTCCCCACCATGTGAGGATAATGTTGATAACACACTTGATTTCAGTCATGGCTAAGCAGTGTCTGTGCTCAGACTTTTCAGCTTCTCACACCCTGCCAGTGAGGAGATTCGGGGCACAAGGAGCATGGAGGGGTCACAGTCAGGACAGCTGACCCCAACTGACCCAGGGATATTGCAGACCATCTGGAGTCATGCTTATCACATAAACTGAGGGAAAGCCATCCACGGGCTGGACGACTGCCTTGTGCATCACTTGCTTTGTACATTGTAATTCTCTTTTATCATCATCATCATCATCACCATTAGTTTCTTCATTTCTGATGCATTAAACTCTCTTTATCTCAACCCACGAGTTCTCTCACTTTCACCCCTCTGACTCCTCCCCATCCCCTGGGAAGGCAGTGAGTGAGTGGCTGTGTGGGGTTGGGGTTGATCCAGGGGCTGGGGTTAAACCAGGGGCTGGGGTTAAACCAGGGGCTGGGGTTAAACCAGGCCACCTGAGATCATCCCCCCATGTGGCAGGGCAGGGGCTGAGCTGGGCAGCGCTGCTGGGAGGCAGCAGCACAGCTCCCTCTCTCCCTGATGTGGCCTCGGTGTCTCTGGGGACACGGCAGGGTCACTGTGAGTGCCACAGCCCATGGAAGAGAACACTGGGGGAAGCCAAAAGACCTTTCAGGGATCTGCTCAGGTCTTCAGGGTTGGTGGAACAGGAGGAGGCAGTTGCTCTTCTTGGGGACAGGAGAGGGACAAAGATGCCACTCTGACATGGCCTCAGTTTTGCTGAAAAATAAGGCACCAATGCCAGCACAAGGTTGAATTAACACAGGACAGAAGCCTGGAATAACCTGCAGCCAAATCTGTCATCAACCTGTAAATGGTGTTTCTTCCAGTGCCACCTAGAAAGGCAAGCAGCACCTAGAGCAGGGTGCAGCAATAAAACCTTCATTTTAAATTAACACATGACCAGCCTGGCCTCTGGAGAGAGACACATTTGTGCAAGCAGGAAAGAAAATCTTTGGAAAATGCCATTCTGTCACAAATTGTCCATGCTTTAATTAAGAACTCCTCATCAGGGAGGAAGATAACTGTGAGATCCATGAGGGGAGGAACACAATTGATCTGTAATGAAATCAGCTCTCAAATGAGGTCGCCCACCCAGGCACTGCTTGTGCACAAGCGGGGAGCAGAAGCCAAGTGCAGGGAGATGAGGCCAAGATTTTGTAGCCCTGCAAATGAATGGGTCATGCTTTGGGTGGGGAGGGGACACGAGGGGGGGGAATGCAGTTACGTGCTGGAGAACTTGAGGACAAGGGCAACTGTGTCCTCCCGTGCTCTCCTCTTAAAGGACAATTCCCTTTTTCCTGTGTTTTGTGACACAGTACCCTGGAACAGGCTCCAGGCACACACAGGCCAGTGCAGCATCCCCACAAGGCATACCCCATTAAAACAGAAACTAAAAAACACCTTTCTGCCCCCTTGACACAGATTTAGGTCCATAAAACCAAGCCTGCCCTTAATATCCTTGAATTTTTTAAAGATTCACCATACTCTGCATTTTTAGATCATCTAAATGCCAGGCACCAGAACTAGGAAAAGACTATTTAGAGCAGTGGGCTTAAACTCAGGAGACTTTTAGCTCTTGACGTGGCCAAAGGTTTCTGTGGCACCTGGGGAATCACCTGGGACCACAGAAAAAACACAGCAAATGCCCAGAAAATGGGCTTAGAATTTCTTTGGTCTCCAGGCACCAGCAGGATGGGGACAATCACACCTTCAGCAGGATGGGGACAATCCCACCTTCAGTCTCCTCGTGAAGAGTTTCACCTGGGAAACTACAACAGCACAAGAAATCACCAGCACTGTGAGAGCAGGGCTGGCACCTGAAACTGCAAGAAGACAAACATTCACTAAATAAAAAAAAATGGCATTGCGTGATCGACATGCCACCAAAAATGGCATGTTCCAAGGTGGAACATCCCAGTGTTCAAAGCAGATGTGAACTGCAGTGAGCATGGCCTGGGCACTGCAGAAAAACCCCTAAAGCTTGGTGCAGTGGGTTGTGTCTGGGAGTGCAGAGCTGCTCCTATGCTGAGGGAGGTTTGGACAATGCTCCTGCAGCAGCAGCATCCCACAGACCAGGAATGACAGGGCAAACATGAGCCAAACCCCGTCCAGCTCCTGCCAACATTAAGCAAGGCTCTGATTTCAGGCTGTGTGAGAGGGGCAGCGCTCCTGGAGGCCCTGGAATCTCTGATGGAGAAGGGGAACACGCTAAGCCTGAGCACATTTCTCATGACCCTGAGGCAAGAATGGCTTTATCCAAATCCCACCGCGAAACAAGAGTGCTACAGGCAACATTTTAAATATTTAATGTTTACACAACACTCGGAATACAAATGGCAATTCAAAGGGAAGGGAACTCCTGTCTCTGTGAGCCCCTCAGGGAGTTTTCTCTTCATGTGTGTTTTTCAGCTCGGTTGATGCCTGCCCACACAGAGGGCCAATGGCAGCAGAGGATGTGTCCTGTGTGCCCCAAAAACACCTGTCCTGCTCCACTGCACAGGGCCCTCACTGCCAGAGAAGTGGGGGAGAACTGGTGATTTCAGCTGCTTTAGTCCCTATCCCAGTGTAGGAATACACTATGGGTAAATGAAGGTGGTATAGAATGTAATCTTACCCCCTAAAGAGTTGCAGCTGAACCAATTACTAAAGATTAGGAGCAGGCCTGATGTTAACAGGCCACACCTGTAGCCAATAAGAAGAGTGTTATAAAAGAGTGGATTGGTGGGCTCTGGAGTCAGTTGGCTGCTGTGAGGATAAGGAAGAGTCAGTGCCTGGAGGAGCTGCCTGCAAGAAACAGCAAGGAGGTACAAAACTCTGGCAATATGGAACCCTTGCAATGTAATGACAATAGAGCTCTTGCAATATAATGACAACATCCCAGCCCCACAAGCTTTATTTCACTGCCAGCTCTGCCCATTCAGCTCATTCCACTTCTTCCCACTGCCATCAGGTAGCTGATGGTAGGCTCTCACAGGAGGATCTTTGCTGTAGCTCCAGCCCAGCTTCACCACTGCAGTTGCTCTCCCATCCCAGCCCCACAGTTAATTCAGCTTTCACGAGCTTTATTTCACTGCCAGCTCAGTTTCCACCCCATCTCCCCACTGCTGTCAGGTGAAGCTGCTCCAGGTTCTTGGCAGCATCTTCATTGTATCTCCAACCCTTCCGTCCCTGCCCCACAGGGGCTTCACCCTCAGCAAAGAAAGGTAAGAGGCGCAGGGAAGGCAAGGCAAGGTGTGTTAAAGCAAGGGAAGGGTAGGCAGTGTGTTAAAGCAAGGCAAGGGAGCACAAAGCAAGGGAAGAATATGCAAGGTAAGGCAAGGGAGCTATCACACCCTAGCTACTCGTCCCTTCCCGTGCTTTTCCCTCCCCATCCTTGCCTTTCTCGCCCATCCCTCGCCGTTCCCACCCTCGCATCCCGGGGCGATGCCGCCACCTCGCGGCCGCGTTCCCCTCCCCGGGCTCGCAGCAGGGATGGAGGGAGGGATGGAGGGTTTCGTGTGTCCTGCAGGGAAATAAATCCCGGGGCCCTTCCCTCGCAGGGCTGCTCCCCTGCTCCTCCTTCCCCCTGTGACCAGTCTGCCTGGAAAATAACTCCAAACCCCCCTTCAAACCCTGCAGGGTAGTGCTGCCTTGTTTTTTTTCTTCTGGTTGGGGTTAAGGTAGTTGGGGGATAAAGCCAGCTCTGTGCACATTCAGCCTCTGTAACAGCTGTAGGCAGGGGCAAAGCACAGCCCCTTCTGTGGCTTTTGTTTCAGGGATTGTTTTCGTTTAACTCAGCACTAGCAAACCACCAGCCTGGGACTGATCCCTTACTCCAACCCCTCATGTCATTTATGCTTCAGGACAAAGTGGGAAGGAACCTGTCATCAAAACTCCACAATGTGGAGGATGAGTGATCCAAGTTCAAAATGCTGTTGTTGAGCAAAACCAGGAAGGACTGGATACACAACTCTGAAAATTTTCAGTGAATCTTGCTTAGTTTTCAGATTTCTTGGGCACTTCTTTATTCAAACTGCCTAAATTAGAAAGGGTAAACATGTAGGATTTAAGTCGAATCTCTGCTGGAAACCAACTCAAGCTTTATTAATAAATTGCCCCATGAAATTAAGTGACTAATAGATGAACATATCTCTGGTGGGACACAAGAACCTGGCAGTGGAGTGTGTGTGCAAGGTGACGGGCAGGAATTTCTGAAGCTGTGATGGGCTCTGAGCTCAAGGTGCTGAATGTACAGATGTGGGGTATAGAAGACCTTGTGAAGGAGCAAGTTCTGGTGGTTCCTTGCACTGTGGTGTCTCTTTACAAAGCAGGCTGGCTCTGGTTTGCTGCTGAGGGTGCAGGAGGAGTCAGGTTTAGAAAGCAGCAAGTCTGGAGCAGGGGAGAGTGTGGTGGGGCACTGCTCAGGGAGTGCCTGCAGGCTGTGCAGGAGAGCAGTGAGAAAACTGGGGACACCGGGAGAGGCAGCACAGTCATGGATGGAAACCAGTCCAGAGGAGGTGACACATCCATCAAGGAAGCTAAAGGCTGCAGGGTTCATTCAAGGATTTCAGGTACGATGCTGTAAGGTTAAGCAGCTCACAATAACTGAGACCTCTTTTCCAGGTTTGTCTATTTTGGTTTTTTTTTTCATTAGCTGCCATCTGTGTAGCTCTTGCTGCCTGCCCAAAGGAATTTCTGTTTCTGACAAGACTTCCAGCAAGAGCTCCTCCTCAGCCCAGACAAATCCCATCCAGTTCTTGGATTACACCACTCGCATCAAAAAGTTCTCATGGTTTTGTTCTGTGCTGGATCAAAGCAAAGGCAGCTACTGCAAGAACACTTCTTATAAGCTGTGAATATTATTATCAGCTGAGAGAGTGGAATTTTGTTGTGCTCTTGTGGGAGTTTTCATGTTCTTCCCTCCGCTGTGCAAATGAATCACAGTGTGCGTGTAATACACAGGCATCAGCTTTTTATTATGATTTAAACTCTGGGCTACTTACTCAATCAGGAATTGGAAACACATGGCTTTAGTTTGTAAGGCTTTTTTACTCATGAGATGGTAAAACTGTAGTGGCAGCTTCCAGGGACTTTGAGTCCAAATTTCAGCGTGCATTCTAAAGGAATTGGGGTAAAAGAGCAAATAGTCCTGTGATGAACCTTGCAGTACAGAAATTTGTGATACTTAATCATCTTCAGAGTACTTTGTGGATGTAACTCATCCCCTGAGGTCCAATCTCCTCTAGGAAATTTGCTCAATAATAATGTTGAGGAGAAGGAATGAACCTATTTGTAAACTTACACTAGTTATGCTAAAAGGAGGATTAAATGGAGGAAGAAAACTGGGGAGAATATATAAAACTATGGTACAGAAGAAATTTTTAATGCATTTTGAAATAGTGCTTGTTCAAAAATGGGACTACATTTACTAAAATACAAATAAATCCACATAATGGCAAAATAAAGGTATTAGAGTCCTCAAATCAGAAAAAATTCAAGTCAAATTAACCCAGATGTTTAGGATTTACCCAAGAGGAAATTGAGGCTGAGCAAACTAGGGAGAGAAACTTGTTTTTCTAAAACCATTTCTCGTTGAGAATTTCTTTGTGTCCTGCTTTTTATTTTGCTACAGCACCAAGAAATGTATTATTTTCTGTGTTCTAAACTTTTTTACCCCCATGAAGTGATACCGATTCCTTTACTATGACAGAGAGAAAAGAATGAGTGCTGTGCAGTCTAATAAGGAATGTAACTTTTTCACGGTGCGCATTAATCGGTTGTTTTCCCTACTAAAAAAAAAAAAAAATTAAAAACAATCCAAACAAACCCTGCAACTCTTGCCAAACAGCCTGGCCTTATCTCCTTCTTTAAGAGTTCATTCACAGTTCCAGCCACAGCCACAGCTGATGGTTTGTGTGCCAGGAGCGCATGAGCCTCTGCACTTTCGGTCAGCTCGGAGCTTTCCTGGTGTCCCTGGGACATCCCTGGAAGAGTGATCCCAGCACACACCCCCTAGAGATGTGACCGTGGTACAGCCCAGAGAATTCCACGTTCAGAAGCCGAGGGATCACTGTTTGCAGGAGCTGCTTTGGAGTTCGATGTGCCCCAGCAGCGTCTGACCCCAGCCAGGTGAGTGCCTGACGGGTGTTCACTGATTAACACCAGGAATGAAAGCTCTGTGTGACCCCTAATGAGCCAACACAGTGAGAAAATGCTTTGGATTACTTGAGTTTGTTTAATATATAGTTCTTTCCAAAAGTCACAGCTCTGTGCCAACTCTGAGCCAACTTTATTGCAGGATTTATTACCAAAGCGCGGGTGCTCTCCTTTCTTCTGGGAATACCAGTTCTACTCTTCTCTCTACAGTTATTCCAAAGAAAGGGGCCTGACTGAGAAAGTGTGATTTGATCTCTGCTCATATAATTCCATTTGCCATCCTGTCTCTGATCTTCCAAAATATTGTCAGTTCTCTCCGTGGATTCTTTCACTGTGAAATTCAATGGTGTTTTTTGTTGTTTTTTTGGTTTGTTTGGTTGTTTTTTTTTTTTTTTTTTTTTTTACTTTATTTCATTGTTCCTGTGAAAGAGAGATTTTTGTACTGTATCTAAAATAATTGATAAGTGGGTATATAAAATAATGGAGTGGCCTGATAAGGAGTTACTGATTAATTTACAATCTCTTTTTACTCTCTTTATTTAAACTAACTTTTATGAAAAGGCAGGATGGAGAGGTACTGGAATTCTGAAGAAGGCTGTTTCCTGTGGTTTCAGCACAAAACCTTGGCTTGAATGAATTAAGTGACAATGCCGTTTGCATTTTCTTCAGAGCTTTTTAGGCATCACTTGATTGGATTAATGTTAATTGTAACAATTGCCGCCTACTGTACTAAATGACTTTTTAAAAAAATCTAACTGGAATTGTACCTCTCTGATGTTAACTGAAAATGTGCCTGATTTTGAGGCTATACTGGAAGCCATTGAAGGACAAGGTTTCTTAAAACATGAGGACACCTGTGCACTTTGGAAAATCCTGAAAGGAGCCATGGGCTTTGTCTCTGCTTGCAGTGACCTTTAAGAATTTCAGGATTTTGTTGAATGTTTCACCTGGAAGTCAGGTGGAGGCAAAAGTCTGCTCTGATGATTTAAACTCGTTGCTTTTTTAAATCTTTGCCCTTGCCTGAGGAGAGAGAGAGTTTCACGGGCAGCTACCGTGGATAAACTCCCATGGGAAAGACAAGGGGAGGAGAGAGAGGGAGTCCAGCCAGGGTTTATCCCCTCTAAGTGTGTCCTGCCAGGACTTTGAGTGGTTTTGACCATGAAGTCAGTGTTGTACTGCTGAACAATCACAGGTGTATATTGATATCACTCCGTTCTCAAGCTGAAAAGATACCACATCCCCCTGACCATCCGCCAGCCCTACAAATTTGGGGTGTTTCTGCTCATGCCAGGTGCAGCTGTTCCCCCTTGGGCACAGTCACCTGCAAGGGCAGCTTTCCTCAGCAGCTGTTTGCTTCTCTACTCCCATCCTGAAGGGTCAGAATGAGCTTGCACTTTATCTCACCGAGAGATGGAGAGAGAACAAGCTGTGAAAATCAGTGGCAGGTTCTTGGCAGAGCTCCTGCTCCACTCCTGGGCTTAGGAAATGTCAGGCTTGGTCCTGACCCAGCACCCACCCTCTGCAGTGCAATCTGAGTTCTGACTCCCAGCTGAAGGTACCACACAACCTCTCCTACCCCAGTGAGATGTGGAAGAAGAACCTGGTTAAGCGCTGTGCTGTTGCAGTACAAGTATTGTAATTAATTTTATTGCAGAAAAACTTTGGTTTGTAGCCTGTTGATTCTGCCAGGCTGTGATGCTGTCTGTGAAAGCAAACAGCTTGTGGGCTGTCCCGTTGCTCTCCCCCACATTCCTGCTCAGAAGTGATAGGATATGGGTTGGGATACTCCCAGATGAAAATATGTGGTTTTCTTTCTCAAGCTTAAGTGTGGCAAAACAGCACAGCAGAAGAAGGTTAGCATGGTCCTGTTTCTGCAAGAAGGCAAATGCTTGTGTCTCCTTCCCATAGCTGATTCTTGAGCTGGGCTAACAGAGAAACCTTCTTTATATGCCTATAAAAGTCCTGAGTTACAGAGGCCATAATCAAACTAACCTTATTTTGTTGGAAAACCCAAATGCTGGATAAAAGAAGGGCTAATGCTGCACAATCATGGCGTCCCCAGAGCACACAATAAACTTGGTGTTTCACCCAGTCAGGGAGAGCACTGCCACCCAAAACTACTGAGAGCCCTGGATCAGTCTTTTATACTGCTATTTAATGATCCTGTGCAGCAAATTTGATCAACATTGAATATATTCTTACTAATGCAATTGCACATCCACACAACACAGATCTAACACTGTTTATACATTTTTATTGGCTTATGCAGAGGAAGAGAGGAGATCCAGTCCAGCATAAAGCCTCCCAGTTAATGTCGTGGGCTGTTTAAAGAATTCCAATGCGTAAATTTCTCCAGAAGAGATGCTTCTACTGCAGCAGTAGCAGTGGAATAGCCAAGATCATGAAACCACAGTGTTTATGAAGTGGAAGATTTTCAACTGCTTTAAGTTCCCCTGCACTTAATACAGATTTGCAAAGTCATTGTGTTGTAAGGACCTGTGATCACTCTGCATGAGTGAAAGAGCACTAACCTTTTCCAGCTGGAGATCTGGAAGTTCCTTTAATTAGTTTAACAGAAACCCAGTTCAGAGTAATTTAAAGCTTTTAGCTGCAGGGCTGCTTTTTTGGAGGCATTCACTGGTTTGATTGTTCTGAAGCAAACTCTGGAGACAGAGATGTTTGGGAAAATACAAAACTATGCTTGCAAACGGTGAAATACTTGAGTCCTTGTTTTGCTCTCGTAGTCCAAACAGTGGCTTTGAGGTTTGGTGAGGAGTCAGTGTTGAAGGAGCAGAGTTTGGAGCTGGGAGGTTTTTGTGTGCTGTCAGGACAGGCACACAACTGCAGGTACCAAAGAGAAACCTGAGAACCAGGTGTGGCTGTTAGTCCTGCTAAGGTGACAACTTGGTACCTGCAAATGGACAATAATCTTCAAACCGGGTTCATACAGTAACAGAATGCTTTGGCTTGGAAAGCTCATCCCATCCCACCACCCTGGGCAGGGATATCTTCCAGGCTGCTCAAAGTCCAGTCCAGCCTGGCCTTGAACACTTCCTGGGATGGGGAGTCCACAGCTTCTCTGGGCAACCTGTGCCAGTTCTCAGGAAAGAATTTCTTCCTGGTATCCTAGTCTAAACCTTCCCTCTTCCAATTTAAAACCACTTTCCCTTGTCCTATCACTGTCTGCCCATGTAAGAAGTTGCTCTTCCTTGTTTTTTATAAATTCCCTTCAGGAACTGCTCTAAGGTTTCCCTGGAGCCTTCTCTTCTACAGGCTGAGGCACCCCAGCTCTCTCAGCCTGGGAGGCTACCCCAGAGCATGGAATTTGCTGTGTGCATCATTTCTGGCATCCCTCCATGGCCTTCCCAGGCAGGGGCTCCTGAACCAGCAGGAATGTGGGCCTGAACTCAGGATTCTCAGGAAGAAGCAGTTTCATTTTCAAAGTTTTGTCCGACTGTGGCCTTAAATCCTGCCTGGAAACGCACTTTGCCCTTTTAGTCCTGGTGCTGTGCATGGAAATTCCTTGGAGTCCTGCAGCTGGAACAGCAAAGTGGGGTGTGTGATAGCATTTATGTGTTACAACACATCAAGCCTCCTCCTTGCAGAGGAGTTTCATCTGGCACCAAGGGCCCTCTGCAGCTGCTTGGCCTCTGGGGCTGAGAGTGCTGGATTTGGTTAGGAAAAGCCCAGCCCTGCTGTTCCTGAGCCCCTTGGGCCAGGATGGGAGTGGGAGGGATGGCTGGGCTCAGCAGCTGCAATAACTGCTCTGCCTGGGTTTTCACCCTGCATGTCACTTGGTCACACAGGATAACCAAAGTGGGATGAGAGCAGGTGAATTCTGTTCAGGTTTGTGTGTTTATTGCATGAATTCAAGGCTAAGGAGGGTGTAGTTCTCCCTCACATGCCTGTCTGGACAGTCAATGCTGTTTGTTGAGGATCTCCTGTGTAGCAGCTGGGGGAGAGAAAGGTTAAGAAAGGGAAATGTGAGTGTAAAGAAACACTGTCGGGTAGTTTAACACTCAAAGCTTACCTTAATGCTCTGGTGAATACCTGGATTTCAAGTGAATGTCCCTTTAATTTATGGCTGCTGCTAAGGCCAGGAGCTGGTATTTGCCCAGCACTGAATGTGATTTAGCTGCGCTCCGGCTGGCTCTGGCAGAGGAATCAGCTCTGAGAATAAACTGTAAGTAAAACTGAGATTGCTCTGTGGTCAGGCTGAAGAGGGGACTCTGCACCAGCTCCACTTCACTCTTCTGCTGAATCCCTTAATCAAAATAGGAAACTCTGGAAAAACAGAGGGGCGGAGGAAGACTTAAAAGCTGTGAGGCTGAAAGCTCAGTAACGTGAGACCGCCTGTACTTCTGCTGATACCCCAGGGGACTGGGTGACCTGTAGAGCTCTTCAGCGTTTTTCCCCCCTTCTTTTCTCCTCTGTCCCTCCCCTGCAGTGTTCCCCTCTCTCTGCAGAACGCCAGGGTCTCTGGGCTGGGGTGCAGCATTTTTAGGACTGTGTTTTAGTCCACTGTGCACAGCTGACCTGTATCACATGGCAGAGCAGCTGCCAAGCCCTGCAGTGTTTCCTCAGCACTGCAAGGCTGGAGTGCCAGCTGAGCCAGGGTAAAGCTGTGGGTGTGGAGCAGGGGATGCTCTGCTGCCCAGTGCCCCAGCTGGAGGAAGGAGTGTGCTTCTTAGTTTGGGAGCTTCAGTCATCAACTGAGGGTCAAAAACTGAGAGCTGCTTCAAAATCAAACCTTGGAATGGGAGCCAGGTCTGCTTCAGGCCATGAACTGGTAGGGGAACACTCCAGGAGAGGTGGGCTCAGCTGTGCTCCTCCATCCTCAGCACTCAAACCACCAGGTTGCTGTAGAGAAACTGCACTGACATTCTTGATGGAGGGCTTTCCAACAAGAAAGAGATGTTTTTATTGAGTTTAAAATGGGCAGCTCTGGGTTCCTGTGAAAGCGGGTTCCTCCAGATGGTGATGAGACTTCAGTTCAGTGCCTCCTGGGTAGGGGTGAAGCATTCAGCAGCCAGGATGAACAGAGCAGCCTTGGGAGCCTGAGCCCCTAAAACACACAGCAGATATCACAGGGAGCCTGGAGAGGGGCAGGAGAAGAGACTGGCAGGAGAAGCCTCCTCCTTGTTGGTGTTTCCCTTGCTGTGCACTGCCTGTGCAGCCCAGGGCGAGGCAGGCAGTGCTTTGTCACCACCTTCTGTGCATTGCCACGGAACATTCCGGGCTGCTGTGGAATGGAGTGTTAATCCTGGAAGGACTCACCTTCCTGTCTGGCAGATAGGTGGGGAGAAAGGGCAGGGGAATGAGGTCATTAAAGACCTGTCTCAATGAATTAGGCAGTGATAGAAACCTCATCGCCCAGGGGCTATTTTAAAAACAAATAGACTCAGTTTAGAATGTTAGATAGCTCATGGGGAATTTTTAATGATCAAGAATGCCAGTTATCATGAAATAATCTATATCCCACCCAAATTAGTCAGACTATTTTGTTGTGGTCCCTGAGGTACCTCTGTAAAATTGACAAGTTGTTCTACACTTGAATTTGAAGAGCTGGTTTGTGCGGGGAAGCAAATCTATTTGCCCTGTCTTGGGAGGCCACCTGCCAAGTGAGAGACCTTGAGACTTTTTATTGAGGGAGATAAGTAAGCAGAAGGTAATAGAATCACAAAATGGCTTTGATGGGGAGGGACCTTAAAGCCCATCCAGTCCCACCCCCTGCCTTGGGCAGGGACACCTTCCACTATCCCAGGCTGCTCCAAGCTCCATCCAACCTGGGACACTTCCAGGGATGGGGCATCCACAAACAGCTTTCACTCACAAGAACAAAGACCACGATAAATTTGACATTTCCAAGTGTTCCTCATTACTCTTCTGTGTTTCTCTCACTGTGCTCACTTGCACACCTGCCAAAGCTTGGTTTAGTTTCCTGCAGATTTGTGGAATCGCATCCAATTTGTGCTGCAGGTGGCTCAAGGAGCACCAGCTGAGCTCCCTGCAGCTGGGCACAGCGGGTGGCTGCCAGGACCATGTGGTGCCGTGCTCCAGAGCAGGATGGTCGTTCATTCAACCTGCATTTGTCTTTATTGCTGTAGGCAAGGAAGGGGAGATACATCTCTAACTCCAACCTGTGTCCAGAAGGAAGAGGAAAGGAACACAGGACCTTTCCAAACAGGGTAAGTTCAGATGGTCTCACCTCTCTCTCTGTCTTGAAGCAGAGATAGCATCCCTCATGTCCTCCAAATTTCAAACTATCCTGAGTGATTTCTGTAATTCATTCCTCATTTGTAAAATGTTTCAAAGCAATTTATTTGAGCTCTGTGGGTGCAACCATAAACCTGCCAAGTTTGATAATCAGGATTCTGGGAATTATGGTTTGAAACACATTGTTTGGGTTTTTTATTGTTGTTGTGCTTTTTTAAGATACTTTTAGTTCTCGTCAATTATTTGCAAATATTTTCTCCTTCTGGGAAATCTGTTCCCTGAAAAGTAACATAAAGTTCAAAGACAATAGTACAAGCCAAAGTATTGTCACTTAAATTAAGATGGAGAAATGTGGAAATCTGGTTTTGGTTTTTTTAGGCACAAGATTTGGAGTAGATAATTTGAGCTTTAGAGACCAGAAGAAGAATGTAGGACAGAAAGATGGCCCAGCCCTTCACACGTGGTGCAGACTGAGTGCCAAGCCTCACTCTGCTACCTTTCCAATCAATTAGACAAAGCAAAATATTGGGTTTGTGCCTGGGCTCTTTCCTGATAAGAATTGCGTTCAGACAAAAATATGATCCTTGTCTATAAGATCTTCTTGGGTTTATACTTTCCCAGTCTTTAACCTAATCCAATTTATAATCTGGGGTTTTTTTGTTTTATTGTAAATAAATCAGTGACCTCATTTAGAACAAGTTACATGCTCTCTTGTTCAAGACAGGGAGTGGTATAAGCTATAGACTTTCAAGAGCCTTCATGGTTTGTCCAATATTGATCTTATCTAGACAGAAGATGTCCTCAGCAGTGCAGCTCTTCCGAGATCAGAGGTACCATGAGCTGAAGGGGCAGTGCCTCCAGCAAGGGATTCTCTTTGAGGACCCCGAGTTTCCAGCCTCTGATGAATCCCTGTACTACGACTCAGCAGCAAAAGGGAAAGTGGAATGGAAGCGGCCAAAGGTAATGGATGGGTGTGTTTGCACTCCTGCTGGCTCCTCCAGCAGAGACACTTCCACCAAGAGGTGTCTGAGCAAAGCTTTGTGTCTTGGTTTGGAAAGACAGGAGTCTGCTAAGGAAGGCAGGAGCCTCCCCTGAAATGGAGAATGTAAACCCTCCCCACCCCTCCAAATTGCTATAAATTTTAAATTAAGGGGCTCTCAGGCAAAAATATGGGAGCAGGAAATAACAGCTCTTTAATAGGGAAGAAAATAAAAGGATAAAATAAACAATGCAGTACCTTAGAATAACACTGACAGAGTCAGAACCCAATCTGACACCCTGTGGGTCAGGGTGCTGGCACAGTCCCATTGGAATTGTGGCTCAGCCCTCCTGCAGTGTCAGGGGTGGCTCTGCTGGAGCAGGGATCCTGGAGAGAAGGATGGATTCTTCCTCTGAAGATCCAGGGGAAGAGGAGGCAGCTGCTGTTCCTCTGGGGAATCCAGTGCAGAAGCTGTGCTGGTGTTCCAGAATCTCCAGATTATATCCAGGCAGGAATGCTTGGCTCCTCCCTCTGGGCTCACATCTCCCAATGGGATGCTGCAGTTCTTATCAGCCATGCAGGGACATTCAATGGCTGTTATCAGCAGGTGTCCCCCAGAGGGAGGAGTGATTGTGGTCACTCAGAGAGAGAGATAAGGCAAACTGCCCACTTGACAAAGATAATCTGCCGTACAGATGGTAACAGAAAACATCCTGCCTTGCAATCTGGAACATTTTGTTCTGTTCTGAATTGCCACCCTCTCCCTCAGCTGTTTCAGTTTGGTTCTGGTGAAGACTTAGCAGCAAGTTCTACACAGAGAGAGTGGAAAGTTCTCCTTTATTGGTTAATGCCAGCTCTGGTTTCTGCATGGCTGTGCTGAATTCACAGTGGATTTTGTCTCTGACTTGTATAAAACCTCAACTGAGGTTTATAAAATCACCACCAGTGATTTTCTGTGCCAAATGATCAGCTATTATCTGTAAGCAACCAAGAATGCTTGTGTCTGTTTGCCACTTTTACTGGCATCTTAACAGGAAAACAAATATGTCATTTGCTTTGAATTGTAACGAATGTAGTAGGCATTTCAAATCATTAATACCACCTATATCTGTGGTCTGTTCATTCATTTGCTCTGAGGTTTTATGCTTCACATGTATTTTTAAATCGGTTCACAACCATAAACAAACAATTCAGAAGAACACAAACCCATCCCCAGTCTGGCTTTCCATCAGTGTCATCTGTTCTCTTACTGTGACAAGTGTAATGGAGAGGACAGTGGAAGCCTCCAGCCAGTTGCACGCAGTATTTTTGCCCTTAAGCATGATGAATCATTCCTTTACTTCACCCATGTCCACTTTTGGGATTGGAGTTAATCTTTTGGAAGCACAGACTTGGGTGTCTTTCCTTAGAAAACATGATGCCAATGTGATGTCTTTCATATTCATCTGGAGCTGTTCTGTGTCCTCTGTGACAGGGGACAGCAGATGAGGCTGTCCAAGGCTGGACTCTTTGCCAGGATGGCCTGAGGCTGCTTCTCTTTTTTGCTTCTCTTCTTCTTTCCTGGTGGTGCTCATTCCTCACAGCAGCTTCTCTACTGGAATTTTAGTGAGCAGTCCAAGGGTTGCTTTCCTGCTTCTCATTTCAGCTTTTCAAGTAAGACATGAGACTGAAGAATGAGGAGAAGTAATTTGGGAAAGAAAAAGAAGACATTCCAAAGTCTGTGGGTTTATTTTAATTTCTGAGCACCTTCCTGTTTATTTGAGTCTTTCATCCCCTCCTAGAAGAGGAAATACTGTGCAACCATTCACAGTGAGGTCAGGAAGAGTGTTTGTTCTTCATAAAAGATGTGAAGCAAGAACTAAACTCTAGCCAAGGATGCCATTTTGGGCCATTCTTGTGCCTAGGAGTTTGTTCAAGGTGATGGTCAGTGGTTTGAAGCCTAATTGTAGGTCAGTGATTACCTTTGCATTTATTACCCATTAAACATTATTTTAATGTAGGAATAACCTCACATATTAATTAATAATTTTAATAATTAATATAATTATTAATTAATAAATTTTGTTATCATTTATAATAAAACCAAGCACAGATTGACCTGACACTCCTGAGATGTTGAACAATATCCCACCAGTCCCTGGCCTCTGCCAGCCAGAAGTTCAGAGGGTGAATTCTGGAACCATAAAAGACTTTTAGGTTGAAAAAGCCTTCGAAGATCACTGAGTCCAACACTTACCCTGACACTACTGAGTCCATTCCTAAGCTATGTCCCTAGCACCAGGTCTCTAAAAAACCACTTCCAGTAGCAGTCAGTTCCAGTGCTTGACAACCCTTTTGGAAAAGAAATTCCTCCTTGTATCTCATCTTAGCCTCTCCTGGTGTGTGAATCCTTTGCTGGTGTTTCAGAACATTGGGCTCTGCTAATACCCCAGTTCCTCTGAGATAAACCTGTGAAATAACTGAGCTGAGCATGACCATTTCAAAGGTGCAGCATCTTCCAGGGCCCTTCAGCTCGTGCAGCCCTTCAGCTCTTCCTCCTGGGGAGACTCTGTGGAGAAAACCTGCTGGTTTGTTGGAAAAAGGGTAAGAAACATTCCCTCTGGTTAGTGGACGTTCTTTCTGCCCACTGATATTAACATCATCCTGCTCTTTTCCTGTGATTTCCCTGGGAAAAAAAAAATCATCTTTTCCCTGGAAAAAATCTCTTTCAGCCTCTGCCAGGCTGAAGTGGGGCTGGGGGCAGCTGTGTCCTGCCAAGAGGGGATGTCCTTGGCCACCTGTCCTGGTTAACACTGCCTCTGTGTGGTGGTCCTGCTCAGCATGGCCTGAAAATACCCAGGAATTCCTGTCCCTGCTGAATGGATGCTTTGTCTTATTTTTAACTAAACTTTGGGTTTGTGTGAACTTTTTCACTGACCCTGCAAAAAGGATGGAATCTCAAGGACATCTTTGTCAGTGTTAAACAAACAGCAGCGATCCCCCAAGCAGGGCAGGCAGGCATGTGAGGAAGGAGTGGGTAAATTTACTTCAGAGATAAAGAGTGTTCTTTAGTCATTCACAAAGGAAAATAGTCTGATCCTACAGAATGAGACTTCTATCACGTGCTTTCCTGGTTTCCCTGCTTGACCCTGTGTTTTTTAAGCCCTGATTCTGCTTTCATCTGCATCTTCTCTTTATGAGAGGGCTGTGACTGCACCCTGATGTTCTGGGAAGACGGAGCTGGTCTGTGTCCAGGAAAACAGCACAGAAAGGCACCGTGAGACAGGGCTGCTGATCTGCTTCCCCAGAAACCCCTCCTGTGTCCCAGCCCACAGAGGGACACTGCTCTGTTTGATTAAATTCCCATTAACTCCAAAGGTCAGCTACCTGGCTGATGGTGGGGAGTTGCATCTGCACAGCCTCGGTGCTCTTTTTCCTGGAAACACTGCATGCCATGGGCCCCATTCTCCACTCTTCTCACCAGTTTCCCAGCCTTTTCAGGGGTGGTTATCACCATGCAAGTGAAAAGTCCAGGAAATAAGGCAGTACTATGTTCTGAAATGATACAGTGATAGGAATAGATGGAACAAGTGTCTCCCCATTTCCCAAATTGGGGTGTGTGTGGGATGAGCTGGTTGGTGATTTATCCAGGGCTGAGGTGCCAGAGAATTCAGGGGCTCTGACTTCTGCACCTTCATGTGTTTACTGGAGGCAGCACCAGCTTTTGTTTGCTTCTAGCTGGTGGAAAATGATCCATTGTCTCAGGAGCTGAAACATCTTCATATTTACAAGTGCTGATTGAAACCCTAAACCCTCCCCTACCTTGTTACCTGTTTAAGATTTTGCTCTCATTTGGGAGGCAAAGGAAGCTTAGGGCAAATCCCTGTGTGGGCACTAAGTCTGGGTGAGCTTTACATTTTGCATAAATGTTCTTTATTCCACGGGATTTGTGGTCTCGGTGTCCTCCAGGATATTCAACAGTAACCCAGTTGTCATAAATTTCATGGAATGAGGGTCATGAAAGATTTGGCTGTCAGGTTAAATGTCCCTCAGATGTAATGCTCTTCATCATTTAATTCCTGTCTCCTCTGTAGCTGTGTCACTGCAGTCTGACCCTGTTTTCCAGTTTGAACGAGACCAGAGACATCTGCTTATGTTTGGGACTCGTGTGGAGCCCAGTGGTGCCTGCAGGAGAGGGAGGTGTCCTGGCTCTGTGTCAGGCTTTGAGCAGTTGCATGACCACTGCAAGAGCAGTTTCGGGGCATGGAGAGGAGTGACAGCTCCTCACAGCCTGGGATATTTGCCAGGATGGGGCCTGGGGGGAATCCAGAGCTGGAGGAGAGTGGATATTAAAGGGGAATGCCCTCAGCCGGCACAGCAGTAATGTGCACTCCTCTCAGAGCAGCTGCACCGCTGCCTTCTGTGTGACTGTCTTGGTTTGGAAAGACAGGAGTCTGCTAAGGAAGGCAGGAGCCTCCCCTGAAATGGAGAATGTAAACCCTCCCCACCCCTCCCAATTGCTATAAATTTTAAATTAGGGGCTCTCAGGCAAAAATATGGGAGCAGGAAATAGCAGTTCTTTAATAGGAAAAGAAAAAAAGAAAAAGGATAAAATAAACACTGCAGTACACTAGAACAACACTGCCAGAGTCAGAACCCAACCTGACACCCTGTGGGTCAGGGTGTTGGTAGCAGTCCCATTGGAATTGTGGCTCAGCCCTCCTGCAGTGTCAGGGGTGGCTCTGCTGGAGCAGGGATCCTGGAGAGAAGGATGGATTCTTCCTCTGAAGATCCAGGGGAAGAGGCAGCTGCTGTTCCTCTGGGGAATCCAGTGCAGAAGCCGTGCTGGTGTCTCAAAACCTCTGGATTATATCCAGGTAGGAATGCTTGGCTCCTCCCTCTGGGCTCACATCTCCCAATGGGATGCTGCAGTTCTTATCAGCCATGCAGGGACATTCAATGGCTGTTATCAGCAGGTGTCCCCCAGAGGGAGGAGTGATTGTGGTCACTCAGAGAGAGAGATAAGGCAAACTGCCCACTTGACAAAGATAATCTGCCATACAGATGGTAATAGAAAACATCCTGCCTTGCAATCTTCAACAGTGACAAAGTGATGGGCTTGTAACAGCCCCTGTGAACAGTGACACTTACCTGGCCTGCCAGATCCCCTCACCATGCTCCCAGCTCCCTTCTGCAGTGTGGCTCGTGGTTAAATGATTACTTTTTCACATCTGAATGTGCCTTTTTAATTCCTTCAACCCTTTTTTTCCAGTTAAAAATATGGAGCAACAGCAATCATCTTGCTTAATTAGAATAGGGGTCCCTCCTCATCCCTCCTCCTCACCCCTAAAGATTTGCATTATTAGAGTTATTATTTTCCTGAAAAAATTACTTATTCTGCAAAGGCTACATGTACTGAAACAGCTGAAGTTTAGGCTTCTGTTTCCCTGACTATACCAGAATTGTCCACATTTCTCTGCTCTTGGTGGTTATTGACTCTTGTTCAAGTGTAGGTAAACAGAAGTTGCAAAGCTCTGTGTGCTGACATTCATGTTTGCACTGGAAATAATGGCACATGTAGCATCTGGGAGGTGAGGAAATGTGTTTCAAAAGGTGCTGAACTTCTGCTGAGCTTTGAGGGAGCTCACAAATCCTTTCATGTGCCTCAAGCACAGCTGGGGACACAAAGGTGGTTTCAGGTTGGAGGCTGTGTGAGCCAGTGTTTTGAGGTTTGCTTGTTTGCTGGGCTTCTCTGGGACCTGTTTGTTGCGGAAAAGGGCTGTGAAAGCTTTGCACTAAGATGAAATCAATCCAGAGCTGGCTTCTTTTCCTTGTGTGTTTGTCACATCCTAGATCTCAACACCATGGATGTTGTCCTCCACAGACAGTCCAGCATCTTCAGTGGGTGGCTTTCAGACATTCACTCCATGAGTGCAGCTGTACTGGAGGATTTTAGGAGTTCCTAGAGGACACTGGTGATCCTTTCAACTTTGTGTGCTGTAATTAGTTGTGAGTGCACTAGCAGGGAGGTTGTTTGCTATTGTTGCAAATAGTTTTCCTTGCCATTAAAAGCAGATTTAGCTCGTGATCTTCAGTTATAGCTCATTATCTGTGGAAAAGTTTAAAGTCAGATATTTCTTTGTTAACTGCCTGTGTGTGTATATAAAGAGAATGATTGCAGTGCACCTTAATTTTTATAGAAGGGCTTAAGCCTTGCAGGCTCAAAAGCGGTGTAAAAGCCTTGCAGACTCAAAAGTGGTATAAAAGGTCATAGGCAAAGTAGGCTCTGACCTAAGTTTAAACCTTTCATCTTAAAGAAATGGGAAAGCTATTAAGAGCTAAATTCCGGGAAGCAGTCTGCCCTGGAAGATAATCACAGATTGGTGGGAGGTTTCTGTGCACATTAATCATGGTTTTTAGGTTAAAATTGTGGAGGCAGGGACCATGTAGTCCTCCAGACATGGTGCAGTGTGACGGTGTTCACAGGGGTTCTTGGATGAGGGAAGAGATGAAGGATCTGACTCCATGTTTCAGAAGGTTGATTTATTATTTTATGATATATATTGCATTAAAACTATACTAAAAGAATAGAAGAAAAGGTTTCATCAGAAGGCTGGCAAAGCTAAGAATAGCAAGGAATGATAACAAAGGTTTGTGTCTTGGACAGAGAGCCTGAGCCAGCTGGGCTGTGATTGGCCATTAATTACAAACAACTCTATAAGACCAATCCCAGATGCACCTGTTGCATTCCACAGCAGCAGATAACCATTGTTTACATTTTGTTCCTGAGGCCTCTCAGCTTCTCAGGAGGAAAAATCCCAAGGAAAGGATTTTTCATGGAAGGATATCTGCGACAGTGCAGTCCTCTGTTAGTGTAGAGAGGACAACAACAGGCAGGTGGGAAACCACCAGAAGAAAATAACTCCTGAATGATGGTGAAGCATCTTTCCTTTCCTCATTGAGGACAAACCATGTACTCCAAAGCTCCTGCAAACAGAGTCTGGCACTGCTGCAGCTGGAGGGGAGCTGTTCCAGCACCCTGGGTGCCCGGAGCTGTCGAGCTGAGCTGCAGCCATCTGTCCCTGCCGTGCAGGTGTCGCTCTGCAGAGCGGGAGGAGTGCCACGACCCGTCCTAGTGAACGGATGATGTGGTGGTTCGTAGGGGTGATCTCAGCGTGCAAAGAACCAGCAATGCACAGGGGATTTGCAGTAACAACCAACAAGTGCAATTTTATTGAAATAACCCCAACAGAAATGAGTTGGTGAGGGGCTCCGGGGAAAAAAGGAGAAAATAAGGAGAAGAGGGAGGAAGAGGAGGGTGGGTTATAGCTATCAAAGGTGGTGCTGCGTTATCCTTCGGGATCCAGCCGACGAAGTTCACCAGGCCACATCCGGGGAGATCTCAGAGGCACAGTTCATCTGGACCCCAGTTATACTGTTTTTTGTTGGGGGAAGGGGGAATGAATTTCGCAACCAAAACAAAGGTCTTCAGGGGGAAAGAATGGCTTTGGTCAGGGGTACTCAAAGTCGAGGTAGGCAGCAGGTGAGAGCCATTGTTTTCATGGCCCAGTGCTCGCACCTGTACTTGCTTTGGGCAAGTACACTCACACCCACTGCACACCTCCCCTGAGTTGGGGGTTTCAGTCCCAGTCTCTGGAAGAAGGTGAGGGGGCCTTCTCACACAGGGGTTTCATGTCTCAGTTCCTTGATGAAGAGGTTTACATCTCTACTTGTCTCTCATGATGGTTGAGGAGGTGAGAGGGACCAGCCCGCAGCTCAAACCAGCCAGGCCGGGAGGTGGGGAGGATTCCTGGGCCATTGTGCAAAAAGGGCAGGGTGCCCCTTTGAGTTCAGTGTGGCGTATAGCAAACAACACCTATGGAAACAGTGAGCTAAGAACCAGGCACATGATTCCCCCCCACCCCACCCCACTGGTTCAGCAGTTTTTAATTTTTCGGTGGTCTCTCTCCATGACAATCCTGAGGCAAAAATGAAGGGTATTTCTGTGAGACTCTCACAAGGAGCTGCCTGCCAAGGGCTGGCGATGGCAGGAAGGACGGACAGGCGGCTCCCGGGGAGGAAGGCGTTAACCCCACCCCATCCCAGCTGCGGGAGGTTGGCACGGCTCCCCAGCATGCAAGTGGCAGCACAAAAGCATCCTCTCCGCGCCCGTTGCCCTGGCAACCGCACATTCGGAGGGCGGGATTGGCAGCGGGATCCTGCAGGAGATGATGCAGTTGCTATTAAGTCGAATTGTCTTCACGTTGTTGGAATTAATTCTGAGCTGGGAGGGAAGGGGAGGGGTGGTGGGTGCGCGTTGGGGGTAGGACAATGAGCTGCCACCCCTCTGAGATGCTTCATCGTGCTCTGGGCTTCTGTAAGGGTAAATTAGCGCTGGCACTTGGCCTCTGGACCTCAGGGTTTTTTTTTGTTGGCGCGACTAAAAATCAGCCTCGGGAGGTTTATTTGTTTAATGAGGGTGGATTTGGTGGAGTGAGTGATCTTCTGTGCAGCTATTGCCGTTCTTGCATCCTGGTGATCCACAGACTGGAAATGCAGGGATTACCAAGAGCCCAGGGGATCGGGCTCCTAGGAGGAGGTGTCCAAAAGTGGAGGACAAGGTCTTTCAAATCCAGGTCAAAACAAGTCTTACTCTTCCTGTAAAGCTGCAGTTCTGGATCAGCTGGGTTCAGAATCTGCTTTCTTCTTTTATTTGGTGAAATCAGTTGATTTGGATATTTTCACCAGCAGCTGGAGATGTAATGTCATTTTCCAAGAGAAGTGTGGCCACCTGGTTTTGCCCTGGAGTGATGAGACACAGGAGGTCAATTGTGATTTGGTGCATGAGATACATGGGAATTCACTGAAATTCAAAACTTTCTAAAGCACTTGGCAGACAGGATTTTGAAATCTAAATGTAATCTAAATAAGAGTTCTAATAACTCAAATACATATAGGATGCACAGATTTACAGAGATCAAAAAAGTTACTGGAACCCCTTGGAACTGGAATTCTCATTATACCAGCCAAGAATGGAAGTTCTCATAGAGCACATCATGATAGAATAACATTATTTGTGCTACCCTAATACAATCCTGTAATCATGTTGAAGTTAAGAACAGTCCCAGCTGTTCCAAGGAATTGATCTTTTTGAGGAGCACACACATTTTTTAAGAATGGAAGGGAGAAATAGGGGTTTTTTTGTGGGGGAAAAATACTGGGTTAAAATACTTTTTGGTTTTAATTTTAATGTTGCAACTTTTCCCCAAATGTGCTAATAAAGCTGAAATATTTACTGAATTTTTTTCTTGGAGGCAAGGAAACATTTTTCAGCCCTGAAGGGCTTTCCCTTGTTGGTGATTTAAGGTATTTAGAACAGCATGTTCTGATGGTGTCCAGCCAAACAATTCACTGAAAACATTGTGGGCTTTGTTTTATTTTTGCCCTTCTCCCATTATTATTTTCTCCTAAGGTTTTGAGGTTGGATTGTTTTATTTTTTTTCACTGAACATGTTCTGAAGAGAAAATGTGGCACCCTGGCAGGTGAAGGTAGGGAGTTCCAGGCAGCTTTTTCCTACAGACCATTGCCCTTTCTTGGCTGAGAAATAGCAAAGGTGTATTTTTTTTTTTTTTTTGGCAGTGTGTTTGTGTTTCACAACTGGGAGGTTCATTTGGGATTTTTTTTTCCATAGCTGGATGGAAAAGGAAGAACCGAACAGGAGGATTTTTGTTACATCAGGCATGTAAAACATGCTTGACATCTCACAACACCTGATAGCAGTCTCCTGAGGAACCAGGGAGACTCCAAAGGAGTCTCCTGTGTTCCAGGCTGATATTATTAATGTTTTATTATTATATTAATGTAATATTTGTATATATATATGTAATAATTTGATATTATTATATTAATTATTATTAATATTTTCTGGACCCAGCCTGCAGTGCAAAGGGAACAGCCTTTATTGCTATAACAGAAGAGCTGCCACAAAATATACCTTGCTGAATATAGTAAAAATACTTAATAATCAGTTGAGGAAACATTATATTGATCCCAGGAAAAGGGGATGGGAAGATTTAAATGCCCAGACTGTAGCCCCTGTGCTAATTCATGTTGAACATGACACTGATCCTTCCTCTGTGGCTATGACATCTCTGCTGCAAGCCCTGCCTCAGCTTCTGCAGGTGTTCTGCTGTCACCAGACAAGCTGGAAAATGTGTGTTGACTTTGTCTGCAGGTCTGGCCTATTATTATTCTAAAGTAACCTTTGTCACCAAAGCCTCAAAGTAATAATTAACAGGCTTGTCTCTGGAAATCTGATGGGCACTGGACCCTGAGAAAATCCTGTTAACCGCAAATATTTCACATTGGATTGCATTTTGGTAAAGGTAATTTTAAATTGAACAATATAAACTTCACATAAATTATCAATTTCACAATGTAACCCCCCAGCAAGCTGAAATCTTGATTCATTTTAAACAGAATTTCTATCTGTGATGAGACCAACCCAATTTCTAACACAAAAATGAAGCCTGGATGCTGGGCTGTGAGGGCATGAACCCAGAGCAGGCAGGCAGGGATGTGTTTAAATGGATATAGGCACGTGGATGTGTGTACAGGAATGGGGCAGGGGCTTGGGAAGCAGGATGCTGAAGGGTGAAGGCTTTGGGCTTGCTTTGCCACCCTGACGAGGTCTCTGGTGTCAAGATGACCCTGAGGTGTCAGAAAGTCTCTTTTCCCCAAGACTGAAGAAGGAGTCAGGATTCTTCTGTTCTGGTTTTCAAGGTTGTTTATTTTCTCTTATCTATAACATTCTTTCTCTGGCCTGCCGAGGTCTGTTCAGCAGGTCAGTCCACACTGCCCACCCTCAGGACAGTGTTGTCTTTTATACTAAAAACTATGTGTACATTATTTACAATTATTTTCCAATACCTATCACCTATGTTAGACAGTGAGTTTCTACCTTAAACCGATCCAGAAGTGCCAGCATCACCCAGAACATGGAGGCTAGGAAGAAGGAGAAAAAAGGACACGGTACACCCAAGTTCCTCCATCTTGGGACCCCGAGCCCCCGTTCTAAAAACCCCAAAAATCTACTTTTCACCCTGTGACAAACTAACTATCATTCTACTTAAACTTTCGTGGCTTGTAAATCCTCATATAAGGTTGGTAATTTTTCCCATGGCTCAAAATCAAAGGCAGAGGGGTCTTGGGCTCTGTGCCAAGGTCTCTGAGCCCTCTGGCAGGTGCTCAAGCCATCCAGAACAGCCAGAGGGATGTCCTGGGTTCTGACACCAGTGTCGCAGACATATTTTATGGACAATCCTTTCCTTAGGATTTTTCCTCCTGAGAAGCTGAGAGGCCTCAGGAACAAAATGTAACCAATGTTATCTGCTGCTGTGGGATGCAACAGGTGCATCTGTGATTAGCCCATGTTAGTTGTTTCTAATTAATGGCCAATCACAGTCAGCTGGCTCGGACAGAGAGTCCGAGCCACAAACCTTTGTTATCATTCTTTCCTATTCTATTCTTAGCTGGCCTTCTGAGGAAATCCTTTCTTCTATTCTTTTAATATAGTTTTAATGTAATATAGGTCATAAAATAATA
Organism: Calcarius lapponicus; assembly: GCA_039654755.1. Lineage (NCBI taxonomy): Eukaryota > Metazoa > Chordata > Aves > Passeriformes > Fringillidae > Calcarius > Calcarius lapponicus. The sequence continues at coordinate 16,731,574 of CM077467.1, read as the reverse complement.
AATCAAGCCTTCTGAAACATGGAGTCAGATCCTCGTCTCTTCCCTCATCCTAAAACCCCTGTGAACACAGTCACACACCACCCCAGGGCAAGTCTGAGGCATTTGGAAGGCAGGCAGAGCCCCAGAATCTGTGCTGTGCAATTTCAGTGGTGGTAGCTTTATAAGGGAAATACAATTTTTGTTTTTTGTACTAAGAGTAGTGACGGGAAAGAGGATGGGCCCGAGGAGAAGTGACTGGGCTGAGCAGCCGCCAGGGTTGTTGCAGATGTGCTGTTAAGCACTTTCTTTCCCAGCTGTTTGGGTCCTGGAGGCAAGAAGGGGAGCAGAGCTGTGTGTGGTGCCCCCAGCACTCCTCTCACACAGCCAGACAAACAGGGAGGGATCTCTTCATTCCCCGAGTCCCTCCCAGCAGTTATTCCACTCTCAGGGGTCGTGTCCAGCTGTGTGAGCCTTGCCCAGGTCCCATTTCCCAGCCCCACATCCAGGCTGGGGCTGACAGTACAGGGATAAAATGTGTCTAAAATCATGGTATATTCAGGGGAGTTAGAAAGAACGTTAGGCTTAGTAGGCCCTGGGAAATCTTAGGCCTTGTGTTTGCTGGATCCTGTGAAACTGCACCTGTGTAATCAGTATAGGATAAATGATATAATTGCTAATGTGATGATTGCTTAGTAATTGGATATAATTATTGTTTAATCGTAAGAAGAATCATGAGAAACTGTGTTCAGGGGTTTGAGGGGGATCATGAGAAACCCATGCTTGCATGAAATCGATGTGTGCAATAGAACAATGTAAGTTTAATAATTAATATGCAGGTTATATAATGATAGAATATAAAAACATGTTCATCCCTAACCCACGTTGGAGTCAGATTTGGGTCTGTGCACCCCTGACACCCAGAGCTCTTCAATAAAAGCACCTGCCTATAATAATTCTGTGATTGTGTGTTCCTCAACACCAACAAGGTGAGTGCAGTGTGCTGTGGCTCTAGACCAGGAACCCTGAGAACCTGATAAAATTCCATTTCTGTGTCTGAGAAGGTCCACCAGGAACAGGATCAGGAATTCCACACTGTTCCAGGATTTTGTGTCTCTCCTCACCTTTCTGCAGCAGGCTGGTGATGCCCAGCTCTGGCAGAGTGCTTCACCCCACAGAGATCTTGTGTGTTAATTTGAAAAATGAAAATATGGGAGCACACAGTGCTCCAGAACTTGGGAGGGCCTCACTTTTTTTGAGATGAGTGTTTAATTTAAGAAGCTCTATTGAGACTGAAACAGATCCTGTTTTGTTCTCTTGGGAATGTTATTTTAAGGAAGTGTCTTTTCTAAACAATAGAAACTTATAAACATAGTTTAATTCACTTTAAGTCCCACCAGTGATTTATGCTGGTACACCTCAATATTAATATCAGGGTTTTTGGTCCCTGCTCCTTTCAAAGCTTTGGGAATCTGTGTTCTGTTTGTCACCTTGTCTGTCCCCCAACAGGCTGAGTATGGGAGGCATCATGAAAACACTGTTTGGCATGTTTCCATCTTGGTTTCTGACTGGATAAAACATTCCTCCCATAATATTCTGTCCTTAATGTTTTCGGCTGGGGAAGTTGTGACATGTTTCTTTCTGGAATTGCCGAAATGTTCCCAGAACTGAGCTGTTGCTCGCCCTTATTCCACGAATTCCATCATTTTATTTTTATTTTGCCCGGAAAATCTTGTTAAGATGGGGCTTGCCCAGAAGAAGAGCTGAGCAAGGCACCATAAAGCCTGGAGGTCTGAGCTTTCCAGTACAGTCTGGTGACTAAGGGGGCCCCATATGACATCAATTTGATGGCTCAATCCCACTCCTGATGTCAGTCAGAAAATTCTTTGGTTTTAGTTGTGCCCTTCATTGCTGTCTGCATCCTGTCAGGAAGCAAAAACCCCTCCATGGCCACCCTTTATTTCCATAGGATGGAGTGGCAGTTTTGGAAAGTGGCAGCTTGCTCAGTGGGATTATTCACCCAAGTCTTCCAGGACTATAATTAAAGGCAAACATTTGTAAATGACATGCATGCTTGCCAAGCAGACAGCTCTCCAGATGCCAGTATTCTGTTATCTTCTCTCTTGGCACTTTTTCCAGTTTGTATTTCCCTCCCTCAGACTGGATGAAGGCTTTCTTATGTTGTTGTGGTTGTTTCCTCTATAGAAAAAAAAATTAAACAACCTCAATGTCATTTCTAGAGCACAAACAGTACGACTCCAAGGCTCTGAATGTCTCTTTAAAGTTTAAAATGTCAGGTTTCATTTAGTTGGTTCAGTTGTCATTAGATGAAAATTGGTTTCTCAAACCGTTTCTGTTTGTCCTGAGGCGATGTGGTGATGGCAAGAATGACATGGTAAAATTTATTTTGAGACTGTAAAACAAAAAGCCTGAGGATCATATCCCCAGCTAGCATAAGTCTTCTTACAGTAATTGGTAGTTCATTGATTTAGTCTTCCAAAAGAATTAAATGTCTGACTTCTCTGAAGCAAAAATTACAGCCTAAACATGCCAGTTGCAAAGGAAATGGAGGTATTGTTCTGTCAACACTCTTCAGCAAGAGTGGAAAGCATCCACATCCAAAAAATGCTTCCTGTGTGAACAGCTTCATGCTTTTGTCATATTATTTCCATATTTAAAAGGGTATTTGGGATGAGCTGGAATTTGAGGTTTAGTAAGCTATTCTGCCTTCGATTTGCAGAGTAATTTGTTTGAATTTCATGCTGTGTTCCTGTGATTCAAATGTATGTTTCCTTCAAGATTAATTCTATTTAAAGATTAAATAAATATGTATGTTTTCTTGGCTAAAAAGAAGCTTTTAAAAATCCTTCACTGCTGAAAGAACCTTTTAGAACTGCTTTCTTGCCTGTATGTGGCAATGTTTCTAACTTAATCACAAAGGCTCAACCATTTTGAATTTGCATTTTTTTCCAGCTTTCAGGAAATAAAATGTTGTTCCTCCAGGTAAACACACTTTTTGTTAAGAGGAAGGGTTATCTTACAATTATCTTACAATTATTCTAGTATTACACTGAACTTTGGCCATTGTTGGAGGTGGCAGAGGCCACCTTGAGCTCCTCCTGTGCATCAGGAAATGGAATTTGTGTCTGGAGCTGTCCAGGAGCCATCTGGGCACTCCTGGGCTTGGGAGGGGACAAGTGGCTCCCCAAGGTCTGCTTCATAAAGAGTGTCTGTGCTGTAGAGAGCACACTGAGGTCTGATTTTTGCCTGGAGACAGCACTTTCTAGTCTGATACACTGAATAATTATCAATATGGGTTTTTTTTTTTTTTTTTGCCTAAGACTGTACTGAATCTTCAGGCCTGTGATGGTGAGTAGAAAATTAAATCTCATTTAGCAGTGATCCACCTGTGTGCTGAGCTTTGGTGTGCATGATTGGAGTTTTATTGCTGCTGCAAGTTTACCACAGGAGCTTTAAGGAAGCACTTGTGGGACTGATAAAAGACAAAAATTCAGGAATTTTCTCTCCCTGGGTCAGTAGGATAACTATAGATAATCCATTTGTGTGCAGAGCTGCATTTGCTGTGCATGACTGCTGCTTTTCCTCCTCCCGTCAGATAAAGTTTTGGATATCTGATTTTCCTCCCTAAATGGAGATGTGAATGCAGGTCCTCGCCCTCTGGCCTCTCCTCCCTCACTCTCTGACTCTGCTCTCCACAAATAAAACTCCTCACAAGTGACAGTTGCCTAAAAGCTGCTTTTCACATGTGGGCACATGGCCTCACTGGTCAAACAGCTGGTGTCTGCACTATAAGAGGAATAATTCCAATTCAATCCAAATATTTCAGATGTAATCCAACCATGGCATTTCTCCTTCCTGATCTAAAGAGTGCATTTATTCCCCTAAAATGCTGAATGTTTCATGAACCAAACCAAAGCTGTATCTGCCTGTGGACAGAGGTGGATTGAGGGGACTTGCAAACACCATCAGCCCTTGGTTTAGCTGAACTGAGGATGATTTACAGCTGAGAATCTGCCCTGCATTTGGGTGGGGTGCAAACTGCAGACCCTGAGGGGGAGGGTGTGCTTGGAAGACACAGGGACACCAGGTTAAGCTACTTGTGCAGACATTCCAAAATCTGCAAAAAATTAAAAACCAGCATCGCCCCCAGTGAACATAATGGCTGAACTGTAAATACTTCTGTTGTAAGACAAGGGAAAAGCAACACTGACAAACCTCAACATTATTAGAAACAGGCTCTTCTCCTGTCTTTTGAGAGTTAAGAAATGTTTCCTTAGGTTTTTCACTGACTTCACTTTAGCTGTTAGTCCCTGATTAAATAAAGATGGTGAAGTTCTCACAGCAATTCCTGGATATTTGTAGAGAATCTTCATCTTTAGAGGAAATTTTGTGGTGCTTTGAACACACAACAGGAACTGGAGATCTGGATCCCTTTTGTTTTATCCAGAATGTGGCTTCAAATCTATAATTCCAAATAAAACACTTTGTGTTCTCTGGGAAGTGCTGTGAGGTTGGGCACTGTGAATGTTCCTATGGCTGCCAGTAGTCGTTGCAAAAGATAGCAGGGAGATCATTGGGGTTCCAAAGATTTCTAAGCTGGTAAATCAGGAGGGTAATTTCTCAGTGATGGCACTGATGTTAGTGTTTAACAGAGAAATTTGTCCGAAATTATGAATTCAACTCAGTGTATTTATATGTATTTATATCACATTGAGAAAATCAAAAATTAGCTCAAGCAGTGAAAGAGCTATGGAAAGAAACAGCTTGATATAAATAAGGAAAAAAGTTTCTTATTCTGTCTTTGCAAGCAAGAAGTCTCTCAAATGTCTGAACAATTTAATCACAAAGATGAAACTCACTATGCTTCAGCTGGGATAAAGTCATGACCAAGTAAATATTCTGACTACACCCTGACAGGCTGAGTCCTCCCAGGCAGCCAAAGGCTCTTGTCCATGGATCTGTCTGACTGAATCTGCTCCAGTCTTTGTTTGGGGTTGAAGCAGAAGAAAATCCAAAATTAATGATCATTAATGGTGCAAGGAAACTTACTGACTATTTAAACAGTGGTGGAGCTCCGCATTTTCACAAGTCCTTAAGTCCTTAAAGCATCCAGGTTCCTCTGGCTTTTCAGTGGTTTGGGCATTTAAGTTGCACAGTAATAATATCCAAAGTGACATGCAGAGTTTGTAAAAACATTAAAGCATAATCAGACTGGTTTATCCTGGAAATTCTCTTGAGGCTGGAATGAAGAAATCCTCAAGATCACTTTGTATAACAGCATGTTATCCAAACATATTTTGTTCATTTCAGTACTCTAATAGCCATCTGTGCAAGACAAAATCATCTACATAGAGGGAAAAGCATGGGTTTGATTGCCTGGCAGATACAGCAACTGTGATTTTCCTTTAATTTTTCTTTGGAAGTCACTGATGTGAGTTTTCCAGTGTCATCACTCAAAACTGAAGAAACTTATCTCACATGCTGATAACTTTATTGCTAAATGAAAATCTTCCCAGGACAAAGTTTAAAAAGATGTTTTAGAGATAGAAGCTGCTGTTTGTTTTCAAGATGTGTAAATAAAAGCCTTCCTGGTAGTTACTGTGAATTTATGAGTCTGTGATACACTGATTTGGCTGAGTCATAAAAGTGCTTTCAGTATTCAGGAGTAAAATGAATGCTGCTGTGTCACTTTCGAGGTAATATTTTTATAGCTTAGAACTTGAACTATCTGTCTTCCGAAAAGAAGAATGCTCTTGTTTACATGTTCTAAGGCTGCTCTTTGCCAGGAAGGATGTCCAGACTAGAATTTGAAGTCTGATATGTGTCATTTTGGGACAGAGACCCTCCATAGACTCTGCCTTCACAGGCTCAGCAAAGTTGTGCTGTGCTGGCTAGAACAAAATTTCTATTAAAAAAACGATTCAAAGTCCAAAATTTGTGTGAAGCTTGTGTCTTATGCTCAGGGCTTTATGTCATTTTACAGGTCCTCTTTTTATGTTATGAAGCAAACATCTAGTGCAGAATGGTGTGGGGTGGATTTCTGTGCAAGGTGTCACTGGATAGGCCTTGAACTGTTATCCCAGGCATTCACAGGTTTTTGCTTGAAGCAAATGAGTGGGAGAGCACCTCAAGGTGCAGTCTGAAAAAGAAGAGGATAAAGGATTTTTATCCTTAGGTGTCTGAGATAAATGCCATGCTTGGTAGATAGTGGAATATAGGCTGAAACAAACTCTGCTGGAAAAGGGATGTGGAAAGGAGGAACTTGTTGCCGAAGGGGTTCATGCTCTTTAATGTGGTGTTTAGACTTATGCTTTTTAATCTCTGTAGTCTGTGCATTGCCACTGGGCAGGGGAGAAATATCTCCTTTAAGGGAAAACAAATCATCTCCCAGGTTAATCTGAATTTTCACTCCAGACAATGTTTAGATGACTTGACCTTAGTTTTGCCACAAAACCCTCAACGTAATAAAAAAAAAAATAAATGTGACTTTGCTGAAATCTGCCTGATGCTCTTTTGTAAACAGCAAATTCCCTTCCTCAGACAAGGCAGTGATGGAGAATTCCATCTGCATCAGCTGCCAGCCCCCTGAGACACAGCAGAAGGTCAGACTGGACAAGATTTGGCCCCTGAGCCAAAATGATGCTCATTATCAGGCAAAAAAATATTTTCCTCCCCAGGCAGAGCTGGACAGTCAGGAGTACTGACCTGGGAATAGTTTATTCCACACTGCTTCAGTGCCGAATATTTCAGTGCTGTGAAAAAATGTGTGTGACTTTTTCCAACCTCCTTTTCTTATTGCTTTTATTCCCCATCTGAGGAAACTCATCCAAGAATTTGATAGACAAACATGTTTTGAGGAAGCAGTAAAAAGCTGGAGCTGAGCAGTGGGTGGCCTCTGAGTGTGATGAGTGGCCTTACAGCCCATGTCTGACCTCAGCCACGTTGGGGTGTTTAGGAAATGATGTCAGGGAGTTGCTCCGAGGACTGGCTTTGTCCCTGGCCATCCTCTTTTATTGCATTTAATGCAAAAACATTTCCCTTGCTTTGGTGCATGGCTACATTCAGATTTTCTTTCAAATGTTGCAGCTTTATCTGCCTGTTTTTCATGGAGCATCACCACCTCAAAAATCAGAATAAATCCTTGTAAAAGCATTTTGCAAGAAAATTGCAGATTAGTGACCCCAAAATGGTCCCTTTAGGATGGAAAACTATCACTTTTCCCAGGAAGTTGAAACATGTACCTTTTTAACCAATTAAATTGGGACTTTGATTAATTTTTTCCCTGCATCATGTCACAGTTGTTGTAGTTTGGAGTAGCTGGAAATCAAGTTTCATAGGGGTTGGAATTGCTGTGAACAATTTTATATTTAGGTTTAAATGCTCAGTAGGGCCACAGGGCTCTCTCCAGTGTCCCAGCACCATGGCAGTGGCAGGGTGATGTCTGTGCACTGCCCTTTGCAAGGACCTGAGCTCTGCTTCCAGGGGAGTTTGGACATCTGGCTGAGAGAATTTGATGTTGCCTGAGGTGAATCCTGTCCTAAGAATGGCATCTCTGACTGCTGCTGCTGGGGAAAAGTCACACAAATTGAGTTTAGAGAAGGGAATAGGTCCAAGGGGAAGAAGGCAGGAGGCAAAGGATGTGTTCTGGTAAATTCAGTGAAAATCAAAGTGTTCCTCTCAAACAAGGCAGCTTTTCTCTAGAGGTGTTATGGATGTGCTGCAGTTCTGGAGCACCACAAACTCAGGTGGTGCAGCAAGAGGTGGTTTGAGGTGGTTTGTCCTTGTCTGAGGGCTCTGGGAGAACAGCAAATCTCTCACTGGAGCCTGCAGTGATTTCTGGGCTGCAGTGGCAGAGCTTCAGCAAAAGCTTTGTCAGGAGGTTCAGGAGGAGGTCAGCCCTGGGTCCCACCCCTGAGCCCTGCCCAGCCCTGTCAGCATTCTGGAGAGAGCAGCTGTGCTGCTCCAGGGGTCAGGTGAAACCCACAGGCAGCCAAGATACACACCATGCTGCCCAATTCCAATTTTTTGGGGGGGTTTTCTTCCAAAACATTGATTCAGATCCTCCCCAAACACACGTGTCCCACAGGCAGGGCAAGGCTGAAACCCACGGACTGAGCATTAGTCACCACTAGCCCCAAACTGAAAAAGGAAAAAAAAAGAACACTATAAAAATGTCTGTGATGCATTTGGTTTTGTAACAGGATTTAGCAGAGAGGGAGGAGGGGGAAGAAGCATTTCTCAATCCCCAAATAGCTGAGTTTTCTTTTACACAAGGCTGGAGCTCTGGCATGCCCTTCCCCTTGCTCCTGTGCTGCTCGGTTTGTGCTGAAGCAGCACTGGGCATGATCTCACTGCCAGGAACTGGTGCTGCTGGATGATGGGCACAGAGTTTTCAGAGGAATTGCACACCCTGAGCTCAGGGTGTACAGACAGAAACCTGGGGCTAAACCTGCCTTTTGGGGGTTTGCAGGGTGCAACAGCACTGCCCAAAGTCCCCTCCTGATCTCAGCAAGTGTCGGAACTCAGCACATCCCTACGGGTGCCCAGAGTTGCTGAGGTCCCCTTGGGGGGCTCAGAGACCCTGGCACACAGCCCAGAACACCTGGGGGGTTGATTATGACCCCTGGAGCAAGTTCCCAGCTTTGTATGAGGACCTGAAAGTCACACAGGTTTGAATGGTGTAATAACAAAATGATCACAGGGTGAAAATGTAGATTTTAGGATTTTTGGTATGGGAGTTATGGGGACAAGATAGAGGAATCCGGGCATGTCCAGCCTTCCTTCTTCTTCTTGTTCTCCATTTTCTGCAGTGATGGTGGCACTTTGGGATTGGTCTAGAGTAGAAGTGCACTGTCTAACATAGGGGATAGGTATTGGAAAGTAATTGTAAATATGTTGTATTTAGAATAGAAATGCACTGTCTAACACAGGTGATAGGTATTGGGAATTAAGTGTAAATATGATATATGTAGTTTGCAGTAGAAAAAGAGAACACCGCCCCAAGGGCAGTCAGAGTACCTGTGGCTGCCCTGCTGAGCAGACCTTGGCTGGGCAGAAGGAAAATTTTATAGATAAGAATTAATAAACAACCTCAAGACCAAAAAGTGAAGAATTCAGACTCATTCTTCATCCACACGGGCCCAAGCAGAGACATCCTGCACATCTCGGGGCAGCAATTATCAACAGCAACCCGAGAAGCAAGGGCTGTTTCAGTTGGGTCACATCTGACCCTGGGTTTTTTTGGATGCCTCCTGTGGGATCACTTCTCCTTTCCCACTCCACAGGCAGGTTTTTTTCAGCCACAATAAGGTTTAAAAGTCTTTTTGCATGCACTGGAGTACCCAGTGCAGTTGGGCTTTGTCCTTTTGCTTCTTGGGGCTAACTGCAAATGGCTTTGGCACACAGCCTGCACTGGGGAGAGCTTCTGTGGCCATGCCAGCACAGCTGGGGTTTATTACAGGATGGACAACCCCATTTACCTGTTCAGCTCCGTGACCACAGGGTGCTGTCTTTGCTGCCTTCCTTTAGATGAGGTTGGTTCAGTGTCAGCCAGAGCCAAAGCTGAATTTTTCAATCCACGTTCAGAAAGAATTGCCTTTCCCCTGCTCCCTGCACTGCCTCTACAGGAGTTGTCTCAGGATGATGTGAGGGTGGGAGAAGGGAAGAAAATGGAAACAATTTCAGCTCTGACAGAAATCAACCTGCTTTAAAGAATTTAAGGGAATGGTGACTGGGCTTCAGTAGATCAGTCGGATAATGCCTGCCTCTGTAGGTCTCATGTGCAAGCAAAGGTGGATTATTTGTCATGCTAGGGCTGGGTTCTTTAAAGGGTGCTGGAGAAAGGGAGCTCTAAATACTATAGAAACCTTTGAAAGTCTTAGTTGCAAACAATTACTGGTCTTCTGTCTTCTTCCCTTGACTGAATCTCTATATAATCACTATTATATAGACCCTGTATAATCTCTGAATAATTAGGGTCTGTCTCTGAAACAGTTGACAGACCCTAATCTGTTAAAAAAATCATCTTTCCCTTTTCTTGGACATCTGAGATCATCCAAGAAATAATATTTTTTACAGCTTCAGCTAAGACACACAGCTTTTTCAGTGAAGACACACAGCTAATTAATAAACCTTCTGAATGCCCTTCTCCCTATTTCTAACCAATACTGCATAACTTTTAGTTCATGAGTATTGGTAATACTCACACCAGGAGATGCATGTTCAGAGCTAAGGGGAATTTTCTCCTTTAGCTAAATTACTCTAAGAGTTAATGCATATATCAGTGCACAATCTGCTGTACTTTCATTGGTGCACCTGGTCTCAAATAAAACCCATCCTTTCCTTTTTAATTTTTTTTTTAATTTTAGGGAATTGTGGCAGAACAACACACCAACCATTTCATGGCTCCAGTGAAATGAGTGTCTGCTGTCTCCCATGGTTCACATTGTTTTGCAAAACTCCTTCATGGGGATGCATAGCTGGTGAAATAAATTACTTTGCAGTACTCTCAGGCTGTGTTGCTGGAGGGCTACAGGAATCTCCCCCATCAGAATTTTCACTGCTGCTTGGATGAGGGGCTGGGAAGGCAGGTATGGGAATTCTGTGCGATCCAGACTGGGACAGGATTGCAAGCCAGTTGACCAGGTTGCTCTGTTACAAATAAAGGGATCATTTAAAAATCAGGAAAAAGGGGTTTGTGAGCCACTTTATTCCTCACAGCATCAGTGTCTGGATGTCAGGTATTTCAGCTACACAGCAAGGATGGGAGGTGACACAACCAGGCTTCTGCCATGCAAATGAAAGCCTGGTAGGACAATGAGGGCATCAGGGCTTTCAGCAGGACCAGGAGGCCCTGAAACCTCCAACCTCACCTCCAGACTGTGCCCAGCACAATTAGAGCTCTGCAGATGGTGCTTATTTCACTGTGCACATGTGTGAGGGGAGAACTCTGCATTTGGGATGCTCCCTGTAGGCACAAATACTGCAACAACTGCTTTTATTGTGGTGCTGTGTCAGAAATAGGGGGGTTGCCAGGCATTAATGGTGTGCACTGGGATCCTGTAGTGACTGCCATTAAATGTTTCCTTGGAAATGGGAAGATATTTCTCTCCTTCACAGCACAGATGATGCAAGATGATCCTGAGAAAAAGGATTGGGGTTAAACCATTGTGTCTGCAGAGGAGGAGGTTCTGGTGGAACTCCCAGCCCCAGTGCTTGGGTGCTTAGGCAGCAAGAGAGAGCAGGGATTGGGACTCACATCTCCTGGATCACATCTCCTGTCAGTGTCTCCTCCTTGGAATTCCTCTGATAGTAACTGGCTTGATCCTCAGCTATCCTAAATTGGGAACATTATATTGTCGCAGACATATTTTATGAAAAATCCTTTGCTTAGGATTTTTTCCTCCTGAGAAGCTGAGAGGCCTCAGGAACAAAATGTAAACAATGGTTATCTGCTGCTGTGGGATGCAACAGGTGCATCTGGGATTGGCCCACGTTGCATGTTTGTAATTAATGGCCAGTCACAGTCAGCTGGCTTGGGCCGAGAGTCCGAGCCAAAAACCTTTGTTATCATTCTTTCTTTTTCTATTCTTGGCTAGCCTTCTGATGAAATCCTTTCTTCTATTCTTTAAGTGTAGTTTCAATATAATATATATCATAAAATAATAAAGCAAGCCTTCTGAAACATGGAGTCAGATCCTCCTCTCTTCCCTCATCCTCAGACCCCTGTGAACACGGTCACATTATATATCCTAACTGCTGGGAGCATTGTAGAAAAATATATTTTAAATTTTTTTTTCAATTTCTATTTTTACATGCCTGGGGCAACCAAAAATGCTTAAAGACCCTCACAAGGACTGCAGAATAATGTATTGAAATTGCACATTTCTAACTTGTGTTGAGGGAATTGTGGCTTAGATAGATAAAAGTATTCCTAAGAATTTACTATATGGCATAAGTGTGAAAATCACAAAGCCCAGAAGAGAGCAAAGAGCTGAAATGAGCTCTAGGCTGTGCCTCAGTGTTATTGTGTCTCATCTAAGCCACACAGTGACAGTGACCACAGAAGCTGTTAAAATGACATTAATTCTTTAATTTATTAATTACTAAAATAAACAGAATTGGTGGTATTTTCTTACACTGTCCTTTAGCCCCAGAACTCCAGGGCTCTTAGGTGGTTTAATCAGAAAGGGTTTATCAGACAGGATCCTGGAGAATTTGGTGGCTCTGATGGAAGCAGGGAGGTTGTGTTTCTGAGCTCTGCTGTTCCATGTTTGCTTTGGACCCCAGCACTCAGCAAATGCTGATCTCATCCATAAATTTTGGCAGTTGGCACATGCTGCTCTGTTTTTCCTCTGAGGACTTTGTGAGATGCAAGACACACTTCAATTAAAAAATGGCAGCTTAATGTGGTTATTTTTATCAAAACAAACCAAATAAGATCTTTGTAATACACAGCAGTGCCTAATTTCTTTCTAAAACTAATTAAAGTTTTGGCTTCCACTAGTGACAGAAAAGCTTGGACAGTTCTAACCCCAATGGCTCCATTTATCCCTTGTTTATTATTCTAAGAAAATAACATTTTGAAAGGAAAAACAAACTAGAAATTATTAATGCCAGAGTTGCCAGGAAATGGGATATAAAATGGAACCTGGCCCATGTGGATGTGTGCTACCACCATGAAAGCCAAGTGCCACTGATGTCCACCCCTGCAGCTTGGTGGATGCACATCTCTGTATTGCCATTCCATGTCAGAGCATCCAGGGAGGCTGAATGAATCTGTCCATGAGGCTGATGAGCATCTCGTATGTGCTCAGTTTTCCTCCTGGGCACCATTTTATTACTCAGATTTTTGTTGAGGTCTCTTAATAAGCTTTGAATTTTCTCTTGGTGCATACACGTGAGAATTCCTGACAGGAGAGCAGTGTCATGCAATGATCAGCTGCTTGTTTCCCAAAAGGCATTTAAAATGTCTGTTCATTTTATGAGAATAAAGTAAACTGTTATTTAATGAGAAAAGCCTCATGCCCAA